>CAXITT010000495.1:24469-84840 GCA_964033795.1 Lymnaea stagnalis
CAGCTCTCACGCTACTATTCTCTACTGCTCTGCGCTCAGCTCTCACTATCTCAGTCAACTCATACTTTATTACCAGCAAAGCGTGGAAAACAACCGCTCTGACAAAAACATAATTTTACTCTCCAAAAACGTGGAGTTCACATTTTGCATCTCAAAATACATGGTCAACACAATTCACTGTTCACTCATGCTACCTCTCTGTTTTCATGTGAAAACATAGTCCGTTACATTAACATGCTTACATTGTAAGCTGTGAGCATCACCAGGACATGGTTAATGTGCTTACTTTGTAAGCTGTGAGCATCACCAGGACATGGTTAATGTGCTTAATTTGTAGGCTGTGAGCACCACCAGGGCATGGTTAATAGGCTTACTTTGTAACCTGTGAGCACCACCAGTACATGGTTAATGTGCTTACTGTGTAAGCTGTGAGTACCACCAGGACATGGTTAACATGCTTACTTTGTAAGCTGTGAGCACCACCAGTGCATGGTTAATAGGCTTACTTTGTAAGCTGTGAGTACCACCAGGGCATGGTTAAAATGCTTACTTTGTAAGCTGTGAGCATCACCAGGACATGGTTAATGTGCTTAATTTGTAAGCTGTGAGCACCACCAGGGCATGCTTAATAGGCTTACTTTGTAAGCTGTGAGTACCACCAGGGCATGGTTAATATGCTTACTTTGTAAGCTGTGAGCACCACCAGGACATGGTTAATATGCTTACTTTGTAAGCTGTGAGCATCACCAGGACATGGTTAATGTGCTTAATTTGTAAGCTGTGAGCACCACCAGGGCATGGTTAATGTGCTTAATTTGTAAGCTGTGAGTAACACCAGGGCATGGTTAATGTGCTTAATTTGTAAGCTGTGAGTAACACCAGGGCATGGTTAACATACTTACTTTGTAAGCTGTGAGTACCACCAGGACATATATAGTTACTATGCTTACTTTGTAAGCTGTGCGTACCACCAGGACATATATTTAATATGCTTACTTTGTAAGCTGTGAGTACCAACATGACATATATAGTTAATATGCTTACTTTGTAAGCTGTGAATACCACCAGGACACTATAACCCGACATTTCCCCGGCATCGACACTGAATTCCTTATCGCCTTCAAAGCACCGGCTAGCGTCTCAAACACGCATAGGGCTGTGTTATTTCCCGTTTTCATCAATGCCATAACAGGGGCGGATCTAGAAATAAATAAATCGTTAGGGACCAGCGGTGTGTGCGTCGTCATGGCAACATTTTGTTTACTTGATAATGAGCAACAAGGGAATGTTGTTTTGTTTTTTAAAAAATAAGAATTTATGTAGTCTACTTTAAAAATGACATTCTATTTCATAGATGTGTTTTATTTTCATAGACGAGTACAATGAAATATGCAGTTTCAAAGCTGCTGAACTTAGTTATTAAAATGTTGTTTTCAAAATATTTTTGTCCAAAATCTAAATCGTTCATCTTGTCAATGGTGTCAATGTTATGAAATCAGAGATAGTGTGTGTTTGTGTGTTGTGGTTTGTTAACCATTGGGTTCTGTGAACGAGTGTCAACTGTTTTCAAGTCATGGACGGGTGCGTGAACTTTGGGTGATAAAAGGGGAGACAATAATATCAGCGAAGGAGTGAACTAGGGATCAGTATGTGAGATAGAGTGAGCAACAGAGAGGACAGTATTTTATATAGATTTGATGTTGGCCTGAGGAGAATATCGTTCTGCATCTGTATTCGTGTCTCAACTTCAATGTGAACCAAGTAGATGTTTTAGTTCTGTCAAAATAAAACTCATAATGTACCATTGACCTTTAGTGTAGTTCAGCTACCCTGAGAGCTGCAAGGGGCGACCCCCAGAAGGTTAGGCGCAGGGCTGACGACCCCATGGGTCACGCAAAAAAGCAAATGTTACGAAAGTTAAACCACATACAGAAAGACTGAAAATGATGTACGGAGAAAGCGTACAAAGAACCACCCATAGTCACAACAAGAAGAAAAAAGGCAGACTGCGCTGGGCAGGACATATTGTAAGGATGCCGGAACGTAGAGCAGGAAAAGTTATCCACATGCAGAAACCTAGGGGCAGACAGCTCACCGTTCGATCGAGTCTGAGATGGATCGACGTTATAGAGAAGGATTTACAGCAGTTGGGGATTCGCGCGCATGGAGGCGGAAAGCCATGGATCGTTTCGAATGGAAGGATGTGTTGAAGCACGCCAGTGCCCTACATGGGCTGTAGTGCCACGGATAATGATGATTTGATAATGTAAATATAAATGAATACATTGCAATGGAAAATGATAATTGAGTAAGTCATCAAGTTACTGAACGTTACTAAATTAATTAATGTGATGGGAAAGGGAAATCGCCAAGGTTTATGCAAAATAAGGTTTTAAATTAAAAAAAAAAAAAAAAAAACTAATTAAAAGACGAATTAAAAGACTAATTAAAAGACTAATTAAAAGACTAAATAAAAGACTAACCTGTTCAGCAAAGTGTAAATCAGAAACAGCGACGGGTTCTTCTGCTGAAAGGACAGCTTCCAGTGGACCCGGACTGTTGTGGTCGGCAGCTTGGTGTAGTTTAAGGGATACGGCAGCACGTACATTTTGTTGTTCACTCGAACGATGGACGTCGGGATCCCGTCTCTGAAGCTGGACGGGATTAATACTGTTGTCAGCATTATTACTATTGCACAGCAGTGTGTTGTGGTTAAGAAACGCTCGCGACGACACGGTTCTCGCTTCGACCAGAGCGCAAACCAAAAGAACATCTTCATCTCTTTGAATGGGATGTTTACCGTTGTGTGTGTGTGTGTTTGTGTAAACAGCAAGACATGAGTTTCTTTAAATTCAATAAGCTTACCTTGGTATTTGGAAACAACAACAAACATTACCCTAAAGCGTATCAGCGCACACGTTAATTTATGGCGTTGTCAAAAACACTATGCTAAAGTACCAATAAAAATGTAACAATGTTTATGTGTATAGCTTTGGCTGATGTGAGGTTTGGCTGATGTGAGGCTTGGCTGATGTGAGGTTTGCCTGATGTGAGGTTTGGCTGATGTGAGGTTTGGCTGATGTGAGGTTTGGCTGATGTGAGGTTTGGCTGATGTGAGGTTTGGCTGATGTGAGGTTTGGCTGATGTGAGGTTTGGCTGATGTGAGGTTTGCCTGATGTGAGGTTTGGCTGATGTGAGGTTTGCCTGATGTGAGGTTTGGCTGATGTGAGGTTTGCCTGATGTGAGGTTTGCCTGATGTGAGGTTTGCCTGATGTGAGGTTTGCCTGATGTGAGGTTTGCCTGATGTGAGGTTTGCCTGATGTGAGGTTTGCCTGATGTTAGGTAAATTTATTGTAGAGCTTTCTACTCTCACTTTTCCAGAAACTTTTAAAAAAAGATACGCATCTTCAAATCTGATTTTAAAGCATATGACGAAAATGATAGGGACTTATAGAAGCAAAGAAAAAATAAGAGGGACAAACATATAATATGAAACTCTTATTAAAAATATTGAATGTTCTAAAACAGGGTTACAAAAAAAAACAAACATCAAACAAACAAACTATAAAAATTAATTCACTTAAATTGATGAAATACCCATGAAATACCAAGGAAATACCCAAGAAATACCCAGACAATACTCTGGAAATATCCAAGAAATACCAAGGAAAATTAGAGATCTATAGAACAAGACCACTAATTCCATCATCTGTTAGATCCCATCGACATTTTCATATTCTTTAAATCTATGTGGAGCATTTTAGAACATTTGGATGATTACAATTTCCGTCCCCACCCCTTTTTCATTGCATATTATTACTTGAGGATAAAGCCGTTTGAATATGGTGCGTGACGTATATGTCTAATAAGTATAGCCTATATGCAACAATTCACGTAGAGCCCTAGAGCCCTAGAGCACTATATTTCATCTAAGACTACTGCTTTTTATATCGATTAAATTGCAAAGAAATTAAATTACGCCGCCATTCCAGCCCCCCCCCCCCCGGCCACTAAAGGTGTTAGTATAATATTTTCAAAAGGTCCAGCATTTTAATGGTAATATTCGACTACGTGAAACAATTCACGTAGAGCCCTAGAGCCCTAGAGCACTATATTTCATCTAAGACTACTGCTTTTTATATCGATTAAATTGCAAAGAAATTAAATTACGCCGCCATTCCAGCCCCCCCCCCCGGCCACTAAAGGTGTTAGTATAATATTTTCAAAAGGTCCAGCATTTTAATGGTAATATTCGACTACGTGTGTACCAAGTTTGGCTCTAGATATTTATCCATTTATTGAAAACTTGGCCCATGGCCCCTGAGTGTGACATATGGTAAAACTACAACACTTACAAAATTTGATAAAAAAATAAGGGAAAACGAACGGTGGGCTGAAATTGTTTCCGTGTGTTACAAATTGTGACTTCGAGACGTAGCCGTGCTCGTGAACATGCACCCACGCATAAGTTAATAAAGTAACAGACGGGACGTTAAACCCTAAGCAAGGCAAACGCCCCCTTTGTGCCCGCCCCTGCAATGTGTGACAACTGGTATCTAATGTAAAACAGTGGACATACCACGCAATGAGCTATATTCTCTTAAAAGGAACATACAAGTACATAATAACACGTCTTGCCAAATTGGTAAAGAATATGGTTGCATTAAACAGCGAATCATTTGATTAAATATTATTTCTAATGTTTGTTTCTGTTGTCGGGAGCGCGCTGTTCTGTGATCGCAAAATAATCCGTACAACAAATATGACATACCGGCGACGTACCTGGACTATATCCCTCCCCCCTCCATCCCGGGGGGGGGGGGCTAACTCCGGAAATCGGACCCTACGCACATCTTTAATAATTTTCACGTTTTATTTATCTTTAAAGGCGAACTGAAATATTTCTGTAAATTAATACGCACACCATAAATAATCTTAAAAACCCAGATTTGAATAGGGCGGTATTTTAAAGTCATTTGAGAGTAACATATTTTTTTTTACCCTTTGCTCTGTACCTCTTTCCTCTATACTAATCTTTAATGACAGCTATTAGGATCAAATGGATTTTGACAAAAGCTTTCAGAGAACAACGTGCATGCCCGGAGGTATGACCATTTCAAATTTGGTTGTAATCGATTGTTTGGTTTTCTTTCTATGAAGTTGCCAATTATTAAACATGCAAACAGGCATGGGGCACACTAAGCTTTCAACAGTCGTTAGTGTGCAGTTTGAATCGCAAGAAACGAAAACAAAAGAAACATTTAAAAACAGCTTTGCCGTTTCTCAAGGAAAATTCCCCACTTTTCATCTCGATCAATACAGATAGATGCATTAAGCTTTTAACTTTATTTTTTAAAAAAAAGAAAAAAGAAAAAAAATATAAGAACGATTGTATAAATGAGAAGAATGACGCAGTTTCATTCAGAGTTCCTTCGAATATTCCTTTTCTACATAATAACAGACGGCAAAACGCATTACATAAGACGGGTTCAACCCATCAGCCGGCACTGCCTGCGGGATGGGTGACAGGGGCATGTCATTCTCGGCACATACCTCGCCGTTGCCATGGGCAGATTGGTGGTGCTTGTCACATTCAGCGTGTGCCTTGGGGAGTCCGAAGGGTGCTTCCCAATAAACTTGGGCGTCGTCTTGAAGATGTCGTCCTTGCGCGCAAAAGGGGATTGTCTTTTCACTGTCACGGCGAAAGGAAATGTGCAAAAAAAAAAAAAAAAAAAAAAAAAAAAAAAAAAAAAAAAAAAAAAAAAAAAAAAAAAAAAAAAAAAAAAAAAGAAAGATAAAAAAAATAAGAGTAATAATAACTAGTAAATGGCATAGATGACATAGTTGGCATAGGTTGTACAGATGGTTTAGAGGGCGTCGTATATGGTATAGATGGTGTGGATGGTATATTTGATAAATATGGCATATAAGGTATATTTTTTATAGATGGTAAAGATGATATAGGTGGTATAGATGGTATAGATTGTCAACATTATTTTCCAGTTAATGCATAATGGCTGTGTTGCTTATGGTTGAAATGGCTTGAAAGACTTTGCCATTGTATGCTTGTAATTAGTTTTTGTCGTGTTGCGTTTGTTTTAAATGTGGTAAACTATAGATTTGTTTGTTTTTTTTTACTTTGTACCGCGCTTCGAGCCTTTGGGGATGAAGCGTGTTTTTGAAATGAACTTTATTATTATTATTATTTATAGATGATAAAGGTGGTTTAGATGTATAGATGGTACAGATGGTATAGATGGCATAGCCAGAGCTCACCCCTTTCCCATGGGTGTTTTATAATCCGGCATCTGATCCAATACTGGTTTGAGGGGTCGCTCATGACAATGGTGTCTTTATCCCTTGCCTTGGAGGAAATACAGCATAAAGATCTGTGAGTCTTTTGCGTGTTGATTTGTTGAACATTACTAACATACTTCACTTAGACTGAAGATAACATGAGAAGTCTTGGGAAAAAAAAAAACCAAAAAAAAAACAAAAAACCAACAAACAAACAAGGCAAAAAAGGGCCGGACAGTAGAAACGGAGTTCTTCAATTCGTTATTAAACTGTTGCTTTACAATCGATTAGTCTTTTGAGATAGGTTTTTAAACTGTTGCTTTACAAAAGATAAGCCTATTGAGACAGGTTTTTAAACTGTTGCTTTACAAAGAATTAGTCTATTGAGACAGGTTTTTAAAGTGTTGCTTTACAAAAGATTAGTCTATTGAGACAGGTTTTTAAACTGTTGCTTTACAAAAGATTAGTCTATTGAGACAGGTTTTTAAACTGTTGCTTTACAAAAGATTAGTCTTTTGAGACAGGTTTTTAAACTGTTGCTTTACAAAAGATTAGTCTATTGAGACAGGTTTTTAAACTGTTGCTTTACAAAAGATTAGTCTATTGAGACAGGTTTTTAAAGTGTTGCTTTAAAAAGGATTAGTCTATTTAGACAGGTTTTTAAACTGTTGCTTTACAAAAGATTAGTCTATTGAGACAGGTTTTTAAACTGTTGCTTTACAAAAGATTAGTCTATTGAGACAGGTTTTTAAACTGTTGCTTTACAAAGGATTAGTCTATTGAGACAGGTTTTTAAACTGTTGCTTTACAAAAGATTAGTCTATTGAGACAGGTTTTTAAACTGTTGCTTTACAAAGGATTAGTCTATTGAGACAGGTTTTTAAACTGTTGCTTTACAATATCGTTGCAATGGGAAATATTTTGTCTTAACTTTCTCAGAAACCTTTCACATAAACAACCAAATCTGGGCAGTTGTAAAACGACAGATTTTTGTCTTAATTTTCATCAGGCACAAAATAACAACTTGATATTTAACTTGGAGAATTGTATTTTATTATAAAATCTATTTTGAAAGGATTTAATGCTAAAAATGATATAAGTAGAACTAAAGAGAAAACAAAACAGATATGCCCAAATATGCTTCAACTTAAGTCTTTTGCAAATTATGTCCTAAAGAAGTTTACTGTCTCAGGACAGCTGGGATGGATCACATACAATCTTTCCAGTACGTTTATCGCACACTTTCTTCAAGTGTTTTTCATTAAAAAATTTAGATATAAATAAACGCGACTATATTGTTTGAAAACCAGAGGTAAACAATTTGCACACATTTGTCTCGGCTCGCGGTGGAATATGCCCCCGTGGTGTCACACTGATAACTACAGACAGATGGCATATACCCCCGTGGTGTCACACTGGCAACTACAAGCAGATGGCATATACCCCCAGTGGTGTCACACTGGAAACTACAAGCAGATGGCATATACCCCCAGTAGTGTCACACTGACAACTAGAAACAGATGCCACATACCCCCGTGGTATCACACTGACAACTACGAACAGATGGCATATACCCCCCAGTTGTGTCACACTGACAACTACGAACAGACGGCGTCAATGCTCACGTATTTGGGGTCCAGCTGGTACTTCTCCATGATATCAAAGTCGCTGATCGTGTCCACCTTGAGTTTCTTGAGCCTCATCGTCTCAGCCCTGTGCTTGAATATGGGGTTGATGGTCAGGTCGTAGTGCGGGATGATGGTCGTCATAGTGGTGCTGACCTCAGTACAAGGCTTGGGGAGGAGTTACAGCCTTAGTTGTTCATGAAGAAAGTTTCTTAAAGTTTTTCTTTAGTTTAAAATGTCAAGCTTAGTAAACGTATCAAGTAATCTCTATCAGGCCAGAATTCATTGGTATGAGGGTGGACGAAATGCAAAACATATTTCAGGCGTGTCTCTCATTTCTCATCCCCCCCCCCCCCCCCCCCCCCCCCCCATTTTTTTTTATTTAAAATGTCTAGTTTAGTTAACGTATCAAGTAATATCTATCAGGACAGAATTCATTGGTATGAGGGTGGACGAAATGCAAAACATATTTCAGGCGTGTCTCTCATTTCTCATCCCCCCACCCCCCCTCCCCCCCCCCCCACATTCCCTTGAAAAATCAAACGTTTAAAAAACATTTTTATTAAGAAACTTAATTTTTAAATAAAGTCTTGATTTTTTAATGAGAAATATTAATTAGAGTAAAATCAAATATGTGAATAAAACTTGGAATATTTAAAGCTCTAATAGTAATAGCTATCTTTGACAGAAACCTGTCAAATTGTCAGGTATAGAAAATGATTCTGTCAACATCCACTTGTTATAATTTTTTTGCTCCTTTTTTTTTTTTAAATTTTGTAAATCTTCCATTTAATTTATACTGTAACGAAATTTTAAAGTACCCACATCAATTTTTCGTTAATCGAGACTCAGACCTTTACTTTTACGAATCTCCAACTAACCACGATAAGGATTCATTTTTGGTACACTGAAAAGCGACTTTATATAGATAGCTCCCCCTCGATCAATATAAAGTACCTTACCTTTTTATTAAAATTACAGAAATTCAAATTTAAAAAAAAAAAAAAATGCCAAAGTCCACTTCATAAGTCAAACTTATCAAAGCAAGGTTGGCGAGCACTTTCCCAAATGAAACAACATTAGGATATTATTATAAAGCCTCCAGACAAGGGTGGAGCTGTTGTTGCATGGGATAAGAAAGGACACCTTGAAGAAGCCCCCACAATATTACCAGATACCGGTACATCTTTTTACAGCACGAAGGCCAAGCGACGCCAAGGTCCTGAATGCTGAAATTTTTAAGGCCTCTATCAAAGATCTCGTTCAGGTTGGCCAATTACCAGCGTCTGCATCAAATTTACCAATGTATGACAGTGATCTTGGTAAACAATGCTCACATCATAGACACTTGTCTCAGCGTGCTCTTTTCCTAATGAGAAGGAAGTCCCGGAGGACATATTTTCTCCCGGAAAACCTATTGTGACAGCTCGCTCTTGTCACACTGATGTTATTTCGGACTTTTTTCTAAATACAATTTTCCAGTGACTCGTTCGCAAATTTTCCGTCACGTGTTAAGGACATTAGCCACATGATAACATTTGACAAGTCCTTGGTTTTACCTAACGAAACTCACACATATTTCACAATGGGCGTTTCGAAATCCTAATCCCATGTTTCCAAAAAGTGCTCTTCTACATTTTCACAGAGCGGGTTTTACAACTTCTCTTTTTTTTAAAAATTAAATGACGATGTTTTTAATCAGATTGGTTGGGTTGTAATGGGAACGAGAATGGAATTAGGTATGTGTCTTTATTCAAGGGTCTTGGTTGGGTTGTAATGGGAACGAGAATGGAATTAGGTATGTGTCTTTATTCAAGGGTCTTGGTTGGGTTGTAATGGGAACGAGAATGGAATTAGGTATGTGTCTTTATTCAAGGGTCTTGGTTGGGTTGTAATGGGAACGAGAATGGAATTAGGTATGTGTCTTTATTCAAGGGTCTTGGTTGGGTTGTAATGGGAACGAGAATGGAATTAGGTATGTGTCTTTATTCAAGGGTCATTTAATTTTGGAACATCTGTGGAGAGTAACGGCAACAATCTTTTCCCGCAAAAAAAAAAAAAAGAAATGTTGATGGTTGCAAATGAAAATAAATTAACTGAGAAGTTAATTAACTTCAATGGAGATTTTCATCCATCAATCCAATTTGCAGCCAAATTAACTTAAAGAAGAAATATAATATATACGTCCATTTATTATAAGACAACAGACAGTCACAGTTTCGTGTTATACTCATCGTCCCATCCTCGGCCATGTAAAAAGTCCATTTCCTTCTCTCTGCTTAAACTAAGCAGGACTTGTACCAAGGATGAGGATTTTTGAGGGAAAATACCGCGAAATTGTTGGATTTTTCGGGCGTTGATTATATCCTGAGCCAATTTTAGAATCACCTGTCACTTGACAAGCGGTTACAAGACACTGAACGCTTAGGGTTTGAGGGGCGGTGAATTATGGATGACGGCTGGGCTGACAGTGTATGGACATCAGGACTGGCACATACTGCATTAAATGGGCTGACAGTGTATGGACATCAGGACTGGCACATACTGCATTAAATGGGCCTACAGTGCATGGACATCAGGACTGGCACATACGGCATTAAATGGGCCTACACTGGTATGGACATCAGGACTGGCACATACTGCATTAAATGGGCCAACAGTGTATGGACATCAGGACTGGCATATACTGCATAAAATGGGCCTACATTGTATGGACATCAGGACTGGCAGATACGGCATTAAATGGGCCAAAAGTGTATGGACATCAGGACTGGCACATACTGCATTAAATGGGCCTACAGTGTATGGACATCGGGACTGGCACATACTGCATTAAGTGGGCCTGTAGTGTATGGACATCAGGACGGGATCTTCGACGCTCGAGAGAGCCTCGAGCCCTATGTGAAGTAGAGGAATAATTAAGTGTATGATCAGACTTATGCCCCGTTAACTTAAGTTCTTAAAATACCGGTCAGCTATTTATTAGAACAGTGCCCATGGCGGCATTTGCCCTGTTTATTCAATTTTTGTGCAAGAGTCATTCCCCTTTGTTTATTTGATTGTCTGAGGAAGTGCTGATGACGTGTTTTGTATTAAAATTTTAATTGGTTGATTATTTATAATTTTGAATTATCATTGGTTGGCTAATTATAATTTTATATTTGCGCCACCATCTTTTCAACATGTTGGCCTAATGCCGGCAGTTGTGCTCCAATCATCTGTGCATATTTTTTATTTGAAACCTGCAGTAAAGTGTGTAAAAGTGTCTTTCATGAAACTGTAAGTTGGGTTTTCATTATTTCTTTGTCTAGAATTATTTTTGGCTTCTTTTTTACCATTGTTGGGAGTTTTTGTTCATTTTCAAATTCCATGTGTTTTTTACGGCTGATTACTTGTTGCTTTAGGCTTTGGGTTAGGTTTATGGATCAACTGTTTTCTTATTTAATTTTTTTTTACATTGGGGAGGGGTTCTGGGGAGGGGTCACCCCTCCCCAAATAATTTATTTGTTTCTGATTTTGGTAATTAAAGTGGGGGAGGAGTCGGGGAGGGGTGTTCCCTCCCAAGTTAGTGAGGGGTCTGGGGAGGGGTTTCCCCTCCCAAGTCGTTTCATAACGTTGTTTTGCACTACATTTGGGCCGCCATCTTGGTTGACACTTCACGTGACTTCACGTGGAGCATCAACTAAGATGGCGGCCATGATAGGAAATTCCGGGCATCGTCCTCATAATTAACCAACCGGTCCATCCTTATGGCAGACGTTGTCAAAAGCCTGCCTGAGTAACCAACCGGTCGATCCTTATGGCAGACGTTGTCAAAAGCCTGCCTGAGTAACCAACCGATCCATCCTTATGGCAGACGTTGTCAAAAGCCTGCCTGAGGGATATGATTGTTATATTTGTGTCCATAAATCTAAATCATTAAAGTAATATTCACCTTTCATGCGTGAAGCGCGAACAATTTCTTGAAACATTTTGGAACTTGCATTTTTCTGTTTTTTAAGAACTCACTGGCGGTGTTTAGATAATTTCTTACGAGCACACCGCATGTAACCGGCTGATATTTAATGCTTTAGTTATCTTTAAACACCGCAGACGTGTATACATCATCTGACGCAGACGTGTAAAAGGAAGTGCATAGGGTTTGGTGCAATCCGGTGCAGTGAAAAGTGCGAAAGTTTCCCTAAGATATATACAGACGAATTTTTATTTTGTTTAAAAAGAACTTATGATAAATTAGCAAATATTCAGCATTTTTATTTATCTTTTGGAATCATTATTAATCAAGACAAATAGCAATTTCATAATATACCTACTTATAATTCGCTGGGACGCAGCCAATCACTGATGCAGGTGATTATGTGTAATCTCTTCAAGCAGAGCCGTTCTTATGATTTTGTGGGCCCTAGGCATGGACCGTAGGTAGGGGGCCCCTGGAGGGGGATCCGAGGGGCGGAGCTCCCCGGAGCTGAGGAGAAGCTGGGAAAGTGCCCGGGGCCCCCCTCCCCCTTGCAGTGGGGCCCTAGGCTGTCGCCTAAATTGCCTATCCCTAAGAACGGCTTTGCTTCAAGTCTTCAAGGCTATAAGCTGGTGATTAGTAAATGTCTCATTCGTGTGACGTGAAATTTTTGTAAATGTTTAAGTGGGTCTGACCACACACAAACACACATACACACACAAACACAGACACACAAACACACATACACACACAATCACACACAAACACACAATCACACACAAACACAGACACAAAAAAACACACACACACACAAACACACACTTGCGTTCGCGAAATATGTTCGATTAATAAAAAAAAATCTTTACCATTCGTCCATTTTGGTTTCCAATGCATCAATCGTACACTATTGAGCAGACACCCGTGGATTTGGGGGAGGGGTGGGGGGTGGGGGGACATGTACGCCAAAGCATTGATCTAACACCTAGTGATGAATTTAAAGGGGCCCAAAAACTAAGACCGACGACCCGCATAGACGGCGCCTGACTCACGGATGACGCCAACCGACAGCTTCAAACTCTTGCCAACTGTTTCACCTTCATACCACGGTCCACTTCCCTACAGCCAGTGCACAAACCAGCGGCTCACTGGAAGTCAAGATCAGTGGGTCGAAACCACGCAAGAGACGTCAACTCATCAAAATACCACTGCAGCAATTAAACTTCTTCCATGTTTTACACGGCCGCTCTACCGCCATGACTTCCTGGAGCATGACTTCCTGGAGCATGACTTCCTGGAGCACATCACACCCTTCAGTAAAGTATACAAAATAGAATATACCGTTTAGGATGACGAAGTTGTATTCAAAACATGCAGCTGTATGGGGTACGACCAACAAGAAAAAAAAATATATTTTCGGAGAGAATGGGTTGGCACATATCATTTCCGCTTTCATAGCATTTGTGGCTGTCTTGGGTTGGCTAAGTTATCATGGATCGGATGACGTAACCGCGACTTGAGAGGAAAGAAATTATTCAGAATGAAAGTATACATTTTATTTTTAAAAATAACTCTATTATTGGTTCTGTTTTATTTAAACCTTCTTAACTTACTGGAATCGTTGGTTAGAAACAAAAAAAAAACACATGATTTTGGAACAAACGCAAATTGGTAGAAGTAGGCGGCAACCAAGGGCAAGCGACTCTGTCTTACAAAAATATGAACGTACACCATATTCTCTTATAGAGTATAATTTTGAGGGAGCTCTAAATTATTTACCTCGTCTTTATCTGCAGATCTCGTCCAATGACTCTCAAACAGCAGTTAAAGGGACACTGTTAGACTTTTTTTTTGTACATTTGCCAAAGATTTGCATTATGTTACTAAAATTAATGATTGAAATCCGGTGTTAGAATGTCTAGACACCATACTGATGCAAAATCATAACCTCTCTTAGATTGACGCGATATAAAGTCAGTGGGGCTTCAAACAGAACTCATACCCCCTCCCCCCAAAACCCTCTCAAATAACGAGACACATCTTGTCAAAACTCGAACGTGGGCTGGCGTAGGTGGGCAAGAGGAGCAGATGGTGTCTGAAGGTCAAAGGGCTCTAGACATGACGTCCATTGCGCAGACCTTTTTAACCGTTCCAGTCGGAGTGGGCGAGAAGATATGAAACAAACAAGGCAGTGTGTTTAGTAGAACCAGATGTGCACAGGCAAGGGATGTGACATAGAGTTTAAGGTATAAGTATATAGTCGTGCCTGCAATAGAGGGTATAAGAGAGGGTACTAGAGATGGTGCAGGAGAGGGTACAAGATAGGTACATAAGAGGATGCACGATTGGGTGCAGGAGAGAGTTAAAGAGGGTACAAGAGAGGGTGCAGAAGAGGGTACACGAGAGGGTACACGAGCGAGTACAAAAGAGGGTACACGAGAGGGTACACGAGCGAGTACAAAAGAGGGTACAAGAGAGGGTGCAAGAGAGGGGGCACGAGAGGTACATTTACGTAGATACTGGTAAAAATAGAAGGTTTAAAAAAAAAGGTAACATGTACTAATGTATCCCTAAACTCGGGCAGGTGAACATTTCTTTAAAGCATGCTTGTTTAGACGAGGTCCGCACATTGAAATGAGTGACCAATGGATCAAACACACACCGCTCCAACAGAAATCATCACTGGGGTCTGACCACGGCAAAACTTGCCTAACGAGCTTATGGTGGGAGAATCATGTGCTAACAACCTTCCTTACAGGACGCACTATTTCAGCTCCCCTTTGATTACATTAAAAAGGGGGCTGGGGGTGGCGGGGCTAGGTCAATATGTCCAGATGCATGAACTTCATCCCCAAAATAGCGTGAGATATTAAAGTTTGATTTGATTTTTTTTAAAGTTATTCCCAATGATTAAGAAAAATTGTACAAAAAAAAGAAAGAAAAAGATAACATGTTAAATAGCAGCTATATTTCAATCATCATCGCTAACATTCAAAGTGCAATAAGTAACAATATCAACCCTAACCGTGTAATAATAAGGACATGCCACGTTTATAGTTTGGTTATTTAATGCGGCCCATGAAACAGGAGGGGAAAAGTGACGTCATGCGTGTCTCTGCTCAACAGACAAAATAAACACGATCAAAAACAGATACCCGAAACCTTTTCAGCTCCTGGAAAACTATGAGTAGCATATGTTGGGCGTACTCTTGTACTGTGTTATTGTATCTGTATGAGCCTTTGACGTCATAATTTTGTGGATATTTACATTGGATCCATTCATTACCTTATAGGGAACATTGTTTGAAAGTAAATCGGCCGACCGGAAAAAATTTTTCGATGGGTGAAATTGTTCAACGGAAGTTTATCCGAAAGGAATTTCGATCGAATGGAAGCTTGGTTCAAACGGAAAATTGGTCGAACGGAAACTTGGTCGAACGGAAAGTTGTTCGACTTAACCTTATGACTTTTCGTTTTCCACCAGGCTGCTCAGATGTGTGCCGGTTTGTTTTCTGCTAGGTCGCTCAACTGCGGGCCAGTTTTTTGCAATTTAAAAAACTAAACAAAGCGATAATGAAAGTATTAATAGAAAAACGACCTCAAGACATTAGTTTGCTTTTTTTTTCATGCCGATTCAACACACCATTTAATTGATTTTTTTTTTCAGACTTCGAGCTATCTCCCCGAGCTATCTCCCCGAGCTACATCCGAAATTTCATCCATAAGAAGGTATTTCGGAACCCCCACAAAAAACAAACAAAAAACAAAAAACATAGAAAAAGCTTTTAAAAAAAGTATTTCGAACAAAGACAATATTCAACGCACTAAAGAATAGAAAATAATTTAAATATTATTAAAATGCAATATGCAAAAGAAGACTGTACAGGAGTGTAGATGATCCCTCGATGCAAAGGAAGACTATCTACACTCCTCGACGAAAAGGAAAACTGTACAGGAGTGTAGATGATCCCTCGACGCAAAGAAAGACTGTACAGGAGTGTAGATGATCACTCTATGTAAAGGAAGACTGTAGAGGAGTGGAGATGATCCCTCGACGCATAGAAAGACTGTACAGGAGAGTAGATGATCACTCTATGTAAAAGGAAGACTGTACAGGAGTGGAGATGATCACTCTATGTAAAGGAAGACTGTACAGGAGTGGAGATGATCACTCGACGCAAAGGAAGACTGTACAGGTGTGGAGATGATCACTCTATGTAAAGGAAGACTGTACAGGAGTGGAGATCATCACTCTATGTAAAGGAAGACTGTACAGGAGTGGAGATGATCACTCTATGTAAAGGAAGACTGTACAGGAGTGGAGATGATCACTCGACGCAAAGGAAGACTGTACATGTGTGGAGATGATCACTCTATGTAAAGGAAGACTGTACATGAGTGGAGATGATTACTCTATGTAAAGGAAGACTGTGCAGGAGTGGAGATGATCACTCTATGTAAAAGAAGACTGTACAGGAGTGTAGATGATCACTCTATGTAAAGGAAGACTGTACAGGAGTGGAGATGATTACTCTATGTAAAGGAAGACTGTACAGGAGTGGAGATGATTACTCTATGTAAAGGAAGACTGTGCAGGAGTGTAGATGATCACTCTATGTAAAGGAAGACTGTACAGGAGTGGAGATGATTACTCTATGTAAAGGAAGACTGTACAGGATTGAAGATGATCACTCTATGTAAATGAAGACTGTACAGGAGTGAAGATGATCACTCTATGTAAAGGAAGACTGTACAGGAGTGAAGATGATCACTCTATGTAAATGAAGACTGTACAGGAGTGAAGATGATCACTCTATGTAAATGAAGACTGTACAGGAGTAGAGACGATCAGTCTACGTAAAGGAAGACTGTACTGGAGTGGAGATGATCACTCTACGCAAAGGAAGACTGTACAGGAGTGGAGATGACCACTCTATGTAAAGGAAGACATCCATGAGTGGAGATGATTACTCTATGCAAAGGAAGACGTACAGGAGTGGAGATGATCACTCTACGCAAAGGAAGACTGTACAGGAGTGGAGATGACCACTCTATGTAAAGGAAGACGTACAGGAGTGGAGATGATCACTCTATGTAAAGGAAGACATACAGGAGTGGAGATGACCACTCTACGCAAAGGAAGACGTACATGAGTGGAGATGATCACTCTATGTAAAGGAAGACGTACAGGAGTGGAGATAATCACTCTACGCAAAGGAAGACGTACAGGAGTGGAGATGATTACTCTATGTAAAGGGAGACGTACAGGAGTGGAGATGATCACTCTATGTAAAGGAAGACTGTACAGGAGTGGAGATGACCACTCTATGTAAAGGAATACTGTACAGGAGTGGAGATGACCACTCTACGTAAAGGAAGATTGTACAGGAGTGAAGATGACCACTCTATGTAAAGGAAGACTGTACAGGAGTGCAGATGACCACTCTACGTAAAGGAAGACTGTACATGAGTTGAGATGACTACTCTATGTAAAGGAAGACTGTACAGGAGTAGAGATGACCACTCTATGTAAAGGAAGACTGTACAGGAGTGGAGATGACCACTCTATATAAAGGAAGAGTGTACAGGAGTGGAGACGACCACTCTATGTAAAGGACGACTGTACAGGAGTGGAGATGACCACTCTATGTAAAGGAATAGTGTACAGGAGTGGAGATGACCACTCTATGTAAAGGAAGACTGTACAGGAGTGGAGATGACCACTCTATTTAAAGGAAGACTGTACAGTAGTGGAGATGACCACTCTATGTAACCGTAGTATTCAAACTTTATGTGAACGAAACAAAAATGGATTTTAATTTTTGAAAGACATTTTCCTCGCAGTCCTTTTGTAGGAACTGAAGGATTAGAAAGGCATCAACGTTGAAGGCTTCAACACATTAATAGCTTCATAATATAATCCCTACCCAGGGGGTTCTCAAACATTTTAGTGCTGAAACCTATTTTTACCCACAAACAGAATGATAAGACTGAGGCAATTATTTGTGGCTCAGACGCCAGTCTTCGGAAATTTGCCATTGCATCAATAAAAGTTGTTGAATCAGAGATCCCGTTGTACTCGACTGTCAGAGACCGTGGCTTTTATACTGTCAGTGAACTAGGTATGATTTCCCATATCAGTTATGTGGTCAAGGCATGCTTCTGTCATCTGTGTGCCCAGGGTCAGCTGCGTATTCAACTCAATAGAGAACAGCCAATGATGTAGCATTAACTCTAATCCAGTCAAGATTACATTACTGTAACAGTTGTTTATTGGGTTTTACCTCAGAACCAAATTCAGAGACTCCAAAAGATACAAAATACTGCAGCACGCATTGCATCGCGGATGAAGAAATCTGACCACATCACCCCAGTTCTACGAGATCTCCATTGGGTTCCTGTGAGTGAGCGCATAAACTACAAAATTGTGTCCCTGGCTTATAGCTGCATAGATGGCTCAGCACCGGAATATCTCAAAGAACTAATTTATAAACATGTATCCTTGAAGAGCCTGCGATCTTCAAAACAGTACTTACTGAGTGTTCCTATTGTGGATGAGCACATAAAAAAGCCTTATGGAGTGCGCTCTTTTGAAGCGATAGCGCCAAAATTATGGAACAATTTGCCTCCATATTTCAGAGGAATTGTAAATGATTTAAAATCATTAAGAAACATTTAAAAACTTTTTTGTTTAAATAGATTTCGGAAAACCAGAGCGCAGTGACAATGATAAGGTGGCATGGACACCAGCGTGATATAAATATAAAAATCAATAAATAAATCAATTAATTAGACCTAGACAATGAACTGTTGACAAGGAGAGGTGTAGAACTGATTTTATTTTTGTAAATGAAAACGTATTGGTACTTTTATGTTGCTGGGAGGTGAGGATGACGGAAGCAGAAATAAGGACCAAGAAGGGTGGAGGGTACTATAGAGGGGGAATCGTAAGTTGATCCACAGATTATGTTGGAAAATTCCTACGCCTGGTTATAGTTTTGCGTTGAAGCCGTCAACTTACAAATTGTTGTTGGTTTTTTTTTTTTTTTTTTTACTGACAAAGACAAAGTCTGGATGTTAAACAGTAAACTCAATTTCGATTTTTTTTTTTTTTTTTTTTTTGGCGGGGGTATTTTAATGAAAGGAAAAAAAAAGAAAAGGAAATTAAAATTTGAAAAAATTAAAAAAAAAAATAATTGCAAAATCTAGCATTAAGCAAGCTGCTGACATCAACATCATAATATCTTTTATATATATAACAACATAAAAACATTTCCAACAATGACCAGTTTAGCGCGCTAAAAAATAAAATATAATTGAGATTATTTTAGAACAGTTATTTACAAGAAAACAACATTTGCCTTACAACAAGTTCCTTATATCTAGACTCAAAGAAATGCATTTCAGCGCAGATAGTCTTTGTGTAAAGCATATATATATATTATATATATATATATATATATATATATATTAGTTATACATAAGCATTTAGTTTTTCGCACTAAGCATCCTCCAAATATATTTAAAAAATAGACGAATAAATAAATATTATTTGCGATAGGGGCTGGATGCGAGAGGTTTGCCAGAAGACAATATTTGTTCCCCCACCTCCATTTAAAATTAGGTGATGGATAAAAATTAGAGTGAAAGAGGAGCAATCCATCTTTCCCCAGAGGGCGAACGACTTCTTCCCAGTTGTCTACCGTGTCGTAACGCTTACTACGTTAGCCAATAGTGGTCGGACATTGTTCCTCTACTCTCGAATGAGCTTGGCGCCCGTTTGGCTCGTATGTGAATATTGCATATACCAAATTCTATAATTTAGCAGTTGAATAAAACCACGCAATCAATAATGCAACACTCTGTAAGAGACTCACTGTTTAAAAGGAAAACACTTTTTTTCTTTTCACTTTATTATTTTATCATGTTGTCTTAAATTGCTTACAAAAATTTGTATTTCTCTTAATCTTGGTCTTCAATTGAATTCGTAATAAAACTCAGCGTGTTAACTTTCAAAATAATCTAACTATAACAATAATTTTAAACGATTACAATTTTTTTTTTTTAAATTTTCATCCCAATGAACATATGAAAAGCCCGCCTCTCTTTAAAACCTGTGATTCCTGACACCGGCTAAACAGGTGAGCTGTTTAGAGCAGAACTGCACTGTTTTTGAAGTGGTTCGGGTATTCCCGAAACACAAAACTGCACACTTATTAAACTAGATAAACACGTTCTTTCCTCCTTGCATACAGGAAATTAAGTTAATTGGTTATGACGACATTGCAATATTCGAGTTTTTTCGTTATTGCCAACTAATGCTCTCATCTAATCCACACACGTCTTTGTTCTACACAAGGGTGCACCTTTCAAGAAGAAAAAAAGGAATGTTTTAAATCTATCTTATAAATTATTAGGCCAGAAACTAACATTATGTGTTCAATTGACGGCTAATATATGAGGGACTGCATTCTGGCCATGTAAAATAAATAACTGGCCATGTAAAATAAATAAGTAGTTGAACATGATATTTTTTACGCTTGGAAATCAAAGACAAGACACTTAAGCTTAAAACTATTGGTTAACCATTGTTCATTTGCTTGATATTGTATAATTACAGCTGATCGGAAATATTAAATCGGTAGTAATATTGATTGACATGTGACGACGAAAGGTCAACTTCACTGAGCACAGACTGACCGCCAAGAGCTGGTGACAATGAATCTGGCGCTTCGACAGTTTAGAGCTCTCTTAAACAAGAACATCAAAGGGAGACTACGGGATTGGAAAAGAATTATACTATTACTGAGTGAGTATCATACTGGTGCTGAATGAGTAGCATACCTGTACTGAACGAGTATCATACTAGTGCTGAATGAGTCTCATACTAGTACTTAGTTAGGATCATACTAGTGCTGAGTGAGAATCATACTAGTGCTAAGTGAGTATAATGCGAGTACTTAGTTAGTATCATACTACTACTGAGTTGAATATCATACTTGGTCTAAGTGAGCATTATGCTAGTACTGATCATACTAGTACTTAGTGAGTATCATACTAGTGTCTATTAAATATCGTATTTAGACTAAATAAGTACCATTCTAGGACAAAGTGAGTATCATATTAGGACTAATTGAGTATCATACTAGAACGAAGTAAGTATCATAGTAGGGCTAAGGGAATATTTAACAATCACTGAATGAGCATTGCAATAATGTTTTGATTATTAAATCACGACGTTTTGAGTATCATACAATGATCTGTTGATTATCATACAATGATCTGTTGAGTATCATACAATGACCTGTTGAGTAACATACAATGACCTGTTGAGTAACATATAATGACCTGTTGAGTAACATACAATGACCTGTTGAGTATCACGGTATGACTGAGTGAGCTCTTGTAATTTGTATTGCAATGACTCTTTGAGTATGATACTGTAAGTATAATAGTGTGATATATTAAAAATCTTACTATGGACTTTGTGATTAAGCCTGCTGAATATTATACTTGGGTCTTGCGAGTATTATATAACCAGTTTGTGAGTATCTGGCTGGGTGGGACATTGTGAGCAGCATAGTAAGAATAACACCTTGTGAGTATACTAGGACCCTGCGTGTATCCTGCGTGTATCATGTGTGTATCATGCTTTACTTTTGTAAATATCATAGATAGGATTCTCAATGAACATTTTTTTTAAAAAAGGGGCGTAACGCATCCTATATACATATGTGTATTCATTATGATGACGTTATTTGCAAAGATTGACGTATATTGCTTATCCCCAATCACAGTCGCCCATCAAAAGTCAAATGTAAAACACGACTAACTTTTGCATCACCATATAATTTATTACTTAAATACAGCACATCACATGAAATAATATCACTGAATAAATATAGGTATCACATTTATAACTTCTTCGGTACACTTCACAAATCAATATTAAGATATTGATCAATAACTAGAATGAACGTGGCCAGCGCCAAAATATAAGAATCCCTGCAAAACAACACTGGCCGTTACATCTTCTATCCCATAATTCCTCACTTCCTGTTATTTCTATTTTACAAAAAAAAAAAAAGTCAATATTTTACGAGACAAAATTGATATCTTAGTATTAGATCTGTGACAAGGGGCAATGTAAATTTTCTGAATAGGAAATCTGGCTACCTACGTAATTGGAATGGTATCGTGCCTCTAACATTAATCGAAGTGTTCAATTACACACCTATTTAATAGTTACCGGAAATTTGATCGAAAGAAATTTGGTAAACGGTAAATTGATCAACGTAAATGTGATCGAACGGAAATTTGATCGAAAGAAATTTGGTCAACGGTAAATTGATCAACGTAAATGTGATCGAACGGAAATTTGGTCGAAGCTTTTTTTTCACTTAACACGTTACAATTTTCGTTTATTTTGTATCTGAATGCACTAAGCTATATAGTAAAACAAAATAATGCGCTCGAAAAGAAATTTGAAGCTAAATGTTAACGTAAAAACTGAAACAAAGATTCGACCAAATTTCCACTGGATCAAATTACCGTCGATCAATTTATCGTCGACGAAATTTATTCCGATCAAATTTCCGGATACGATATTTAATGACATATGCAGATGAAATTTTTTGTCTGAAAAAAAAATATTCATGAGTCTTGTTGAATCGAGTTAGGAAAACTACGTGTCCAACGCGTGACCTCATCATTATGTCCATTCCATTACCCCACAGTCTTGCCAATAGTTTTATTGGTTGGAGTCAACGTGCAGCACCCCGGCCCGCCGCAGATCACCGAGCCGGAGTTCATCGACTACCCGCGGGACGTCTTGCAGTACAACGTGCTGTCGCTAATGACACCGCTCGTCTACATCCCTGCATGCCCGGCCCTGGAGAAATTCTTTCAGACAGGCAGAGACTACAAGCACAGTAAGCTTATGACGATTTTCCATCATTTCGTTCCCTCATGTCGTTCCTCAGGTTGTTCCTCTTGTTGTTCCCAATTTCGTTCCTGGTGTTGTTCCTCATCGTGTTCCTCAAAGCTGCTCCTCATGTCGTTCATCATTTCGTTCCTCATGTTGTTCCTTTTGTTGTTCCGAATTTCGTTCCTGATGTTGTTCCTGATGTTTTTCCTCATTTTGTTCCTCATGTTGTTCCTCATGTCGTTCCTCATGTTGTTCCTCATGTAATTCCTCATGTTGTTCTTCATGTTGTTCCTTTTGCTGTTTTTCATGTTGTTCCTCATGTTGTTCCATATGTCGTTCCTCATGTTGTTCCTCATGTTGTTCCTCATGTTGTTCCTTATGTTGTTTCTCATGTCGTTCCTCATGTTGTTCCTTATGTTGTTTGTCATGTCGTTCCTCATGTTGTTCCTTATGTTGTTCCTCATGTCTTTCCTCATGTTGTTACTCATGTTGTTCCTCATGTTGTTCCTCATGTTGTTCCTCATGTTGTTCCTCATGTTGTTCCTTATGTTGTTTCTCATGTCTTTCCTCATGTTGTTCCTTATGTTGTTTCTCATGTCGTTCCTCATGTTGTTACTCATGTTGTTCCTCATGTTGTTCCTCATGTTGTTCCTCATGTTGTTCCTCATGTTTTTCCTCATTTTGTTCCCCATGTTTTTCCTCATGCTGTTATTCATTTTCTTCCTCATTTTGTTCCTCATTTTGTTCCTCATGTTGTTCCTCATGTAGTTCCTCATTTTGTTCCTGATTTTGTTCCTGATTTTGTTCCTCATGTCGTTCCTTATGTTGTTCCTCATATTGTTCCTCTTGTTGTTCCTCATGTTGTTCCTTATGTTTTTCCTCATGTCGTTATCCCACAACCATAAAGTTATTTCCTTGCTAATTGGCGGTTTCTTTAATAACAAACTGCTTTATAGAAATATCAGTTTAATCCGAAGTACGACTAAATTGAACATTGTATTACAATATCATTTGACATGAAATAGAATCATGAATTGGCATCAAAGTCTAAGAAAACAATTCGAATATAAGGTTGTTGTTGTGTTTTTTTTAGAAATCCCTGTGCTTAACGGGATGTTGAACAGAAGGTTTTGTTTTTTAACCACGCAAGTAAATCAGATCCCATTGGAAACTTATTTTCTTCCATTCTAAATAACCCATTGTCTCTGCAGTACCTGAGGCGTTGGGGTTCAAGACGGTGTACTCTGGGCACAGATATCTGAACACCACCAACAACCCACGGCCTTTGGTTATGTTCGACGACCTGACGCCCGCTTCAGTCGAGGTCCCCAAGCACTTGAGGTTCAGAGTCCTGAGCAGGTGGCACGTCGACAAGGATGACATTCGCGGCCCCAGTCACGGTGGGTGCACAGCCCCAGTCATGGTGGGTTCACAGCCCCAGTCACGGTGGGTTCACAGCCCCAGTCCCGGTGGGTTCCTGGTCTTAGTCACGGTGGGTTCCTGGTCTTAGTCACGGTGGGTTCCTAGTCTTAGTCACGTTGGGTTCCTGGTCTTAGTCACAGTGGTTTCACGGCCCCAGTAACGGTGGATTCCTGGTATAAGTCACGGTGGATTCCCGGTCTTTTTCACAGTGGGTTGGTTCCTGGTCTTAGTCACGGTGGGTTCAAAGCCCAAATCACGATGGGTTCCTGGTCTTAGTCATCGTGGGTTCCTGGTCTTAGTCACGGTGGGTTCCTGGTCTTAGTCACGTTGCGTTCCTGGTCTTAGTCACGGTGGGTTCCTGGTCTTAGTCACGGTGGGTTCCTGGTCTTAGTCACGGTGGGTTCCTGGTCTTAGTCACGTTGGGTTCCTGGTCTTATTCACGTTGGGTTCCTGGTCTTAGTCACTGTGGGTTCCTGGTCTTAATCACGGTGGTTTCACGGTCCCAGTCACGGTGGGTTCCTGGTCTTAGTCACGGTGGATTCCTGTTCTTATTCACGGTGGGTTCCTGGTCTTAGTCACGGTGGGCTCACAGCCCCTGTCACGTTGGGTTGACGGCCGCAATAACGATGGGCTCCTGGTCTTAGTCACGTTGGATTCCTGGTTTTAGTCACGGTGGGTTCACGGCCCCAGTCACGGTGGGTTCACGACCCCAATCACGGTTGATTTCCGGGTCTTATACACGTTGGGTTCCTGGTCTTAGTCACGGTGGGTTCCTAGTCTTAGTCACGTTGGGTTCCTGGTCTTAGTCACAGTGGTTTCACGGCCCCAGTAACGGTGGGTTCCTGGTATAAGTCACGGTGGATTCCCGGTCTTTTTCACAGTGGGTTGGTTCCTGGTATTAGTCACGGTGGGTTCCTGGTGTTAGTCACGGTGGGTTACTGGTCTTAGTGACTTTGGGTTCCTGATCTTAGTCACGGTTGGTTCCTGATCTTAGTCACGGTGGGTTCCTGTTCTTAGTCACGGTGGGTTCCTGGTCTTAGTGACTTTGGGTTCCTGATTTTAGTCACGGTGGGTTCCTGATCTTAGTCACGGTGGGTTCCTGTTCTTAGTCACGGTGGGTTCCTGGTCTTAGTCACATCTGGTTCCTGGTATTAGTGACTGTGCGTTCCTGATCTTAGTCACGGTGTGTTCCTGGTATTAGTCACGGTGTGTTCCTGGTGTTAGTCACGGTGGGTTCCTGATCTTAGCCAGACCAACTTTTTGCAGCCGCCACCGCAAAAAAAAAAAACCAACAAAAACCAACAAAAACCAGAAAAACCAACAAAAACCAACAAAAACCAGAAAAACCAACAAAAACCACTGCCATCTCCACAAGTGACCCAAAAATGCCGCCCCTCCATATAAAGAAAGAAAGGTCCACCCGAGGCGGAACGCCCCCACTAACATCGCTCCACCCGCTCCTATGGTTCTGGTTACATACAGTATAGTTCTATACCGTGCAGTGATATACCGTAGAGTCATATACCGTGCAGTGATATCCAGTATTGTTATATACCGTGCAGTGATATACAGTATAGTTCTATACCGTGCAGTGATATACAGTATAGTTCTATACCGTGCAGTGATATACCGTAGAGTCATATACCGTGCAGTGATATCCAGTATTGTTATATACCGTGCAGTGATATACAGTATAGTTCTATACCGTGCAGTGATATACAGTATAGTTCTATACCGTGCAGTGATATACAGTAGAGTTATATACCGTGCAGTGATATACAGTATAGTTCTATACCGTGCAGTGATATACAGTAGAGTTATATACCCTGCAGTGATATACTGTATAGTTCTATACCGTGCAGTGATATACAGTATAGTTCTATACCGTGCAGTGATATACAGTATTGTTATATACCGTGCAGTGATATACAGTATTGTTATATACCGTGCAGTGATATACAGTATAGTTATATACCGTGCAGTGATATACAGTATTGTTATATACCGTGCAGTGATATCCAGTATTGTTATATACCGTGCAGTGATATAAAGTATAGTTATATACAGTGCAGTGATGTACAGTGCAGTAATATACAGTGCAGTGATTTACAGTGCAGTGATATACGTTATAGTTATATACCGTGCAGTGATATACAGTATAGTTATATATAGTGCAGTGATGTACAGTGCAGTAATATACAGTGCAGTGTTTTACAGTGCAGTGATATACAGTATATTGGAATATAGTTCCCTCATATTGAGTTCTAGACATGAGTTATAGACATTTTCACGTCAAATTTGACGTAACTTAATCTTATTAACTCTTCAATAGTTTTCTCCGTTCAGCCTAATAGGGAAAATAAATTACTCAAAAAATTGTCTGAATATAAAATCTGTTAATAATTATTCAATCATATGTTTTATATGCCTGTAACTGTATGATTTTCTCACCAGCTGATTGCCGTATGCCCCGTTGTGATATTTGTTGTACATCAAGATCCGTCATCATCACCCCTCCCCCCCCCCACACTCCCCATTCTCTACCCCGCCACACAGATTACACCAGAACGTTCATCTCAATGACCCAGTTCTACATCGCTCACGTCTTCATCACCCCTCCCCCCACACTCCCCATTCTCTCCCCCGCCACACAGATTACACCAGAACGTTCATCTCAATGACCCAGTTCTACATCGCTCACGTCTTCATCACCCCCACCCCCCCCCCCATTCTCTACCCCGCCACACAGATTACACCAGAACGTTCATCTCAATGACCCAGTTCTACATCGCTCACGTCTTCATCAACTACTGGCAAACGGTGAACGGCATAAACAGGACGACGATGCTGTTGCGGACCTACTACATGCCGAACGTCATCAAAGAGGACAGTGCCCTCAGGGAAAGCTATCAGCTGGTTGCGCTGACCGTCTTCCTCATCCTTCTACTGTTCTCGTGCTTTGCGATTAAAGGGGTAGTTCAAGAGAAGGAACGCCAGCTTAAGGTAGTTTCATTGAATAAAAAAAAAATCCTTTTGTTTTTAGTGATATGCAATCTTATGTACCGAGCCATGCCTACAGGGGTGATATGATTGGGGAAATCGGAAGCGGGAGGGGGGATTGCTGCACCAGTGGGGGCTACCAGGGGAAATGATCGGGGATCACCGGGCAAATTGGAGGTTACGGGGAAATGAATAGGGGTTATACTCTTATGGATTGATGTAAATGCATGAAATGATGAGTAAAAATGTAAAATGTACATCTATGAAATTATCATTTTCAAATATGACAAAATTAGAAATATTTAAAGATATAAGATATCTAGCTATTTCAATAATATTATTTGAAGATAATATAAGATCTATGTATACCCCACTGATAGTATTTATAGTTCATTGCTATGAATGACGTGTTTTCGTCATATTCCCCCCCCCCCTGCTGAGATCCCTAGCAGACGCTGCGTTCATATTGGACGTGGCTTATTCCCTTTGATCTTGTGAACCAAAAATTAAGATATCGCTTGTTTTGGTTGAGTCGAAGGCCTTAGAAAATCATAGTAAATTGTGGAATGTTCTAGTTACTAGTACAATCCGGAATACACCTCGAATTTTCGGTAGAATCGACTATAAAAGCAAAGAGAGTGATCTTGAAAAAATGAGATATTTTGACTTCACGAGACAAGGGTGTATTATTCTGTGTGTACTCATATGTGTTTATTCGTATTCATCATTGTACCTTATTTGTGTTACATTGTATTTATTGTGTACCCGTACAAGACCTACCATACTCTGTAAGTTGATGATGTTTAATTATATTTCTTTTATTTTGTAATTATAATTACTTAGATAAATCATATTAATTGTAATTAGCAATTGTTTTGAGTGTCGTATTTTTGCGATTAAATTTCTCACATGGAATCGTCCTTTGCCATGCACTGTTTAGAACGAGCCATTAACTCAAAATAAGAGATTAATTTCTCACTACAGAAGGCAGTGCGTAACAATTATACAATATTCTAACAGATGGATTCAAAGTCTTGATTCTAGAGACGTCGAACATTACTTCACACTCAACCATGAGACCGATCAAATCTAAAACTTTAACATTATGTTGCGCCTCATTTGAACAGAAGTGTTGGGATGGGTTACAAAATTTAAAAAAAAAATACGTTTAAAAGCGCACAATTTAGCCATTAAAGAAAATAAAATTTAATATAGACAGATCTGCACAACATACGGCCCTCGGGCCGCATGCGACCCGCCAGCACCCACTCTGCGGCGCTCGCAGTAACGAAGTATTATTATTTTTATTTTTATTTTCTTAATAGCTTTCCACTGTTCTTTTTTTTTTTTTCTCTCGGCCCGCACAAGTTTTCATTAAGTCTTACGGCCCCGCCTTACATTTTGAGTTTTGCAGGCCTGATTATTATAGACGAAAAATTAAATTGCAATAGTATTCAGATTTCTCTTTTAAAATACGAGTTTATTTTGTTAACGATGATCAGTGTTCTTAAAGTGCGCATGCATCATAATCTCATAAGAGTAAATAATGTTAATTTTTTTTAATTTCCTTCAAGTGGCACATCTTAACATCATTTTCCTTTTCTGACCCGTATCACATCTCATCTTATCATTTGTGGGCGTGTCTTACGTTTTCAAACAACATAAACTGATCCGGCAATCTTGACCCCCTTCCAGGACAACCTCCTCCCGCTCGGGGTGACGGTGACCGTGTACCTGATGGCCTGGTTCGTCATCCACATGTTCATGGTGGGCTTCCTGATCGTCGGCATGATGAGCGGCCTGGCCGAGAGCTGGACCTACAAGAGCCCCATCTACATCTGCAGCAAGGGGCTCCTCTTCGTCGTCCTGCTGTGCGCGGCCGCCAACTTCCTCACGTTTTCACTGTGTGTCTCGTTCTTTATCAACAAGGGTTCGTAGTCCAACTGTAGTTAGAACTGTTCGATATCCAGTTGTTGGTTTATTTTTTGGCCGTGTCAATATTATAAGCGGATGCAACAAATAGACACATATCCACCAAAATGAGGCTTAGAAAATACTAAACATTTTTCACAGACAAAACTATTCTATGTATATCTTAAAGAATTCAATGAATCATAAGGAGGATATATCTCTATATATATATGTATATATATATATATATATATATATATATATATATGTATATATATATATATATATATATCTATATATATATATCTATATATATATATATATATATATATATATCTATATATATATGTCCATATATATATATATATATATATATATATTTGGGATTTCCTATTTAACTAGGATTCTTATTCATTTTATTAGAAGGGAAAACTTTTTAGAATGCTTATTAACTAAAA
Organism: Lymnaea stagnalis; assembly: GCA_964033795.1. Lineage (NCBI taxonomy): Eukaryota > Metazoa > Mollusca > Gastropoda > Lymnaeidae > Lymnaea > Lymnaea stagnalis. Next base: position 54,062 of record CAXITT010000495.1, read on the forward strand.
AGAAAGAAAATACAGAACATAAAATGATTTGAAGAAATATTAACTGTGAATTAATCAGTGATGGCCATTTAATAATAAATAAAAAGGAGCTCTTGATGCAGGCTCACATTAAATTAGTTATAAGATGGCTGGGATCTAGTGCATGGATGAGGAGTCGTAAACTGTGGCTCATACGCGTGTGGTGAGCAGCTTTCACTGTGCTGAGCATACATTAGAGAATGATGTCAGTGATTTCTTTAGGGATATCTTAAGGGATATCTTTAGCGAGATCTTGAGCGATATCTTCAATGATATCTTTAGACACGCGGCCTTCAAACAAATCAAACAAAAATGAAATACATTTTTAAAGAAACACTCTGTACATAACACAACAACGTACAACATTGATGTTATCATCATTGTGCAGCTGAGCACGTCGTTCCTGTGCTCTCCGCTGCGCTCTTCATCTGCATCAGCCTGAGCGGAGTCTTGAAGAGGGACGTGCTGATGTCTCCCATGTCCACGACTCAGTTGTATGTGTTCGCCACCGTCCTCTTTGGACCTGCCTTTAGCATTATATTTGACAGGATCTCGAGGAACGAATACAACGGTGAGTGAACGTTGGTTCATGGGATCTCTAGGAATGAATATAACGCTATGTGAAATGTGTTTGACAGGATCTCTTGGCGCAAAGATTCGTTGCCGATGCCGAAACATTCTTTCCAAATTTTCAGACCTAACCCTCAATCCCAACATTAAAAAATCCGTTTCCTCGTTTTTCAAGGAAAGATGAAGTGAATAAGATGACAGGGATGTTACGAAATAGAATTCAAGAAATCTGAGCTAAATGTGATTCCATTTTTAATTATTTTTTTAAATATCACAAGTGCATTTGATGCTTAATATTATCTTTTGTTTTTTTCTGAGATAATTGGTGAAATAAATCAGCGGTGTACAAGCGGGTGGGTCATTAGAATATTAATATAATTCAGGGGCGTGAAAATAATTAGCGCCTGCAAAATTGGGAAAAAGGGGGGGGGGGTATACTGATTGGGATTCTTATCAAGTGCATTACTTGTAGGCCAGATTTGTCAGAGTCAAATTTTTCAACCCCCAACCCTCAAACCCCCTCTACCCTTGATTGAAATAACATTTTATCTTCGTGATATTTATAAACTCAAATTATGGAACGCTCCCTCCCCCCCACCCCCCCGTGCTCTTATTTTAACGCTAGTGGGAAACAACTTCATTTACATCATTTTTTAAAGATGTTTTATTCTCAAAATAAAGATGACATCAGAGTCATTGTTTTATACATTAATTTAAGGATTTACAACAATTTATAGCACTTTCCAGCAAGTTCTAAATTGTTCCACATAGATTATGGAAATAAAAATGAGATTTACAATTTTATTAACATTTTATTTTAGGTTTAAAGTATTCTATATACCTTCCTGGGAATTTCCACTCTTTTGGTCAATACATTTTTTGCCTCGGAATTTCCTCTTTATTGTTGAATATATTTTTTACAGAATCTTGAAGCTTCTACCATAATTTATGAAGTTCAATTTCATCGTCATATAACGCTTTATCATTTTTTGTCTTTTTTAAAAATGATTTTAATGGGACAATTTTTTAAAAAGTTTGTGTTATGCAACTTAAAATACTCACAGCTGTAAAATATAAAAGATTAAGCTCTTTTGATGCCGGAGATTAAAATGCTAAAAACAAATTAAAAGGCATCTTTGCACATTTCTTCAGATTTTTTATGGTGAAAGTGTCACAGATTAAATTTTATCTGAATGATTTCTATTTATAGTACCCGCATTTTTGGGATTTCCCTTTCTGAAGGAGGATCAAGTTTTATTTTAATTGGTGAACGGCCATAGATTTGGCCTTGGCGAGCAATCTTCCTTTTAAAATAAGGAATGTTGTTAGAGTTAGTTTGGTCTTGAAATGATGGATTTCGGCTGTGCCCATATTAACTGATATGGGATAGGCCCCAAAGTTAATGTTTACACGACTTATTATAAATTATGTCTCTTTATTTGAGCATTCAATTTTAAAAAAATATTGTGTAGTGGCTCTTCTTCTTCTATATCTTAAGGGCCGACGATCAATTTATTGATCGTTTTGGGTCCTATGCATGTAGATGGGATTTGCAATGTTTCTGTACCTGATGTTGATGAGGAAATTTCACAGATTTCCAGTGCCACTTTGTGAGGGAATCATGCACTAAGGGTTTGAAGGCTTGAGGCAATAGACACAAATGTGTCTAGAGTTGTCGCCTCAACCGTTCCTTTTGAAAGATTGTTCCAGTCCCTTCTGCGAAGTTGATTTTACAGGGCCCTAAATTTACGTGGAGGAAACCCGGGTATTTCGGCTAGGTTTTTTTTTGTACAAAAACATCTGAATTAATGTGAAGCACATTTAATAATTAATTGTATTACAGGGATGGAGTCCAACTTTGGCAACATCTCCGAAATGGACAGCGAAGGGAAGACGATCCTGGGTGGGATTATTACAATGAATCTCAATTCAGTGCTGAACATGGTGGCCGTGTGTTACGTCGACAGGGCACACGAGGCACAGTTTGGGATTGGCCCCGTCCTATATTTTCTACAGTCAATGTTCCAGGTATCCAGGAGATGATGCGCATACAAAGCTAAACAAACAAAAACAAAACTATCAGATTTCTACCACAAAATAGAGGAAAATATTCCGGAAACTGAAAATAGTTGTTTAAAACGTGTGAATTATGTTCATCTCGCTTATTGTTGCACGGAATCACCCCTAACTGTTGATTTCTTCCTCTTCTTATATTCGTGGGCCCACGATCAATTCCGGCTCCTGGTTTGAATTCAGAGTTTACCGTCTTTTAGATGGGTCGCCGTCCAGGGCTAACGAGTCCCATCCACCCGGGGTGCTTGGGTTGCAGGTTTTTTGGTGGGGATTGAACCCCAGACCAGACTGGTGTGTGTCTTGTTTGAGACCGCTAGACCAACCCAGCCCCCATTTTTCACATCTGTTCTCATACTTGTCTTAGTTTTTAAACACTTCGAAAACAAACCAAAACGTTTTTTTTATTAATTGCCCTGTGTTACGAGTTACATCAATTCAGTCAAGACCAGTTACATTTGTATGAAGATATAATTAAAACGGAAAACTTTTGCCTTTTCTAGATCGATAATGCATTGTGTAAACAAACAAATGATATCAACGTAGAATTATTTCAATAATAGTGTTTATAGGATTTTGTTGTTGTTGTTTTTTTGTGTGGATGTTGTTTATTTTTTTTAGTAATGTTTAATTTTGTACTACCTACCACTGTTAATTGTGCTACCAATCGCTGTTAATTGTGCTACCTACCACTGTTAATTGTGCTACCTATCACTGTTTAAAATAACTTTCACTGTCCCTTTTCTTTCACTAAAAATAAATCATCCAGCTTGTAAGGACCCCCATTGGACGACTTATTTGAATAAATTCGTTACCATTTTTTAAAAAATGATATGCTCACTTTCAGATCTTATGTGAAGAACTGCGATGCTAGTCATCACATTAAACAAATAATTATGAAATGGTATAAATACATCAGTATTTCATGCAACGGCTGGTAGCGTGTAGTTTTAAACAAAAATATTTTTTTTTATGACGGCGTCATTTTAATGTTATCGTTAAAAAAAAAAAAAAAAAAAAAAACTGTTCGGTGTTCATTTATTTATTTAGGCATTTTTTGTATAGCGCTTACTTTACAGCCCTAAGCGCTTTACAATTTTTGTTTACCTTACTGAGCAGAACAACAATGAACTGAACACAACCCCCGTATCATCAGTGTAATTAGTTTGGCTTTTATATTATGGAGTTATTCTTTAATGCTAACGAAACCCGGTAAACAACCAGAAGTAACGGCAACAGTATAAAATTATCATTTAAGGACTAGCCAGTGAGACTAACACAGGAACAGGCCGATACTGCCTTGCGAGGACGAGTCAAAGACGCTGGCTGTTGAACCTTTAAGTTGTGAGCGGCTAAAACCTTGAACCTATTGTGGAAAGTGCTACTTTGGATAGTTTGTGGTCTCAGGCGAAAGCCCTGAGCCTATTATCGATAGTGTTGTTTAAATAGTTTGGTCTCAGTCGAAAACCTTGAAATTATTTTCGAAAGTGCTACTTTAGACAGTTTGCTGGTCTCAGATGTTAAAGTTAAAAGTCCCTTATGTATAATCCGTTTTCTTGTAAAATAGAATCGAATCCATAAAGTATTCGTCGATCTTTTGATCAGAATCTCCGAAGCACTACCATGAAGAAGTTGAACAACAACAACTCGTCCAATCACAGGCGGACCAGCAGATTCAGTGGGTCCTCTCAGGTGGACACGGATCTACGCCATGACACCTTAATGAAGGTATAGGGCACAGTAGGGGACTTCTTGTGAGAATACTCAACGTAGAACAATAATTATGTTTTTATAAATTTAGAGTTTACTTCTCTTAGATGAGTTGTTAACCAAGGTTTAACGAGTCCCATCTACCCGTGCTTGTTGGTCTCAGTTTCATCTATCCGTGCTTGTTGGTCCGAGTCCCATCTACCCGTGCTTGTTGGTCTGAGTCCCATCTACCCGTGCTTGTTGGTCCGAGTCCCATCTACCCGTGCTTGTTGGTCTGAGTCCGATCTACCCGTGCTTGTTGGTCTGAGTCCCATCTACCCGTGCTTGTTCGTCCGAGTCCCATCTACCCGTGCTTGTTGGTCTGAGTCCCATCTACCCGTGCTTGTTGGTCCGAGTCCCATCTACCCGTGCTTGTTTGTCCGAGTCCCATCTACCCGTGCTTGTTGGTCTGAGTCCCATCTACCCGTGCTTGTTGGTCCGAGTCCCATCTGCCCGTGCTTGTTGGTCTGATTCCCATCTACCCGTGCTTACCCGTGCTTGTTGGTCCGAGTCCCATCTACCCGTGCTTGTGTGTCCGAGTCCCATCTACCCGTGCTTGTTGGTCTGAGTCCCATCTACCCGTGCTTGTTGGTCCGAGTCCCATCTGCCCGTGCTTGTTGGTCTGATTCCCATCTACCCGTGCTTGTTGGTCCGAGTCCCATCTACCCGTGCTTGTTGGTCTCAGTCCCATCTACCCGTGCTTGTTGGTCTGAGTCCCATCTACCCGTGCTTGTTGGTCTGAGTCCCATCTACCCGTGCTTGTTGGTTGTTGTTTTTTTTAATAGGCTTTGGCTGGAATTAAACTCCAAACCACCAACTTGAGATTTGCTCAGTTTAAACCACTCGGCCACCCGCACACTCATTATGACCCAATAAGACACACACAAAGTGTGTGTACAACCAGCCATTTTATATTTATATGATATATCGCATCTTACTTATCTATTCGTCTCTTTTTAGGAAAAAGTATGTAACCCTAAACTTATCCATTGGTCTTTTTTTAGTAAAAGGATACAACACTACACCTATCTGTTAGTCTCTTTTTTTTAAAAAAAAGTATACAATACTACACTTATCTATTGATCTTTTTTTAGTAAAGGTATACAACACTACACCTAACTATTGGTGAATTTTAATAAAGGTATAACACACACGAATCTCTATTGGTTTCAAGTGTTAAATTTGTTTACAAAAAATAATAAATGATTCCTAAGTATTGCTGATCGCCAGACAACTCGTACTTCTGTAACGAAACGAGCCAGTAAAGATCTTCCTCATGGGCAAGGTCCGAAAAACAGGTTCATAGAAGTGTTCGAAGGGGGCCAGGAGCCTGCGGTGCAGATGAAGAACTTAGTCAAGGTGAGAACAACACACGGGGTTTTCTTTGGCGACGGTAGGTTGTAAGACGCGGACACAACGAAATCATCTCTTTTTGGTTTCATTAAGAGCTTAGTAAAGACTTATTAAAATCTTAAAATTGTATATACACGAAATTAAGTAGTAACGGTATTTAGTAGAATGTAACCTTTTTTTTTAGAGAATGCTTTCCCCCTCCCCCCTCCCCTCCACCTTCATGGTCAACCACTGTAACGCATTACGCTCTTTGCCATCATTTTGATTCCAGACGTTTGGGAGCACCGATGTCTTGTCAGACTTGAACCTGGACATTCCCTACAATCAGATCACCGTGCTGCTGGGTCACACTGGGGCCGGGAAATCCACCGTCTTTTCCATTCTGACAGGTGACACTCCTCGACCACTGTTTGGTGAACGTTACAGCTGCAGTAAATCAATTCGCCGTTCATCGCCGTTTTAGGCCATTTGATCCTTGGTTAAGATTTGAATTAAATTTTCTGCCACGAATAGTTCAGCGATTCCTACACAAATTTGAACCATCACAAGCATCAACATTTGCAGAAGTTAAAAAAAAACAAAAAACAAATAAATAATGACAAAGTCTTTAAGAAAATAAAAAAGAAGAACATTTCTTGTAACAGAAACGGGATGACTGATAATATATTATTATGCTTAAAGGCAGTGGTTCTCAAAAATGTTGTCGGTCTCTGCGTGCTAGAAGCTATTTACCCTCCCACAAGCACCTCCCTCTGCAAATATTTACTCAGGATAGGTGTTTCTACAAATCTGCGTGTTGCATAACGGCGATTAAGGTATTTAAGCACTTTTTGTGATTGATCTTTTCATTGAAATACACAAGACGCCCTTGCAATTTCATAAATTCAATGATTAATTGAATGATTTCATGCATCAATACCATAGTGTTTAAAGTAAGATTATTATTAAGCCAAAGTTTTAGTTACATTTTTACACACAGAAATACTTAATTCATTCTACACTGCTAAACTATTTTTAACTCGAAGACTTGACCCGGTGTTACTCGGGTATTAATAAATAGCATATTGAACTCCATTCTAATTTATATTGCAAAGTGTCCACACAAAAAGCCCTCATTTTTTTCGTAAGTAAATGAATTACGTTTTGATGTGCTGTATCTTTAAAAACAAAATACGACTTTTCCTCGCCCCTGATATGTATATTTATGACATAATAAATCAAACGTTCTCTTTATATAAAAAAAGAAGTGTCGATGTATAGATATTTATGTTTGTAGCACCATTGGGTTTAGACAAATTTCTTTCTCCTATAAAATAGGGGCCTAAACAGACCCTTTCCACCCAATGAAGTATAAAGAAAAAATATTATCAACAAACAAAAATATATAAAATACTCTGTGGCCTTAAATTTAAAGGGGAAAAAATGGGGAAAATGGAGGAAAATCAAATACCTCATTTCACTAATGTAATATAATCGGATTGATTCGAAGATATACTCATCAAATTACATTTACACACAAAGTCTTCGCTCACACTGAACTATGTTTTGGGAAGAAAGTTGAATAAATAATTTTAATAGTTAAAAACGATATATTTACCTAATTTCTGTGGTGTAACGTATTTAACCTTTGATGTAAAGAAAATACGTCTAATCTTTATAAAGTGCGCCAACCCAAAGTGTGGCGTATCTTGCGCTGCCTGGAGGGAAAAAATGTTTTAAAAAAATCTCTGTCACCTCAAAGAACTTGAATAAAAACTGCTCCTGTGTGATAATCACCCTACCCCCCCCCCCATACCTGTTCTACGCCCGTAAAATGCACTGACGTTTTTATGTTTGAGTCCCTTTTACGATGTAATGTACAAGATTGTCTTAATAAATAGTTCAAATCATTTTTCTGTGTATATAAATAATGTGGTTACTTACTCTTAAAATTACTTCTCGGAATCGCTGATTTGCTAATAAGTTCCTGTCTTTAATGGTCGCTTGGTGGCAACTTAAGAACTGTGCAGCTATCCTCACGGTTGTTCCTATAAAGCTAAAAATCTGTCAAAACCACGTCTGTGACAAGAGCTACGCATGCGCCTACTACCGACTGTTTATATTACCTCAGGTTTCCTACAGCAATCGGACGGCACGGTGATGGTGGACGGATATGACGTCAACAAAAACCTTAGGAAAGTTCGAGAGAGCATCGGTTTCTGCCGCCAACGTCACTTCCTGTTCTCGAAACTGACCTGTCTGGAGCATTTGATATTGTACAGCAATGTGAGAAATTGATTTTACAGTTTTAAATAGTTTAGTTGCAGACACAATTATACAAAGCGCGCAGCCCTATCCAATGGCGCACAGATAAATCTATTTACAGCGTCAAATTAGTTTTTACTTAAAAATTTAACACATGAAATGTTATATATATATATTATATATACATATACATTAAATATATAGTTTATATATATTTATATATATAACCTAAATTAAACATCAAAATATAAAAACATAAAAATGATAGCTCCTATATAATTTCAATTAAATATATGCACCTGCATAATATTTCAACCCAACTTATTGATCTAAATATAACCAAATATAAGCAACAATTAATTATATACGATTCGACATAAAGTCAAGAATCTTGTTACACGTTAGAAGTCAACCTCTAACACACAGTGCCAACATGTTTTAGCTTCGCGGTCAGTATGGCGAGAAGCTCGTCGCAGACGTCAAGGACGTACTTGGTAAGATGGGGTTAGGCAAGAAGAAACGGTCTCTACCCCATAAGCTGACCAGCGGTCAAAGAAGGAAGCTGGCCATTGCCTGCGCATTTATGGGCAACGTCAAGGTACCACATATTTTTCTATGCATCTGTGTCACGGTACAAAATACGCGTGTTACAAAAAATACTACATTTTCATTGTAAGTATAGCATGGTTAAATACACTTTTTATAGTACCCCCCCCCCCATTTTCAATGTGTGTATCCATCCATCAATCCCTGTGGCGCTACGCCCCATGTGTTGTTCGTCAGTCTGGAGTCGACCATGACCACTTTAATCATCAGAGTTTGTACAGGTTCTGTCTATGGGTGCGCAGATGGCTAATGAGGCTGATTCTGACACGAAATTATATTTTGCAGTAGGTGCAAGGGGAATGATGGCGCATCGCCAGGAGCAGAGTCGGACCGGGCCTTCCTTGCATTTCTCTTGTGCTCTGCAGCCACTGTTCTGCCAATTTCATGTTGCATGGAGCTTCCGTGCAAAGTGAAACACCATGAAGTTCGATCTTTTGCTGTTTCCTCCCAGGTGTCTGGGTTTATGTTGAACGCTATCAGTGAGGCGTTTATGTTGTCTTTAAAGCGTTGTTTTCTGTCGGCCAGCAGACCGCTTTCCTTGTTCGAACTCACCATAGAAAATTATTTTGGGAAGACGGTCATCTGACATTCTCACAACATGTCCCGTGTAACACTTCGGCCTCACCACATCCTTCTACTCAGAACTTCCATCCATCCCTGTGGCGCTAAAGCCCATGTAGGGCTTGGGCGTAGTCACTGGCAGTCTCTAGTAGTCACTGGCAGTTGCTGGTAGTCACTGGCAGAATAACTTTTTTTTTTTTTTTTTTTTTACAGCCAACACAATCATTGATTTGTATACACCACAAACCTTCATCATTTGATTGAAAATGAAATGATCAAAATTGATTTTTCAGTCTTTTATTTATCTATGTATCAACCAGTAGATAACTTTTTTTTTTTTTTTTTTTTACAGCCAACACAATTATTGATTTGTATACACCACAAACCTTCATCATTTGATTGAAAATGAAATGATCAAAATTGATTTTTCAGTCTTTTATTTATCTATGTATCAACCAGTAGCGAAATAAGCACAGAAACATTGCAAATCCCTCTACATACATCGTAGCCAGAATGATCAATACATTGATCGTGGGCCCTTAATATACAGATTAAGAAGCTACTGGATAACAGTAGTTAAGACTCAAGAGGTGCCGTATCCTTTAACGTCCGACATGCTATTTAGTTTCTGTTTCAATACAACATGAGTTGGAACTAAGAGGACATTGTTGCCCGCCCCGTAGATCGTCTTTCTCGACGACCCGAGCGGTGGCACAGATTCCAGCACGAGGACGGACATCTGGAAGTTCATCAAAGAGATGAAAGGAGGTCGAACGATTTTTCTCACCAGTCACCTCATGGAGGAGGCTGACATCCTTGGCGACCGGGTCGCCATCTTGGTCGATGGAAAAATTCACAGTTACGGCACGTCATCGTTTCTGAAGAAAGTTTATGGTAAGATGATAAAGTTGATGGCAAGTTTAAACTTTATGGTAAGATTATAAAGTTAATGGTAAGTTTAAAGTTTATTGTAAGTTTATAAAGTTGATGGTAAGTTTAAAGTTTGTGGTAAGATTATAAAGTTGATGGTAAATTTAAAGTTTATGGTAAGATTATAAAGTTGACGGTAAGTTTAAACTTTATGGTAAGTTTATAAAGTTGATGGTAAATTTAAAGTTTATGGTAAGATTATAAAGTTGATGGTAAGTTTAAATTTTATGGTAAGTTTTTAAAGTTGATGGTAAGTTTAAAGTTTATGGTAAGATTATAAAGTTGATGGTAAGTTTAAAGTTTATGGTAAGTTGATAAAGTTGATGGTAAGTTTCAAGTTTATGGTAAGATTATAAAGTTGATGGTAAGTTTAAAGTTTATGGTAAGATTATAAAGTTGATGGTAAGTTTAAAGTTAAGGGTAAAATTATAAAGTTGATGGTAAGTTTAAAGCTTAAGGTAAGATTATAAAAATTATGGTAAGTTTAAAGGTTATGGTAAGATTATAAAGTTGATGGTAAGGTAATTTACCACTTGAGAGTCGGCCAAGAAAAAATCCAGCTGTTCCGGTTTGAAGGGCTATTTAAACAATTATTCGTATCTTGTTTTTATGACGTTGTACATATTCATTCCAGCACATAGACAGTAGAACAAATAACACAAGAATATACAGTAGAACAAATAACACAAGACAATTTAAAAAAATAGAAAATGTAAAACAATTTAATTTAAAAAAAAAAAAAAATAGAAGAAATCAAACAATGTAATGTGTAAAAATGACATTATGCATAGTTCTCCCCCAAGACGAGAATGAAGTTCTTGAAAATATCATGTCCTCGAAAACGGTTGCGGAACATGAATTCATGTAGATAAGAAGGGAACAGTTCGCGGAGTGTGCCAAACTGCCTTTTCAGTTTGCGCTTCGCGCGCATCCACATGTTTTCCACATTCTGTGTGTGGACATCAGCGTTATCTGGATCAACAAAATTTCGTTGATGTATCACAACGGAGTGTTCATATATCCCATTTCTTATTTGGTTAATATTTGCATACGCAGCCCAACCGTCGGATACAATAAGTGTTCCTGGAAGGATGAATCTTTCAATACACTCTTGTAATGTTGTTGCACGTCGGTCTGGCACTTCGATAAGAAAGCAGCGCCCACTCTCTCTTTCCACGCCACCAAAAACCCAGTGACCCTCTCTCCACTGTCCACGGTGGTATTTCCTGTGGAAATATTTTGTTTCATCAATCTCTACTACAATTGATTCTCCTTGTTCGTCGAATCCCCCAATTTCTGATGAATTTGCAGCCAGCCAGGTTTCGCACTCCTCCCGCATAAAATTGGACCAGTCCGAAACAATAGTGAGATTTGAGACGTCAGCCTCGCGTGCCATCTGCAACTGTGGCATATCACAACACCAGCAGTAAACTAAAATAATAATTTGCTGGATGCTGAGGTGACTTCCAGCAAAGAACGAGCCTTCTCGTAGTGATTTTCTATAACTACATGCAGCACAGGCCCACCTGAGTCCGTCCTGTCCTTGAGCGTATCTGTTTAACCTGCACAGCCCATTGCAGACAGCACATGTCATACTATTTTTTAAGAGTCGTCGACGCACACACCATCGTAGTGCTGAAGTAAGGTCAGACAAATTCGGCAGTAGTGTGGACAGCCGCCATACTTCTTCGTTTCTTATTTGATCAATATCAAACACTTCGTGCATTGGCACTAGTGTAGTCTCTCCTCTTTTTCTTCCTGTCATATCGGAAACTTAGTACCGTAGTAATAATTATTTAAATGTATTGTGCTAAATAACTGTAAATACGGAAGTGAAACAATAAGAATAATTGTTTAAATAGCCCTTCAAACCGGAACAAATGGATTTTTTCTTGGCCGACGCTGAAGTGGTAATATACCGATGGTAAGTTTAAAGTTTATTGTAAGATTATAAAGTTGATGGTAAGTTTAAAGTTTATGGTAAGATTATAAAGTTGATGGTAAGTTTAAAATTTAAGGTAAGATTATAAAGTTGATGGTAAGTTTAAATTTTATGGTAAGTTTATTAAGTTGATGGTAAGTTTAAAGCTTATGGTAAGATTATAAAGTTGATGGTAAGTTTAAAGTTTATGGTGAAATTATAAAGTTGATGGTAAGTTTAAAGCTTATGGTAAGATTATAAAGTTGATGGTAAATTTAAAGTTTATGGTGAGATTATAAAGTTGATGGTAAGTTTAAAACTTATGGTAAGGTTATAAGGTTGATGGTAAGTTTAAAATTTATGGTAAGATTATAAAGTTGATGGTAAGTTTAAAGCTTATGGTAAGATTATAAAGTTGATGGTAAATTGAAAGTTTATGGTAAGATTATAAAGTTGATGGTAAGTTTAAAGTTTATGGTAAGATTATAAAGTTGATGGTAAGTTTAAAGTTTAAAGTAAGATTATAAAGTTGATGGTAAGTTTAAAATTTTTGGTAAGATTATAAAGTTGATGGTAAGTTTAAAGTTTATGGTAAGATTATAAATTTGATGATCAGTTTGAAGTTGATGGTAAGATTATAAAGTTGATGGTAAGTTTAAAGTTTATGGTAAGATTATAAAGTTGATGGTAAGTTTCAAGTTTATGGTAAGATTATAAAGTTGATTGGTCAGTTTAAAGGTTATGGTAAGTTTATCAAGTTGATGGTAAGTTTAAAGGCTAAGGGTAAGATTATAAAGTTGATGTTAAGTTTAAATTTTATGGTAAGATTATAAAGTTAATGGTAAGTTTAAAGTTTATTTTAAGATTTTTCTGTGTATGGTAAGTTGGTTAAATTTATGTTAAATTTATAAAGATTATGATAAGTTTAAAGTTTATGGTGCGTTTAGTTTATGGTAAATTAAAAGTTTATCTTATGTTTAAAGTTTAGTAGTTTTTTTATCCTTCAAGAATGGCGTTAACACCTGAGATAATACATGTTTGACCTGACAGTGGATGGCTTGGTGCGACGACAAACTTGTGACAGAACTATGAATGGCAGGAAAAGTTTGTGACAGAACTATGAATGGCAGGACATGTTTGTGACAGAACTATGAATGGCAGGACATGTTTGTTACAGAACTATGAATGGCAGGACAAGTTTATGACAGAACTATGATTTGCAGGATACGTTTGTGACAGAACTAAGAATGGCAGGACAAGTTAGTGACAGAAATATGAATGGCAGGACACGATTGTGATAGAAAGTTGGGTAGCAGGAGGTGGCGGGAAAGCATTATGATAGAAAGCTGGCAAAGTAACTCTGTAACAGAAAGCTTGGCGGCCGGGTAAATCTGTAACAGAAAGCTGGGCGGCCGTGTAACTCTGTAACAGAAAGCTGGGCGGCCGGGTAACTCTGTAACAGAAAGCTGGGCGGCCGGGTAACTCTGTAACAGAAAGCTTGGCGGCCGGGTAACTCTGTAACAGAAGCTGGACGGCCGGGTAACTCTGTAACAGAGGCCGTTTAACCCTGTAACAGAAATCTTGGCGGCCGGGTAACTCTGTAACAGAAAGCTGGGCGGCCGTGTAACTCTGTAACAGAAAGCTGGGCGGCCGGGTAACTCTGTAACAGAAAGCTGGGCGGCCGGGTAACTCTGTAACAAAAAGCTGGGCGGCAGGGTATCTCTGTACAGAAAGCTGGGCTGCAGGTAGTAGCGTGGCGAGTTTATGACAGAAAGCAGGGAGAAGGAAATTGCCAGTACTGCTTTGTGACAGAAAAATGGGTGGTAAGTGGTAGCATGGCAACTTTATGACACAAAGCTGGGTGGCAGGTTGTAGCAGGTCAACTTTGTGACAGAAAGTTTGGTGAGAGGCTGTGGCAGGTCAACAATTGTGTCAGAAAACTGGCTAGCACGACACACTCAACACAAACAAATCCTTTTAGTTACACATCTATCACGTGATAATGAAACGTTTATTATTTGTAAAACTGTGAACCAAAAAATTATTCCCCCTAAATTGTATGTTTTGAACAAGTTAATATTAACACGGTTGATGAGTAAGTTATTCCCCTTAAATTGTATGTTTTGAACAAGTTAATATTAACACCGTTGATGAGTAAGTTATTCCCCTTAAATTGTATGTTTTGAACAAGTTAATATTAACACCGTTGATGAGTAAGTTATTCCCCTTAAATTGTATGTTTTGAACAAGTTAATATTAACACCGTTGATGAGTAAGTGACTTACACGCGTCAGTCGTGGTCTTCAGAACAATTGGGGGCACCCGCTCTAGTTCATGTTTTCTAATCCACGTCAACCCCATCACATCCACATGACAATTATTCCATTCAATGAAAACTACGTTGTGATCGCACCTGTAGGAAGTTTATTGATTTTCTTAATGTTTGAGAAAGGCTGATGTCAATAAAATAAATACATTGGATTTATTCACACATCTCCAGTTTTTTAAAATTATTATTATTATTTTTTTTTTTTTTTTGCATGAAATTCTAGTACTTGCTTTCGATCGCTTAAAAATCAAATGAACTTTCTATTTCCAGGGACAGGCTATACGCTTTCCTTAGTTAAAAGCGAAGGATTCTCAGCTCATCTCTTGTCGGAGATTATGTGGCTATATGATGCGGGCGAGAGTTTGGTAAGTCGAAGTGGTTGTGTGGCTATGAGGTGCATGGGAGAGTATGGTAAGTCGAAGTTGGGTATGTGGCTACAAGGTGCGTGGGAGAGTGTGGTAAGTCGACGTGGTTGTGTGGCTATGAGGTGCATGGGAGAGTATGGCAAAGTCGAAGTTGGGTATGTGGCTACAAGGTGCGTGGGAGAGTGTGGTAAGTCGACGTGGTTGTGTGGCTATGAGGTGCATGGGAGAGTATGGCAAAGTCGAAGTTGGGTAAGTGGCTACAAGGTGCGTGGGAGAGTGTGGTAAGTCGACGTGGTTGTGTGGCTATGAGGTGCATGGGAGAGTGTGGTAAGTCGAAGTTGTGTGGCTATGAGGTGCGTGGGAGAATGCACGCATTTTATCCTTAGGCTTTAAATGCAGGGGTTATTCTCGAAGGAGTGACCGGCATAAACTGGATCATACTGTGGATGTCAATACAAACCACATGCAGTAGAACGCCCCTGACGAATGTCTACCATTTTCCACAGTTTTCTACTGGACCATCTCTTTTCACGAATTAAAAAAAAAAATGTTTATCCTATAGCTTTACGGTTGGCTTAAACAGATACGATATTTTGACAAGCTTCATCGGTTGTCTAGTTATTTTAATATTAAAGTGATTGCGGCTATTTAATTGGGGGGACGTGTGATTTCTTCTGTATATTTTTCATTTGCATTTCTTGCTGGTCCCCGGTGACATTCTGGAACTAAATTTGATCACTGGGGATATCTTAGAGCAGTGGTCAGCAAATCGCGGCACGCGAGCCACATGCGGCTTCTTAGCGACCTGAGAGCGGCTCGGCCAGCCGGCCACAAATTGGTTTTGACTCCAAAAAACATTGTACTTCAGATGTTCTTGAAAAGAAATTTGGCTCTCGAATTTTTAAAATCGTCTTGATGCTAATTTTTGGCGCTTAGACTAATGCGTTTTCCGACCACTGTGTTTATGTAAAGAACACCTCAAGTGCCAGGCTATATCCGCAGCTATTCACAGTTTAAAAAAAAAAGAAATGAAAAAAAGAAAGAAATTGAATCTACATATTTGTTAATCTTTTTCACTTCCGATCGTTTAGAAAAATTTAGATTTGGAAATCTGATTTATCCTACAAAATACATTATTGGCTTACAAAACTAAATTAAGTACGCTTTAAAGTTGTATTCTTTTGATTTTTTATGGTTGATTTTCAAGAGTGAAATCTCAATTATATATTTTGAAGTCTAATTGAGTTGTGTTTGACATGCCCATATTCCAGAGTGAGAACCACTACGAAATCGAGTACAGCATCCCTGAGCACAAGGTCAACGCCCTGGCGAATGTGCTGACCGACATCTACAACAATAAAAAAGATCTCAAAATCAACGCGTACAGCATCAGGTCCATGACCCTGGAGGATGTGTTCATGCGGTGAGATTATAGGCCCTCTTTGTTTGTTTCTTTCTTTTGTTTGTGTCAATACAAGTTTTGCATTTCAGAGGCTATAGAAACGTGTTGCATGTTACGGGCAATAGAAACGTGATGTGGCTTACAGGCACTAGAAAAGTGTTGTATGTTACGGACAATTGAAACGTGGTGTGACTTACAGACAATAGAAAAGTGTTGTAAGTTAGAGGCGATGGAAATGTGTTGTATTTTACGGACAACAGAAGCGCGTTGTATGTTAGGGGCAAGGAACTTATTCGTAAGTTAGAGGCTGTAGAAAAGTTTCTGTAGTTACTGGCAATTAAGAAGTGTTGAAAGTTACAGGCAATAGAAAAGTGTTGTATGTTACGGGCAATAATATAATTTGTAAGTTACAGGCTATAGAACAACTGTTTTTTTTAAAAATGTGTAGCGTTATCTAAAAGGAAAAAAATATATATATTTTTTTAGAAGTGAATATCACTACTAATGTATCAATCTTTTCTACGTGAAACATGGCTGTTAGCTATATATAGCAGCGTGTATAAAAATGTTAAATGAAGGCAAAACATTTGGCCTATATCGAAGTATACACACTCTTAAACCATAAAATACCGTTGATTTTTATATATTTTTTTTTGACGTATTATATCAACCCCATTTCGCTACAATAATTACCCCTTAAAATTTGCCAAAGAGTGACGTAAATATATTTAAGAACAAAAACATGTGTTAAGCAGGAGAGTTCTTCTTCTTGGCATTTTGCAGAGAAATTAGTTCAAGAAAAAAAACAAACAAAAAAAACATCAACATTCTCTTCAAGAAACTTCTCAAGTTAAAAAAAATATAAGAAACATTAAAAAACAACCAATATTCTCAGTTAGGAGATTGGTTCCAGTTTTCTTTGAAGGAACATTTTTTTTTGGTGAAATAAATTATCGTCTATTAATAGCACCGCTCCTCTTCCTTGTCACCCAGAATAGCGAAAAATATCGATGTGTTCAACAAGGAGCTGGATGAGAAAAGGTAAATTAAAAATTATTTTTTACTTCAAATAATTAGCAGTACGTTGTACACAATGTATAAGATAGCGAGTTATGAAAGCTGTTTATAATATTTTATTTTGTTTGGCCAAATATTATGAAACCATCCCTTGTACGAACAATTCAAAATACACGAATGACCCATCAATTTGAAGAAGAAAAAATAAAGATAATACTGATGATCACATTTCAAACAAACTGAATACAAAGTGATTGGCGTCCAAATAGTTTGGCGCGCCATATTTTGAACTGATCTTGAATCATGGTTTATTAAAGACTGCTTGGTCAACACGGGTGCTACAATTATAATAGTGAAACTTGCTCCGAAACCATTTATCGCTTTTTATAATTGTCTTTTATTTTATTCTATGAATATTAAAAAAAACTATAAAAAAAAAAAAGGAAATTAGTTGCATATGTTTGATAGAAAACAATAATCACACCCACTTCCATGGTCTCCTCCATTGGAGTTTTTTAAAGCCCAAACAATAACCTAGAACGACAAGAAAAAACAACAACTTCAATTTGTAATGATATTTGTTCAATTCTCATAGATCTTTGATTGGAGAGCCGTATTTGATCCATGTTTCGTATTTATTTTCAGAAGGATGCAGAAAAGGTATATACGGTTTGATACAATTCTTATGACCTTAAAGAATTTGATGAGAAATTTACCCTAAAACTTAATTAAATAATTAAGGCTAACGTTTGTAGGTAGGTTAAGTCAAAATTGTGTGTTTAAACAGTATTGCAATTGTTACTTAGCGCAGTTTAGATTTAACAAACCAAAAAAGGTTGGAGAAAACTAAGAAGACTTTCTTGCAGTGTTCCTTGCGCAAATAACCTTCCACCTTATAGGAGCCACAGCATTGCGATTTAAATTGATGAGATGAGCCACTAAAAACATTGAAGAGACCAATAAACATTCAAGAATCATTTACAAAAAAAAAATAGTTGAACATTACCATGTCATTCGTTTCTAAGCATTTTGGTTGCAGGGAGTTTGGAAATAGTAAATGTTTTAACTAATATGCCGTGTTGTCATGGTTTTGTATAGTTGCACTTTGGTTTTTCTAGTGCTTTATGGTCGGTCTTTGATTGTCATGGTGTATGGTTGCAATTTGGTTGCTATGGTGTTGCGTGGTTGGTCTTTGTGTTGTCATGGTGTTGTGTGGTTGGTCTTTGGTTGTCATGGTGTTGTATGGTTGCATTGTGGTTGTCATAGTGCTGTATGGTTGGTCCTTGTGTTGGCATAGTGGTTTATGGTTCTTCTTTGTGTTTTCATGGTGTTGTATTGTTTGTCTTTGTGTCGTCAAGGTGTTGAGTGGTTGTTCTTTGGTTGTCATGGTGTTGTATGGTGGATATATGGTAGGATTACGGATATCGAATACTCTTTGAAATTTGAAAGAGGAAGTGGCTCTTTTACCTAGTGTTAATTTCTTCCTGTCCAGAGAATTTTAATCTGATACTATTTTTAACATATTCAAAAATAGTCATCGAATTTTCTTTGTTTTATTTTGAAATACGCCTGCTAATTACTGGGTCCTAGGTTTCTTTCAGGCATAGCTCCGTGGTTTGAGGGGTGGGTGGGGTTGGGGGTGGGGGGTCGGAGCAAAATGTGTACGACTATATAAAGATGATACAATATTTTTTAAATTAAAAAAAATAATAAATAATAAATTTTCTTTTTTAAATAGTTTAAAAATATTAATATATGGTGCCTTTTACCGATTACAATAAGTGGAATACAGGTATATGAAATATCGCAACGCTCGATAAATTTGATGATCAGTATATTTAAGTCTAATCTCGTTAAAGACGTATAGTATTCGATTATAAATATCGCACTGAGTGCTCCCGATCGTAAATGAAAGTTTAACTTACCGTATTTCCCATATATCGTTATTTTAATTTATTTATTTTTGGCAACATCACAAATTCAAAGATTTAAATAACACTGTATTTAATTACCTCTACATCAATATCAAGGTCTACCATTTCTTGCTAATGTATCAAATATGTCCGATCTAAAATTTTCAAATTATTTTTCATCATAAAAGCATCACTTTTAAAATAGGGATAGGTGTTAATTATACATGTTATAATAGCGTTATTCTTTTAAAAAGACATTTTTATTTGCAAAGCTTTCAATTTAGTCGACGCCATGTGTGTTGAGTTATACAAAACGGAAACTTTAAAAAAAACAACTGATTTTTAAAAAAAAATTAAGAATTTAACATTTTGTGTATGTGCACATTTCATCAACTGTTATATCAAAGCTGATTGTGTTTTCTTTTTATGTGCTACTTTTATAATAATGCTTCCTGAATAAAAGAGGTTAAAAAAATTACGTAGCCTATATAATTTAATATGAGAGACCTATTTGCACTGATTTTTTGGTAAATTAATTTTTTTTCTAGATAAAAATTTATCTGAAATTTAAATAAAAAAAAAAAAAAAATAAAAAAAAAAAAAAAAAAAAAAAAATAAAATAAAAATTAAAAAAAAAAAAAAAAACAATAACCAAAAAAAAAAAAAGAAAAAATAATAAATAAAAAAAATAAATTAAAAAAATAAAGCTTTTTTGAACTAGTTTTAGAAAAAATGTTTACTCCTAGTTTTCTCAATTTAAAATAAATTCTGTGGATTTGGTTTACAAATGTCTTTTAAATTATATCTAAGAGGCACTTTGTAATTTATTAGAAAAAAAAATATACCATTTTAAAATTACAAATTAACATTTCAAGCAGCTGTATAATGTAAAATATATAATTTATTTGAATACGATTTCCCTTAGATAAAGTCTCAAATTGATTTTAATAAATCGACAAGGTCTTTTGTAAACAACTCATGTCTTCTTAAAAGAAGTATGTGGGTTCATAATACGATTTATACAAAAATGACAAATTTCAAAACCCTTAAGAATATACAGACTTTTCTAATTAACAGAATTTTTTATTTTTGATTCTGGTAAAATTTTGAAATATTTTGAAAAGATTATTTTAATAAATTTTTTTTTTTTCCATTTGCGTTCAGCATTTAACTTAATGTCTTGAATTCTTTTTATTGATGGAAATCTTTATATCATTATTTGTATGTATGTGTTCAAAATGTATTTAACAATTAACTACTCCCCGAATTAATGTAAATAAAAAAACAAAGTATTGTTACTATTTTTTTTTGTATAACACAAGCAGGTCAAACACTTGTTCGTTTTGCCCCCCCCCCCCCCCCCCCCCCCCCCCTTTCGTTTTTCCCCCCCCCCCCCCCCAAACCCCTTTTTATCCAACATGCATTGAAAGATGGTAATTAAGAAAATATTCACATCACGTCATTAATCCCTTAAAATATCCGAGGTACCCTGCATCGTAGGGTTTGCTGGGCGCACACGATGGTTCTAAGGTTAGGTGACACCTGCATTTTTTAATTAAGATTTCTTCCGTTGCTCTCCCATGAAGTGGAGAATGTTGCAAAACTAAATTCAGATATGTGATAAAATGCATTCTTGTATTTTTAATTTAGCAAAAGTTTTCTGGAGACTATACAGATTTAAGGGGCGAGGAAAAAAACTAGGTCAAAAGCAGACCTTGATATGTGACACAACTAGAAGGAATTTAGTTTTCGTCCCACTGGTGCGGAATTTAAGATGTCTTTGATCATTATTTTGGCTAATTTTGGCACTTTTCATCCCAAAGTTTGAAATGCAACCTCAAAATTGTCTGAAAGAAACATCAAATTCAGGTATCAGCCAAAATGCAATACTGCATTTAAAGTTCGCTCGACTGTCTTTAGCACACTAAATTTCTCACCCCCTTCAGTCACGCTGATCAATGTTACAATATGGGGTTAATAAAAAGGTTGCGATAAATGCTTACTCTGCGGCATACCAGAAACGGAGTGAATTCACTTTATGGGTAGCCTAGGGTCACCATAATCCTAAGAACGGCTCTGCTAGCTAATAAAGAAAAAGTGACACCTGGATAGACCATCCCATCCGCCCTAATTTTGTCGACACTAGCAGGGGCGTATCTAAAGTGTTTGGCGTCAGGGGACAAGATTTATTTGTATGCCCCCCCCACCTTACAATTCTGAAACTGATTATTTTCAACTCTTAAAAACCATCAAGGCCCATATTATCCCCTCCCCCACCGAAGTGACACCTGGATAGACCATCCCATCCGCACTAATTTTGTCGACACTAGCAGGGGCGTATCTAAAGTGTTTGGCGTCAGGGAACAAGATTTATTTGTATGCCCCCCCCACCTTACAATTCTGAAACTGATTATTTTCAACTCTTAAAAACCATCAAGGCCCATATTATCCCCTCCCCCACCGCTAGTCTGGCGCCCGAAACATATAACCCATCTGCCACCCTTTAGCTACGCCTCTGGTCATTGGCCAATTACACAGCCCCCCTCACCCCCCTTCCCTGAAAATTTGAAAAGCCCCCCCACCCAGGGGGAAAATGTCTGAAAGAAACACTGACTAGGTCTCTTTTTTAATCCTTCCTTCAGCATACGTCGATGGGACTTCAAGTCGCCATCAATAGGAACTGACATCGGTAATTTCACAAAAACTTTTCTCAATCTCTCCGTCATGTTGATTATTGTCTTAACGTACATTAGCAAACGGTAAAATTGAACGTGGTCTCCATTTACAGAGCAACTATGAAAATAAAATTAGTTAATGTCTATTTGTGTATTTTAGAGATAATTGAATAAAAATTTACTTGTTGAATTCATTGCCATAAGGCACGTAGACACAAGCTACTTATGGTCTTTTAAACTAAATTGCAAAAAATCTTTGAAATTACTAATGAACATTTCAAGCCGCTGAATAATGGGAAATATATAATTTATCTGAATAGGATTTCCCTTAGATAAAAATCTTAGATTAATTTTAATAACTCGTTAAGGTCTTTTGTAGACAACTCATGTCTTCTTAAAATAGGTATGTCGTTCATATACCATTTTTAAGAGATGACACATTTTCCAACCCATAAAAAGGTATATATATATATATATATATATATATATATATATATATATATATATATATATATATATATAATTTTCTTATCGTATACAACGAGACGCTGTACACCGGGAGTAACCATCACGTCGTCACGTTCCTCCCGCAGATTTCAACGCCAGCAACGACTCGAGCGTTGTTACCAGCTGCACAAGGACGGACTTCGACGCGCTGTCAATGTGTGACCAGAACGACGGAGTTCCCCTTTTCCTCCAGCAAATGACGGCAATCCTCACGAAAAAGTACATACTCTTCAGACGCTCCCCTGCCCTATCCCTGATGGTGCTCCTGTTGCCGTCCCTGCTGGTGCTGTACGGGGCTAAGCTGGACGCCAATGCGTCCAGCGGGAGGCTGTACAGGCCCGTCTACTTTTCTCTGGATGATTTCCCAGAGACCATAACGCTGATCGAGACAGACCCCGGGATCCCTGATAAGTTGCTGGACGCCTACGTTAGTCAGTTTAAAAGCGATCGCCACAGATACGTGACGGATCACCCTCCAAGTGTAAGTATGGGCTTCGATATAATCAAGTGTGCCATAATACAATGACATTAAAAAAGGAAAAAGGAAACGACTCGGGTGTGAGAACTGACCTGAGGCGAGAGCGACAAGGGATATGATAACTGACCACAGGCCAGAGTGACAAGGGGTGTGAGACCTGACCTGAGGCCAGAACGCTAAGGGATGTGATAACTAACCACAGACCAGAGCGACAAGGGGTGTGAGAACTGATTTGAGGATAGAGCGACAAAGGATGGGATAACTGTCCACATGACGAACCATTGCGACAAGGGTTATGAGAATTGACCTGAGGCCAGAGCGACAAAAGATGGGATAACTGACCACAGGCCATTGCGACAAGGGGTAAGAGAATTGACCTGAGGCCAGAGCGACAAGGGATGTGATAATTGACCACAGGCCAGAGCGACAAGGGGTATGAGAACTGACCACAGGCCAGAGTGACAAGAGGTGTAATACCTGACCTGAGGCCAGAGCGATAAGGGATGTGATAACTAACCACAGGCCAGAGCGACAAGGGGTGTGAGACCTGACCTGAGGCCAGAGCGACAAGGGATGTGATAACTGACCAAAGGCCAGAGAGAGAAGCATACTTGAGAAACATGTACTATGTTATATTAAGACATAAATATAACATTAATTTGTTAAATACCCACCAGAAGTATACTGCCCCCAACCTCGCGCGACAAACCACACTTTAAAAATAAAATCGTTAAGTTTGTATACGAGTGCACATTTAAACAGTTGTTGAAAGTTGTTGAAAAATGTTGAAAGTTGTTGAAAGTTGTTGAAAGTTGTTGAAAATTGTTGAATATTGTTGAAAGTTGTTGAAAGTTGTTGAAAGTTGTTGAAAATTGTTGAAAATTGTTGAAAGTTGTTGAAAGTTGTTGAAAGTTGTTGAAAGTTGTTGAAAATTGTTGAAAGTTGTTGAAAGTTATTGAAAGTTGTTGAAAGTTTTGAAAGTTGTTGAAAATTGTTAAAGGTTGTTGAAAGTTGAAAGTTTTGAAAATTGTTGAAAGTTGTTGAAAGTTGTTGAAAGTTGTTGCATTTTAAGGAATGGATAATGTCCTCAAAAGTTTCTGAGACAATTTAGAGAAAATCCAATTAAATTAGCCATTACATCCAGATGAGCGAAGAAAATACAATATTAATTTTCAGCAAGATTACAACACTATTTTATCACTTAATTTTTATTGTGTTAACACAATTAACACAATGAATAAACATGGCATACATTGAAGAGTTAAAATAAGACAAGGAATTATAACATGATCGCGGACATTTGAAAGACTCTCGACTCGAGATATTTGTTTGTGTAAGAAGTCTTACGGCTAAGAATTTTGTATGAAGTGTTTTATCTCCTTGATGTGATCGGATCCTGTGTCTTTTAATGACGTAGAACAAAACCAACACATTGATCCTGTCTCTTTTAATCATCTAGAACACAACCAACACATCGATCCTGTCTCTTTTAATGATCTATAACACAACCAACACATCGATCATGTCTCTTTTAATGATCTAGAACACAACCAACACATTGATCCTGTCCTTTTAATGATCTAGAAAACCACCTACACATCGATCCTGTCTCTATTAATGATCTAGAACACAACCAACACATCGATCCTGTCTCTATTAATGATCTAGAACACAACCAAGATATCGATCCTGTCTCTATTAATGATCTAGAACACAACCAACACATTGATCATGTCTCTATTAATGACCTAGAACACAACCAACACATTGAGCCTGTCTCTATTAATGACCTAGAACACAACCAACACATCGATCCTATCTCTATTAATGATCTAGAACACAACCAACACATCGATCCTGTCTCTATTAATGACCTAGAACACAACCAACACATTGATCCTGTCTCTATTAATGATCTAGAGCACAACCAACACATTGATCCTGTCTCTATTAATGATCTAGAACACAACCAGCACATTGATCCTGTCTCTATTAATGATCTAGAACACAACCAACACATTGATCCTGTCTCTATTAATGATTTAGAGCACAACCAACACATTGATCCTGTCTCTATTAATGATCTAGAACAAAACCAACAGGTCGATCCTGTCTCTATTAATGATCTAGAACACAACCAACACATTGATCCTATCTCCATTAATGATCTAGAACACAACCAACACATTGATCCTGTCTCTATTAATGATCTAGAGCACAACCAACACATTGATCCTGTCTTTATTAATGTTCTAGAATACAACAAACACATTGATTCTGTTTCTATTAATGATCTAGAACACAAACAACACATTGATCCTCTCTCTTTTAATGATCTAGAACACAACCAACACATTGATCCTGTCTCTATTAATGACCTAGAACACAACCAACACATTGATGTTGTCTCTTTTAATGATCTAGAACACAACCAACTCATTGATCCTGTCTCTATTAATGACCTAGAAAACAACCAACACATCGATCCTATCTCTTCTAATGATCTAGAATACAACCAACACATCGATCCTGTCTCTATTAATGATCTAGAACACAACCAACACATTGATCATGTCTCTATTAATGATCTAGAACACAACCAACACATTGATCCTGTCTCTTTCAATGATCTAGAACACAACCAACACACTGATCCTGTCTCTTTTAATGACCTAGAACACAACCAGCACATTGATCCTGTCTCTTTTAATGATCTAGAACACAACCAACACATTGATCCTGTCTCTTTTAATGATCTAGAACGAAACCAACACATCGATCCTGTCTCTATTAATGATCTAGAACACAACCAACACATTGATCATGTCTCCATTAATGATCTAGAACGCAACCAACACATTGATCCTTTTTTGTTTCTCTTACATTTTCATGTCAGCCTTGGAACAGTTCATTTCACGGAGATTTCATCCGCGAATATGCTCAGAGGAACACGAAAATCAATAATGATTACGATACGAAAGTGATAGTCGGGGCTCACCTTAAAGGCCCAGAATCACCGGGCAGTGTCTTGTACTTCAGGGATTCTGTGGTTTACTCACAGGGCATTACGGTGAGAGATATATGTAACTATTAATACATTTTTTTTTAAAAATCCTGTGATAAAAATGTGATATTGAGCAATGGCGTCTAGGGCTGAAAATATGACAAGACACGCATCCAAGTAACGCCTTTTAAAAGATCCCCCCCCCCCCCAAGCCCGACACACAAACAAGGCACGTAGCTGCACATTGATTTTACGCCGCTGAACAATAATACTATTGAAATAGCCACCCGTTTTTACGCCGAGGATTTATTTCACCATTTATGTCAGAAAAACAAAAGAAAATAGTACGCAACAATTGCTCTTATTTGTTTTTAATTTTTAAAGAATATTATTTTTAGCAGTTATCAGGAATTAGGTTCGTGAGATGAGTGTCATCATTTTTCCTTTATCTTCTTGTGAAAAACAGGAAAATCTTATTTTGGACGGTTAATGTTGAAGGGTGTTGTTAAAAACTTGATAGTAGGTTTTTCCCTGGCATCGAGTCTATAAGCCACGTTTCATCACGATTCGTTGACGGGAAGTGGGTCAATTAGCAGTTACATCATCGTTCCTGCCAGCCAACCACCCAGTCAAATAAAATATAACATTCGCTTGGACCAGTGGTCGAAAAAAACTCAATATTCACTAAACGAAAATTCAGCAGCAGTACGATTAAAATATTTTTGAGAGCCAAATTTCTTTTCAAGAACCATGTTTTTCGTAATCAAAACCGATTTGTAGCCGACTGCCCGAGCCGGTGCACTCAGGTCACGAAAAAAACCCAAGCGGCTCTTAAGCCACAATTTTCCGACAACCGGCTTAGACGTAAGTAAAATTAAAAAAATATTGTATTTATTTATTTATTTTTTTTTAAACTAGGTCCAACTCTATCTAAACGCACATGTCAGGTATGCACTGGGAAAGGACTACTCGATCCAAAGCGGAGTTCATCACCTGCGAGAAAGGATGGGTTGGGTATCGTGGAGGTTAACGAGCCTCTACTTCAAGCTCTTGTTCGCAGTCCTCCCGGCGGTGTTCATTCACGGGCCCATCTCAGAGAGTGCAGTAAGTTGATTTTTTTTTTCCACCCGTCACTGGCGATTTGGGTCGATGCAGCAATTTGGAGTCTTGAAAAGAAGACGAACGGACATCTGGAATGGTGTCGCTAGTATCAAGAGTCCTAACAAATGAGTGAAGTGCTTTTTTTTTTTAAAAAAAAATTTACCTAATTAATTATTGAAATTAGTGCAAGAAATAAATGCTGAGACCCACAACTAGTCGGCACACGATAAAGGATTTGCCTGAATACATATATAAAAGGCATAATATACATGGCATCCTTTCACCTTCGTGGGGAACAATGGAGGAGCTTATTGATACTTCACCGAGGTCTTAGGATGCTGATCCTGGAATGACATTCACGTATTCGCCTCTGGTTAACTCTTGCCTTAAGTAAAATTCTTCCTGTTGCAACGTCATCGTTTCATCCACCTTTTGTCTGTTTGATTCACTGATTATTATTGTTCGGCTTTCGCCCGCGAAGACGACTAAGGCAATTATAGACTTGAGTGGTAGTCTTGGTTTGAGCTGTGTTTTGTTTAAAGTGATAGAGAGTTGCTCAACTTGCCAGTCTAACTCCCTCGTCCTTGCCTATTTGATCAAATGGCAAGACTTAGTCAAGACGGCTGGACATAGACCAGGATCCAGTAGGTGACCAACAGTGTGTGTCTTGTGTCTCCCTGTGGCTCTTCGTGCATTCTACGTCGCAGAAGTTGTCGGAATTTTCTTTTCGTCGTTGTCATACCGCCCACGGTACTCCATCTCCAGGTCTGATTTAATAGTTTCCCTTCTCTTAGAACAGTGGTTCTCAACCTTCCTAATGCCGCGGGCCTCTCAGAGCTCTGAGTTAGTCACCTTGGCTTGAAGTCAAATTCGCGAAATGAGACGCAGGCATATCTGGGGCGGAAACTGTTGTATTTCTGCAAACTAGTAGCATATGTGGTCCACACCTCACTGGGTCCACACTCCACTGCCTTATAGGAGCACACTGAGCACACAAGCCTAAAAGCCGATTTCTTTTGTTGGAGTTGTTAGATAATTAAGGATTTTTCCACACGCATTATTTAATGTCACATAATTGCAGCTGCTTTTGCAATCCTGATCTTCACCTCTTAGTCAACGGAGATCGGGCTAGAGACATTGAACCAGTGGTACGTGAAATCCGCAACTACTTGACAGACTATGAATCTGAAAAGCTATATTTTGAGGTGATTTTGTTTCTTGCACAATCATACGTGTTTTCTTTAGAGTCTAGACTAATGGGAACCAACCAAAACTCTTTACATGCGTGGAAGTGTCGATGATCTAAAAACTTCATACCCACTTCTGTACGTTAAGTTGTCACATATGAACGGCAGGTCACGAATCAGCACGTTTTTAAAAAAAAATCTTGACAAATATGATCTCATTCATCAGATTGGGGCGAAACATCTTCAGACACTGAGTGGAGTCAACCCCCTGGCCTACTGGCTAGGAACATTTTTGTTTGACCTCGCCAAGCTCTTGTTCATTGTGGCCACCATGATCCTGCCATTGCTATGTACTTCGGACGTCTTCCTGATGGAGAACCGCTGGGTGATCATCATGTTCATCACGCTGACCTACAGTCTGACGGCGCTTCCGTTTACGTACTGCCTGCAGCTGCTCTTCGTCCGTCCCGCTGACGGAGTAGCAGCCGTCGTCACTTCCAATCTGATCATGGGTAAATATCGTGCTTTAAACATTATAGCGGTCATTTAACACCCTCCAACCCCCCCCCCCTTCCGCTCATAATATACTATTTAATAGAGAGAACACAACTCTCAAACGTCTGTTTCAATAAATTATTATTATTATTAATATCATCATTGTTTTGTTGATAAATTAACATCTTTTTTAAATTTTCCGACTAACAACTCAGACTCCACGATTCCTTTCACATTTTTAGATTTACTCCCTGAGACATAGTCCAACATAGTCATTCATTTTTTTACTTCAGGAATTATAGTCCTAGAAACAGAGCCACAGTTCAGTTCAATCCATTCAATTACATATATTAATCTGCTTCTAACCTTGCTGGTACCAAACTATGCCGTTACTAAACTTTTCCCGTATTTTCTTGATATATCCAAGAATCTAGGATGTGATAAGAAAATAAAGGCAATATATCCATTGATCCCATTTTTTGTCTTATTTTTCTAATTTCTTTATATTTGTCTTGTTATTGCATTTGCACATATTAACGTGAAGCATCATAACATTTGAAAGCTGTTTCCTAACCCTCGGTCATCGAACAGTAATCATCTCATCTGTGTTTTTTGTATATCTGGTCTTTGCTTTTGTTTATACATCCAGGGTTCGTATTCGTAGAGACAATGCTTTACTACAGATCGATCCATATCATTAAGGACATTAATCTGCTGCTGACCCTGCTGATCCCGAACTACGCCTTTTATTCGGCTTTTCACCGTATGGTCTTCACATACGCACAGGAATGGGAAAACGGTACACGTTGAGTTATTGCCCCTGTTTCTTTACAACCACGGGCTTTATGGAATTATTTCTTTAATATGTTTAATTTACTTAAACCTACTTTGGCAATATGCTACACAATTGAAATAGATTTTAAACTTTTCACAGATGAGTAGTCTTTATTGACACAGTATGGTGTTGTACGTGTCAAATAGGTCATCATGCCTTTCTCTGACAATCTTTTGGGGCCATTTTAAATCACAACGCAGGAAATGGGGATCATATTGGTCTGGGTTATCCTGTTATCCGTTCATATCTGGGTTAGTTCTTCAACTGTTTATCCTGTTACGCTTGGCAGGAATTTAGGGGCTTTGCTTATTTATCCATCAATACACTATGTAAAGCATGTTGTAAGAATGTTAGTCGGTGCGTTTTATAACCGCTGTATGGGCCTGCGACCCCCCACCCCCCCCTCCTCGCTGTGACGAGGAGAACGCTCGAGCTACTTTCCCCACACTCGCTCGCAACAAATATTGGTGTGACTCCGGGAACTCTGACCCGGCGCCCCCTAACCCATCTGTCCACTTTCCCCACACACCCAAAGTGTCATACGGCAATTTCAGATTTCAACTGTTTCAGTAGCGAGACAAGAGAATATTGTCTACCGATCTAGAGGTAGTTCTTCAACTGTTTCAGTAGCGAGACAAGAGAATATTGTCTGCCGATCTAGAGGTAGTTCTTCAACTGTTTCAGTAGCGAGACAAGAGAATATTGTCTACCGATCTAGAGGTAGTTCTTCAACTGTTTCAGTAGCGAGACAAGAGAATATTGTCTACCGATCTAGAGGTAGTTCTTCAACTGTTTCAGTAGCGAGACAAGAGAATATTGTCTACCGATCTAGAGTTAGTTCTTCAACTGTTTCAGTAGCGAGACAAGAGAATATTGTCTACCGATCTAGAGGTAGTTCTTCAACTGTTTCAGTAGCGAGACAAGAGAATATTGTCTACCGATCTAGAGGTAGTTCTTCAACTGTTTCAGTAGCGAGACAAGAGAATATTGTCTACCGATCTAGAGGTAGTTCTTCAACTGTTTCAGTAGCGAGACAAGAGAATATTGTCTACCGATCTAGAGGTAGTTCTTCAACTGTTTCAGTAGCGAGACGAGAGAATATTGTCTACCGATCTAGAGGTAGTTCTTCAACTGTTTCAGTAGCGAGACAAGAGAATATTGTCTACCGATCTAGAGTTAGTTCTTCAACTGTTTCAGTAGCGAGACAAGAGAATATTGTCTACCGATCTAGAGGTAGTTCTTCAACTGTTTCAGTAGCGAGACAAGAGAATATTGTCTACCGATCTAGAGGTAGTTCTTCAACTGTTTCAGTAGCGAGACAAGAGAATATTGTCTACCGATCTAGAGGTAGTTCTTCAACTGTTTCAGTAGCGAGACAAGAGAATATTGTCTACCGATCTAGAGTTAGTTCTTCAACTGTTTCAGTAGCGAGACAAGAGAATATTGTCT
>CAXITT010000495.1:85962-104182 GCA_964033795.1 Lymnaea stagnalis
TTTGCATATAGTTTTTTTTTTTTTCTTTTTTTTTTTTTTTTTTCTAAAAGGTTTTTTTTTGGGCTACTTTGAAACGAACCCAGAATTGGCCAACTGGTACACGGCAGTTACGGGCCATCTGTGTCATCTCTTCTTGTACTGGTTCGTACTTCTCTGTTATGAGATGGACATCTTTCGGATGATGTGGTGAGTAGATGCCATTAGGCTGATGCGGTGAGTAGATGCATGGAAGCTGTTGATATTTTTATTTCGATTTAGCAGTTTAAATAGTTTACATATTTTTAATAATTGTAAAGCGCTTAGAGCTGTAAGGTAAGCGCTATACAAAAATGCCTAAATAATAATAATAATATAATCAAAATAAATCGTAAGTTTTGTAGCCAATAGACATCCTAGGCTTTTGTAGTAAATAGATGTAATTAGGCTATTGTGGTAAATAGAAGGATGCCTTAAGCCTGTTGTGGTAGATGGAAGTCTTGGGCTGTTGTGGTAGATGTGTGTCTTGTTGCTGGTGTGGTAGATGGATGTCTTGTTGCTGTTGTGGTAGATACATGTCTTGGGGCTGTTGTCTTAGATAGATGTCTTTACGCTGTTGTGACAGATAGAAGTCTTGGGGCTGTTGTGGTAGAGAGATGTCTTGAGGCTGTTCAGGTGAGTGGACACCCTCTATCATTCTCAGAGGCTCATATTAAGTCTCTGTAATTTCGTACATTCTAAATTTGTTCGAAGCTTAAAATACGTGAACTTCAAAGTTTGGTGGATAATCAACATATTCTTTCTTGAATGTATGTATATATATGTATTTTAAGTAAATAAATGCATCCATTGTTTGTATATTGTCACTGCGTGTGTATGTGTGAGTTTAGTTTAAATTTTAAACTACTCAAACTTCTAAATTTAGTTTATAATGATATAAGTTTTTGTATGGGTGTATAACTAGACAGTGTTAAGAAAACCTACCTTTTTAAAGTTGACGTAGTGAAATATTTTTAAAAATGGGCTAAAAAAAAAAGATCTCAATAAGTCAAATATGTTTATTCAATTGTAAGATAGATGATCGAATAAAAAGGAAAAATGATCACTCGTTGACAAGAGAATAGCACCAATACAATCGTCCATTTCCGTCACAAAGTGAATAAGTTACCAAGTTGCGCTAAGAAGTATGATCCAAAAATTCGACACGATTATGTCATTTCTAACATTTTTAACATTTTAATTAAACAACCCTTTAAAGACTTTTTTTTTTAATATTTTTTTTTTTTTGGGGGGGGGGGGGGGCGTTTTTCAAGATTTTTTAAATATTAATATTCTAATGCCCCACCCGCTTGTACACCGCAGATTTATTTCACCAACTGTTTCAGAAAAACAAAAGAAAATATTACGCAACCAAACGCACTTGCGATATTTTAAGAGCCTTATTTAGCGCAGTTATCAGGAATGATATTTCATGAAATCAGGGGCAACTTATAATTTCTTCATCTTGCCCTTGAAAAAACAGGAAAATCCGATCATTTGGGGATTTGGATGGCGAGGAAAAGGGGAAAGGGTGGGGGGGGGGGCATAAATTTTAATAGAATTTCTTGTTATCGGCGAATGAGTCTACTCGCCAAGTTTCAGCTCGATAGTTTGACGATAGTGGATGGATTATTCGTCCGAAAATTTTGTCAGCCTCGAAACAAAAACTGAGTTTATATAAATGATTTACTCATAGTTCTGCTTGTGTGCCTACATTGGCTATATTAATTACGTATAACATATATATATATATATATATATATATTATTTTAAAATTTGAAACTGATTTGTACCTTTAATGATGGCAACGATAAATAATTAAATTTATAACTAATTTGTTTTTGTTTTAAAAAAAAAAGAGGATTCAATTCCAGTCATTGACAAATTGTTGAAACTTTTTCCCGCTTGAGTTGAATTGAGGTTTACCATTTAAAAAATATAAGTTAAAGGGCTGCATATGTATATTCTCTTGCTTCCTGTGTTCCCACTTCCGGCGACACCAATGAATATTTCTTGAGTTGTTCACTGTGCCCTGTTCTATGTGATATTTTCATTTCTACTGCTAGCTGAAGAAGGCTTTATCCCGAAACGTCCCAATCTTTTTGTCCTGTTCTCTAAGCATCCACATACCTCGTTTTGGTATTTCATTCTTTTTAACATTTTTAAAAAAGTTTCAGTGTTAGGATAAGCAACGTAACACTGACATTGTGAACCGCCAGTCTTTTAATGATTGACAGGTACCGACTGAACTCACCGTGCGCCTGCCTGACAAGCTACTTCCTCCAACGAGCCAATGACATAGCGTACTGGTTCGACAGCAGGCTGGCGGAGGACGATGACGTCATCAAGGAACGGGAGATCATCCAAAAGACGGCTCTCAAAGTTTTGCAACACAGAGGTGGGGGTTGTCAAGCGTTCTAGTGCGTAGATTTGTAAGAATGACGTCACAAAAGAAATTTCCTGTCCTGCAGGACGCAAGTTTATCTAAACTAAGATTCTCAAGTGAATGACACTTTTATAATCATGCATATTTTAATCGCTCCGAAATGAAGCAATAACGAGTTTAAAGGGAATAGAAACTGCTAACCTGCCACGCCACCACTCCCATCCCCCACCCCCAACATCAAACGCTCTTACCTTTCCTAGCGACTAGCCTCTAAGCTTTTGTGTGGGCCGTAATCGCCAATATCATTGCTTAATGTAGCGTATTCTTGCATGGCTCCCATTCACAGACGCTGTGCTGATGATAGATCTCTGCAAACGCTACTGGATCAACCCCTCCAACGTGCTGACCGTGGTCAGCGGCATCAACGTCGGCATCTCCCACAGCGAGTGCTTCGCCTTCTTGGGACCGAGCAGATCCGGGAAGACAACCACACTCCGTATGCTGACCGGAGAAGCCACAGTGACTGCCGGAGACATATACGTGGAGGGCTTAAACATAAAATTTAATATGAAAAATGTACGTTGTAAGGGCTTAACCTGAATGTGTCCACGCGCTCGTTATGATAGTACTATAACCAACTCGCCAACCAATGCTTGTTTTTCCCCTGCAACTGAAGCTGAGTGAACAAAACCTACATTCAAGTGGCGCCTAATGTTCTTTAAAAGGATCCCAATGATTGCTAATTCCATAACACTTTAACACCAAGTATAATCAGTTATATTTTATGAACTTTAAATTGATTCGATTCCATAAAATAAAAATAAAGAAATTCAACCTTATTATCAATTATTAGAAATAGGAATTGTATCTCGAACCCATATACGCACGCTGTTTGATAGAGTTATTGTGATATTAATTTTGTGCGATATCGAACAGAACATTACAAGCATACATTCACACCTAATGAGCTATTAGTTGCGAAGATGAATTTACTTATATCATTATGTTTTTTTACATTATAATAATAATGTTACACCATCTCCTGCATATTCACCAATGCTCTGCACTAAATTTAACAATGTTACTCTATAATTTAGGGTAGAGCATCGGTGAAATGACGTCGCCCTAGCTTCCTAGTTGTGAAGGGATGACATCTCCTAAGGACTTGCTTCACAATTATTTCACTTTTTTTTTTGAGATTCCTGGTCTGGCGCGTTGCTTAAATATGTTTAACCACACGTAACCAGAAACGGGTCCTTTCAGTAACTTCCCATGAACTGACTTATTGAAAGTCTGAGTTCCACAGAGAGGCACACCAAAGGTTATCTAAAGTATCTGATGTATGTATTCGATGCTTTGCGCGTACGGGTTTGCATGGATACAGTAATCCTACAGAGTAAACATTACAGGGTGTAGTTGTTTTAGTTTTGTTTTGTTATTATTATTTTTTATATGCAAAAAAAAAAAAAGCAGCCCTTTTTCCCCTAATTCTGATTAATTGACACTAGTTTACACTGTCTTATTGTCTCATTTATAACTATGATATTATTTTGTAAAAAAAAAAAAAAAAAAAAAAAAATCCTTTCTAAATTAGTTAATACAAAACATATGTAAACAGTTTTTTTTCAAATGGACACCATTATCTGTGAAGATCCCAATTTCTATGTAAGATCCCAGTAACTCTAGGTATGAAAGTGAATTTAGTAAAGCAACTATGTACCGGCATCTTTTATTCGACATATTTCCTTGGTTACTTTTGGCAATTGGTCCACTTACACGCGAATCCCACTGGCCAACATAGCAGGCTCACCGAGGCCAACATAGCAGGTCCGCCCTGGCCAACATAGCAGGCTCACCCTGGCCGACATAACAGGTCCGCCCTGGCCAACATAACACGTCCACCTTGGCCATCATAGCCGATCCACACTGGCCATAATAGCAGGTCCGCCCTGACCAAAATAGGTCCACCCAGGTTAACAAAGTATGTCCGCCCTGGTTGAAATCGGTGGTCCGCCCTGGTTGAAATCGGTGGTCCGCCCTGGCCAAAAAAATCTGTAAAACGGGGCATGTTGTGTGCTCCTTGGAATGGGGGGGGGGCGGTGAAAGCTTGGCTCGCCCAGGGTGGCGTTAACTCCAGCTGCGCCACTTTTTGCCAAAATACACATTTTCGTTACATAAAAAAAGGAAGGTAAAGATAGTGGGTAAAAAAAACAACAAATTACATCTCAACCACCTGTCCACCCAATAAAAATACCAGAATATGAACAGACAACGGCGGAACACACCCACACAAATAACTACGCCTTTTGGTATTTCCGAATCTGATGGTGAGAAGCATCTTATAAAGTATAATGTCCTCTGATACAATTTTTTTTTTTTTACTGAAGGCGGCCTTTCATAAGTACCGTCACACTATTGTGTCCAAATTTAGACCCCCCCCCCCTCTTTTCCTTTCCTATCATCACGAATGTTTATCATAATTTAGACTCCCTCATAATAGTCATAAAATCCTGACCCCCGATGCGTGACGTAATTACTGGAGACCTCTAAAAGATAAAAAAAGATATGAGGACTGGTGCACATTATTGAGAGGGTACGTGCAAACCACGACCCGCGGACCAAAACATGCCCGTCTCTTATGTTCCACTAAAAAGTTTAAGCCAGGCTGTGCAATATTATAAGTAGGCTATTTCTAATTTAGAGTCTAAAATTATTTCCCCACGTTGCCAGGTTCAGTCCAGGATGGGGTACTGCCCCCAACAAGACGCCCTGCACCCTCATCTAACAGGGAGAGAAACTCTTACTCTGTACGCAAGGCTCAGGGGGGTGCCGCTGAGTCAACTGAAGAGTGCAACCGAGAGCATCATAAAAATTGTCAAGCTTCATCCCGACGAGGACAAGTTAACGAAAAATTACAGGTGAGATGGGCCACTCTATCAAATTTAAAAAAAACACACTGAATCATTCTTTAAAATGTAAAAACGTAGTGAATCATTCTATCAAATGTTAACTCCTAGTGAATCACTTTATTAAATGTAAACTCTAATAAATCAATCTGACAAATATAACATAGTGAATCACTCTCAAAAATATATATATACATACATATATATAGCACAATGATAGCAAGACGTTGAGCGAATATGAACATAGGATTGCGGGCCGACAAACAGACAGGTTGACTGTCTGACTTTTGGTACAGGACCGAAAGCCTAAATCAATTTCGGTCGAAAATAAAACATAATTTAATGTTCATGTTTCGCCCGAAAACGAAACTGTGCCGAAAATAATCAAATGGCAACTTTCGGCACCGAAACCGAAACTAAAACAGAAATGTGGCAGGCCTTTTCACAACATATGAATTGACGTACGCGCAAGAATCTGGTCTCAGTCTTTTGTCATGGCCGCCTTTACCATTTTTAAAAGTAGTTTACGTTTATAAAAAAACAACTCATAGAAATGTTGATCTTAGTGGTTGAAATTCTTTAAATAACGTTTCTTAAGCCTTAAGCCATTAGAAAAGTATCATGTAGTCTCAAAGTTACGCCAACCACCCCCCCTCCCCCCAACCCTACCAACTTAATTTATTCTGATTTATGTTTTCTTTATATTTTATGTCAATGTTGTCAATTTTAATTGCCTATACACACGTCAAGTGATCTATTCCCACTTAAAATTGTCTATTCGCACGATAAAGTGTCTATTTACATGTTAATTTGTCTAATGCAGTCATTAACTTGCCCATTCACACACTAAATTGTCGGTCTACAGCGTTGGGAGCAAAAGGAAACTGTCCATTGGGATCTCTATCATCGGTGTGACCAGCTTCATCATCTTAGATGACCCAACAGCCGGGATGGACTGCGAGTCCAGGAGAGCACTCTGGGCAGTCTTTCATATGATCAGAAAGACCGGGCGCACCGTGATTCTGACCTCCCAAAGGTCAGACGCTTTACTTTTTATGTTTCGTTGTGTGTTGACTGCAAGAACAAAATTGGACACTTCATTCAGTGGAAACGAATCTCACGTTTCTGAGTGAGTCTAAAACCTTAAACGTGAAAACGTTAACCGATCTTGCAAAGATTCCACCAGGGGTCGCCCTCACGCGGTGGTACAGCTTCCGTGCGGCGTCACATTCTGCCCAGCCTGTTATCCAATCGTCCGAGAGGTAGTCCTTGACGCCTAGATGTCATGAGAGTATGGGTTGGGGATTGTGCTTTGCCCCCCTTGGTGGAAACAAAAACGCCATTAACAAAGCCCAGTGAATCAAATTCGAATGTAGCACTGTCCAAAGCGCGCAGCTGTCGTAAATGACTTGACTCGCGGAGGTATCCCAATTGCAAACTCGGTGGCCTGGCAACCCAGCCGGTAGACCACCTGCTCTTTGGACGTCCTGAGAACGGAGTGGGGGCGGGGGGGGGGCGGTCGGTCCAACTTGTGTAAACGATTTGATCTACGGCGACGCCCGCTTATGGGGCAAGCTGTTGGAAAATTTGGCAAGGGTCATACGATTTTAGGTTCGACTCCACAAGGGAATGTAACATTTTTACTAAAAATACTCACAGCTAACAGGCGACTACATAAAGGAGCTATTGTCATCTATCGGAGCTAAAAACATAAATATTTTAAAATTTAACACCAATGAGTTTCTCTGTGGCAGGCCTGCACAACTCAAAATGTGAGGCGGGCCGTATACATTTAGGAAAAAAATGTGCGGGCCGACAGGCGGGGCGGGGTAAGCTATTAAGAAAGTACATAAAAAGACTGCTTCGTTATTTCATGGGCCACAAAGTGGATGCTAGCCCACGTGCCATATGTTGTGCAGGCCTGCTCTACGGCAATATCTAAAATTTCAAGCAGATTCTTGATGTCTTTTTTCCTTCTGATTTTTACCTAATTTGCAAACTTTGTTTCGGCGCTGTCTATTTCCGTACTAAACATCCTAGTCAGCTATAGACACATTCAAACAACTTGACGATATTCTCGGATCTTATTTATAAACTTTTGACAGGCAGTCCGTGATCCATGTGTATGAGTTGCAAACTTTATATCGTGATAATTTTTTTTAATGACCCTTGAGATAGTAAGTGCGGCTTATCAGCACCGCATTCCACCGCCGCCGTCGTGTGGTGCTATCATACTTAAGTGTTTAAAAGGATGCTGGGTGTCTCAAACCAAATAGCTGGTGGTCTGGAGTTCAATCCCCACCAAAGCCAACATCCCAAGCACCCCGGGTGGATGGGACTCGCTAGCCTTTTGACGGCAACCCATCTAAGAGAAGGCAAACTCTGAATTTAAACCAGGAGCCAGAATGATCAACAAATTGATCGTGGGCCCCTACAATGTAAGAAGAAGAAGGTCGTTCACAAACTCAACCAATGACCCCTTATATATAGCTATTCACAGCGTCCGCTTTTGTATACTCATTATCTAAATGTGAGATTTGTTTGCTTAATTTTATTTGTAGTAAAACACATATATAGTAGACTCAAGGAAAAATAACGCAAGCCACTACTTCCATTTAACTAAAATTGCCTCATAGTAATTTATTCCCCCACAAAATTAGCATGGAAGAGTGCCACGCCCTATGCACGCGCATCGCCATCCTGGGCCGTGGTAAAATCTTGCGCCTCGGCAGCCCCCAGCACCTGAGGAACAAGTACATCCACGGATACATTGTAAACATATACGCCATCCTGCGAGAAGACGGACACCTACTGTCTCTGGCTAAGGTCATCAACTTTCTACAACGAAACATCACCGACATTAAGGTAACGTGTTTCTAACGTGATTCACAAGACGAAATCGTGCACCTGGTCGAAATGAATGGATTGCTGGAACAGGGGAGACGTTGTTTGCTTGAGACGGCGAGCTGGACCATGCCAAAATACCAGCAAGTTCTTTCCAGGAGGATTTTGTGACCCCGTTGTTCTCTGTCTTGTCACTATGTACATATGTGGGTTTCTGTTGTCCATTTTTATAACCTGACGACTTTTTATTTGAACAATGAATGTTCACTGAAAGACTCTGAAAGAGATCGGATCCCCTTGTATTGTAACGAATGTTTCATCAATGACAGACCCTGAAAGAGAAGGGATACCCATTCATGTATCGTAGTAAATGTTACAATCATTGACATACCCCTAAAAGAGATTGGATCTTTTGTATTGTGACGAATGTTTTATCAATCAAGGATCCTAAACGTGATGGGATCCCCATGTATTGTAATTACTTGTTATTTATTAAGTGACTATAAAAGACACTAGGATTGGTTGATTGATGTTGATGTTGACATCGCACTGGTATCCATGCCACTTTAGCATGCTCACCGCGCTCTCTGCTTTTCCGAAATCTAATTGAACAAAAAAGTTTTTAAATGCTTCTTAAATGATTTTTCTTATCATTTTAAAGTCCTCTCAAAGATTAGACAAACTGTTCCATAGTTTGTAATAAATGCATCACAATTGACAGAACCTAAAAGATCTGGTATCCCCATTCTTGTATTTTAATAAACTTTTTCATCATTGACAGATCCTAAACGAGATGGGATTCTACGTCCAGATTTCCGCACCAGAAACGCCAATACACCAACTGTTTGGCATCCTCCAGAAAGCCAGTGAAAGCTACAACTTCGCCCACTACACGATACAGCATACAACCATGGAGAGATTTTTCTACACGATTGCGAAGCAGAGCTGACACATCAGCGGTGTTTGGGGGGGGGGGGGGGGAAAAAAACCACAACGTTAAAATTTGAGGAAAAAAATTTCATTTTATGGTAGATCTTCAAAAAAAAAAAAAAAAAGAAAGAAAAACAGCATTTATTATAAGCGGTTGTCATGGTATTATGTTGAAACAAAGATAAATATAATGGGATTAACTAAGTACCTTAATGTTTTCTCTTGATAGACTTGTACGCTAACAGTCAGTCAATTGATCAAATGATACAACATAGATTGAGGCAAACAAGTTTCCCTCTATTTGATTTTGAACATCAAATATTTATAAACGTATTAAAAAATTATTTTTTTTCGCAAATATGACAGTTATTAGGTAATTAGTACTTTAAAAAAAAAATATCAAAAATTAGTGCTTCTATTGTTTTGGTACCGGTAATTAAACCATATGTGTTAGTTGTACTGCCTTTTTTTAAAATTAAAATCTCAATGAACGACGTCCTTGGTCCAATGCTAAACACATTTAATAACTGCTTCAGAGCCGTTCTTAGGAGTTTGGGGGCTCTAAGCATGGAGCGTAGGTTGGGGGCCCCGGAAGGGGGAGGTCCGGGTTGGAGCTCCCTAGAGCTGAGGAGAAAACACCACCCACCACTGCGACACCTCCATTCTGCCTTCATCAATGTTTCCTCTTTGCTAGCGTGTAACCACTAACCCCATTGATAATTCCGCCATTAGAGAAAATGTGTACTTATGAAATATATGGACATGCAGGTGGTAGTGGGGCCCGAATTCAACTCAGAATGATAAATTTCAGGATGAAGAAGGTAACGTGAGTGACATAGGCGGCTGCAGTTAAAAGAAAAAACGGGGATCGAGGGTGCCTCACGGGGGGCTCCCTCACGTTCGGGGCCCTACGCGGATGCGTAGTCAGCTCAGCGGCGTAGCTAGGGTTGGTGTCACCCGGTGCGGTAAACTCATGGTGTCACCCCCCCACCAAAAAAAAAAAGAAACAATTGGAAAAAAAAAAAAAACCCTCATTGATGGATTTCTTCTTGTTCAAATAAGTCCACAGTATAAAAATGACAAGAACCAAAACACACAAATTAAAGGTCATGGGGTCAATGTATTTAAAAATTGTAAAATTTTTAAGTTCTAGGTAATTGTGAATTAAATTTACTATATTTAAGATTTTCCTTTCCTCATCTTCAAAGCTGAAAATCTGTCAATCACTTGATCAAAATCAATTTCCTTCACTGTATCAATTTCAATTAATAGCAGAGCCACATCAGAAAGCCTAGACTCTCCCATGGTGCATCGTAAATATTTCTTGATAAGCCTTAGTTTTGAAAAGCTCCGCTCACATGAAGCCACATACACACATTTCGTAAGAAAACAAATAAAGTCTTAGCGAGAGTATTGGAAGAGATTCTAGCCAGTAACAAATTTGAATGTTGTTTCTGTAACATTAACAGCAAACAATCTGCAGCAAAAACAATACAATTTTTGACAAACGAGTGAATAAACCATACACGATCGCATTATTTTCTCGCCATTTTGCCTTGTCACTACGCTGAAAAGTCCGTTCTTGTTCTGAAAAGAGGTACTCCATATTTTAATAATTTCAGACCGAAAATACATTTCAGGGAGAATCATTTGATAAAATTTGGCAGTTTTTTTTTTAAAATTAATCCTTACACTTACAGTATCTTGGTTTGAATCAACATAATCAGCACACATTTCTGTTTCAAGATCAACCATGCCTTTTACATGTGTTTTCACGTCAATCTCTTCCATTTTCTCCACTATTTGCTGAAAAGAATGCCTGTTGCTGGTATCGGGAGAATAAGTATCAATGGTAGGCTGAGGAAAGTCTTTTGATGAACCGTGACCCTGGTCATCATTTGGTTTCTTGACATATCGAATCATGTATTCTGGTAGAGATGTTAGTGAGTTGCGTATTTCTTTTTTGCTTTTCACTGATGACAGCCACATGGCAGTTAAGATTTGTGCACGCCGTGTTGCATGATATTCTAATCTTGAACAATAACATTGCTCTTATTTTGTCGTGTTAAAAAAAAAAACAAGCAAAATAATTACTGACGAAATTTAAAAAACAACAGTCAGAGCACTGTCCAAAATACAACACAGAAATATAGCAGGTAAAACCCAGCAGTCAAAATATGACAATCGTGCTCAAATGTTAAGGGACAATACTAATGACGAATGGGGCAAAATATTAATTTTTGAATATTTCTGGATTTCGATTTATAACATTATATGTCTTTAAAAAACTTTTCTTTGCTTAAATTGAAATAAATAAGAATTAATCATTAAAAGATTGAAAATTGCGTAAAATTAAATATTTTTTAACCCTGTAAATGGGCAAAAATTCATTTTTAATGTTTTTAATTTTACCGATTCTTATACTTAGAATTGCCCGACCACACCGTATTCGGTATCAATAGATAGCTCTATTTCGTAGAATTGTGATAAATATAGCCTCCTGTCACTTATGGAAGTAACCGAACACTTCAATGGCCGTGGAAAAATGACTGTGTTTTTCTGACCTAAACATAGGGTCATCTCATTTCTGACGCATCAACCTTGAACTTTTAATAAAGCAAGCATTTGGATTGGTTACATTTGAGAAAAATGTGTGTGTGATGGGAGATCCTTTTATGAATCTCGGTTAGATGGAGCAGTGTTTTGCTCTGTGAATATGCAATTTTTCAACTTGGTGTCACCACTAAAATGGTGTCACCCGGTACGGTCCGCACCCCCCTCGCTACGCCACTGAGTCAGCTAATGCCTAAGAACGGGCCTTACTGCTTTTCCCAAATGATTTTGTAAATGAAATTCTAAATTTAATTATTATAATTGTTTTTTTTTTAATGTAGTCTATGCATCAAGCATCCAGCGACACACCAATAAGATAATAACTAATCTTATGTAATTTTAACACTATTTTAACTTGCCTAATCAAGTGCTTACGCTAATTTAATCGAAAACAGATAATTTTGATTTCCACGGTCAGCATATTTTAAAGTTTTACCTGATTCGGGCACTTTTACGTTTGGACTTGTGCCTGTTGTAAAGATGATCTAATACAGGCCTGCACAAATCAAAATGTAAGGAGGGGCGTACTACATTATGAAAAACTTGTGCGGGCCAAAAGAAAATAGGACAGGACTTGTGCGGGCCAAAAGAAAATAGGACAAGTGGGAAAGCTATTAAGAAAATAATAAGAATAAAGAGTTTTTTGTTTCCCCGCGGGCCACAAACAGGGGTGTCTGCGGGCCGCATGCAGCACGCGGGCCGTAAGTTGCACCGGTCTGATCTAATGGGTCGGCCTCAACTCAGGTGACATATCAGTTGGCATCATGTCATTTTGGGTGGCAACCTTTAGTTTTGAAT
The DNA here is from genome assembly GCA_964033795.1 of Lymnaea stagnalis. Taxonomy (NCBI): domain Eukaryota; kingdom Metazoa; phylum Mollusca; class Gastropoda; family Lymnaeidae; genus Lymnaea; species Lymnaea stagnalis. The sequence continues at coordinate 98,455 of CAXITT010000495.1, forward strand.
TGTTCCAATGTAGGCAGTATTAAGTGGCTAATATAAGTACATACTTAAAAAAAAGGAATACAATTGGTTTACAGTTTAAAAGTTAACAAATGAATACCTCTATCTTATTTTATGAACTCCATAGCCATAATTAGGTTGTGACGTATCGTTCATTGTTTAAATATTGTAATCCCCCCCCTACCCCCACAAACACGTCAAACAGTAAGGTTTTTGTCAGAGCAATTTCCTTTTTTTACGATTTTGGATATTTACACCAAGGGTCGGTTCCTTTCACCCCCTACCCCCCCAAACACGTCAAACAGTGAGGTTTTTGTCAGAGCAATTTCCTTTTTTTACGATTTTGGATATTTACACCAAGGGTCGGTTCCTTTCGCCCCAACCCCCCCCCCCCCCCCAACTTCTTTCTGCGTCATTTAATGACGAATAATTTAAAAATTTTTAATCATCAAAATAATGATGGGAGATCTTGACTCATGATTATTTCTAACATTGAGAGAATTTTGAAAACGTCTTAGCGGCAGCCGTGGTGTCATTACTGGCGGAACTGGTGTCATTGACGGTAGAACTGGCGTCATTGCCGGCGGCACTGATGTCATTGCCGGCAGCACTGGTCTCATTACAGGCAGCACTGGTGTCGTTACCGGAAGCACTGGTGTCATTTCTGGCAGCCCTAGTGTCATTTCCAACAGCACTGGTGTCATAACCAACAGCACTGGTGTCATTACCGGAAGCACTGGTGTCATTTCCGAAAGCCCTGGTGTCATTTTCGGCTGCACTGGCGTCATTTCTGGCAGCCCTAGTGTCATTTCCAACAGCACTGGTGTCATTACCGGCAGCACTGGCGTCATTGCCAGGAGAACTGGGGTCATTGCCTGCATCACTAGTTTCATTAGAGGCAGCACTGGTGTCATTGCTGTCTGCCCTGGTATCATTACCGTCAGCCCTATTGTCATTACCGGCAGCAATGGTGTAATTTCCGGCTGCACTGGTGTCATTACCTACAGCACAGGTGTCATTGCAAATAGCACTGGTGTCATTACCGGCAGCACTGGCGTCATTGCCAGGAGAACTGGGGTCATTGCCTGCATCACTGGTGTCATTAGAGGCAGCACTGGTGTCATTACTGGCAGCCCTGGTGTCATTGCTGTCTGCCCTGGTATCATTACCGTCAGCCCTATTGTCATTACCGGCAGCAATGGTGTAATTTCCGGCTGCACTGGTGTCATTACCTACAGCACAGGTGTCATTGCAAATAGCACTGGTGTCATTTCCGGCATTAATGATGACATTTACGTAGCATTGGTGTCATTACCGTCAGCCCTGGTGTCATTAACGTCAGCACTGTTGTCATTGCCGTCAGCCCTGGTGTCATTACCGGCAGCCCTGGTGTCATTGCCAGCAGCACGTCTTTCAGTTAGAACAGTATCTTTCGACAGAAAAATAAAGTCTGTAGTGACCTGCACTAATTGTGCCCGCACGTATTTGTAGCTATGCACCTTACCAGGCTGCTTTACACAGAATCCTTATTTAAAGATTTTTTTTTTTTAAATACTTTTTTGCTTGTAGTTCGCTGATTTGCATCGCTTCGATGCTTGTGGGAGACAGAATACATATCATCCTAAACAAACAAAGAAACAAACAACTTTGTTTTGGACCATATAAAGAATCTTTTTTTTGTTGTTTTTTGGTCTCACCCTCAGTATTGTTGTATTAAAAATGTTTATTTCACACGTTAACATTTCTAGCTACAGTGTTTTACTTGCCGTTATAAATAAAACGTTACACAAGTATTTTTGTTGAGTATCTTAAATATGCATATGTATTTATTTAATACATAATTTTGTCTATTTTCACTTTTTTTAAACTCTTTTTAAAAAATGCGGTTCTTAAACGACCCATAAACACGTGTTGCCTAAGAGCATAGGAAAAGACATATTTATGAAGTAGCAATGAAAATATTTTTAGGGTTGATTGGGGGGGGGGGTCAACACAACATGAGGAACTGTATTAAAGGGTCGAAGCATTAAGAAGGTTGAGAACCACTGGTCTGGATCATGCATCGTATTTCGTCAGCAAAGAAATACTTTTTAAAAAAAATGATTATAATCAAAGTAAGGTGGCGTCACTATTTGAACTTTACGCCCAATTAATTGATTCTACCGTCTACTTTTAACAATTAAAAAAAAATGGTTCTGAGATAAGGGGATTATGACCCAAAATATCCAGGTACCATCTGTAGGTCAGGAGGAGTGACCATATCAAATTTAGTTGAGATCCGTTGTTTGGGTTTCCTTGTGATTTATATTATTTACATGTGTTATTTAGTTTCTCAACTTCCAAATAAGTTTCTCCAGATGTATTCTACATGACGTCATCTGTTGACGAGGTAGATGTCATTTTTTATGTCGTTTCTGACGTTTCCGCGAGCCTCTATGATTTTCCTCAAATGTTTCACGATCAAATCTCAACTGATAGTTCCAAAGACGCCCTGCTATGAATTGTATTTTTGAGCAGTCAAAGCAATTCACGAAGAATTACTTTGAAAGCGTCCACGTATATTCTTGCACAATGACCAAACTCGGTCAAAAAATACATTTCATGATACCTTTTAAAATATCGGTGGATTAAATCTAATCTAAATCTTTTGAATGCAGGAGTATATTTAAATTTCAACAATTACTTTATCGAAGTGCTTTTAAATATGTATTTGTGTTTTATGAATGTGTTATGTTTTTTAAATTGAAAATCCAATTTCACTGCACTGTTATGAAAAATCACCTGAATCAACGAAAATAGGACTTATGAAAATGTTCCTTAATGAAGCTCAATAATCCAAAAGTTGTGTCATGTAAATCAAAGCTAAGTAACGAATATATATATAAATAGTTTGTGTAGTGTTGCGTTTGTTTTAAATGTGGTAAATTATAGATTTGTTTTTTGTTGACTTTGTACGCCGCTTCGAACCTTTGGGGATGAAGCGTGTTTTTTAAATTAACTTTATTATTATATATATATATATATATATATATATATATATATATATATATATATATATATATATATATATATATATATATATATATATATATATATATTCATACATATATAACTAGATATTAGTAAACTAGTACATTAATATTACTTGCTTGTTACATTAGTAAACCACATTTGTACGCCTTCATATTCCTAAAGAAATTCAGCCTTTGTGTACAGTTTTTTTTTTCTTGAATATATCGTACAGCAACACGTCACGTACAGAAGACGAAATGTAATAATAATAATAATAATAAAAAGCACGATCTCCTTATACAGTACATACAAGTTTTAATCTTCCGAAATCGGCGCCAAGTGCCTGGACTTTCTGCCGAAGAATGCCAAGACTACGAGCACTGCCAGGACCACGTAGAAGACTACTATACCGATACTCGCTAAATGGGGTCCGCTTTCTGAAATTAAACAATGTCTGTCTTAAGTCCGAGGAGTCACAACATTAAGGACATCACACCGCTGGAGTCAATGTAAGAAGCAACATCACTAACGACATCAGATCGGGGGAGTCAGTGTAAGGAGTCACCAGACCAACGATATCAGATCGTTGGACTCCACATCGTGAGTCGCCAAACTCATGGCATCAGGACGGTGGAGTCAGCATAAGGAGTCACCGATCTAATGGCATCAGAACGGTGGAGTTCAATTATGGATTCACCAGACTAATGACATGAGAATGGTGTAATCAATAGAAATGCATTTGTTTACAAAAAAAACCTAAAACAACTAAATACTCAGTGGATATAATGCCTTAATATTTTAATAATTATAACAAGGATCATGCGATATATGCCAACATGTCGTTTGCCATACATTACTAGTGGTGATTTGTGTCATTTTTTTTTTTTTTTACATTGATAAATTAATAGAGCTGCGTCTTTTTGTGCATGTTTAATTCGGGTCTAATTGTTTTCCAGCCATACGATATGTACTAACACAATTCGTAGCGTAATGAATTACCGGCAAAGAGTGTTGGACTGCGATAAGGCTTTCAAGTAGATAATTGAGACACACACAATTTTTTGAAATAAAACAATACAGGTTTAGCTTTAATATCGGTTAAACATAATACAAATGTGGACGTTTCGGTAACGGCCTTTTTCATTACAGCATAATAATATAAAAACAATATTCATATAAGTATAAATAAATTTTCAAATATATATATATATATATATCTCCTACCTAAAACTGTTAGGAAGGTATACGAGTGGGTGCAAGTCATTGATAAAATTAATACTTTCTAATGTATATACTGTAGGATCATTAATCAAGCTGAATCTTAATTGTTTTATCTACACAGATTGTTTGTTTCTAATTATTCTATGCGGCTCGATGGCGGTTGTCTATTCTTATTTACAGTTTGTCAAATCTGACATTTAAAGAAAGAAAAAAAGCCCCGAGACATTGTTAAAAGTAGACGTTATGAAAATAACTATTTCAATAGCATCATTTTTAGGAAACAAAAAATTTTTTTTTTATATATAAAAAAAGAACCATGATATTTTTAGCACACTGATTTAACAACAAAAAAAGCACCATGACAGTTAAGCACAAAGATGTAAAAAAAAAAGCACCATGATATTTTTAGCACACAGATTTAACAACAAAAAAAATTAGTGTTCAGAAGCAAACAGTCTATTCTAGTCTATTTTGTGTTTTTGGTACTTTTCACTAATAATACGGCTTAATTACTTTATAGCTAAAAATTATGTTGAAAAGGATTGAGTGATCATTAATCGAAAAAAATAAATAATGCTCCACACGCTAAAAGTCCAATGTTCCCCCCCCCCTTTCCCCCATTCCCCCCCCCCCCAAACCAACCCAAATTTCGAGTACCAGAACCACTAAGTTGAATTTTTTTATATTGAAATAAAAATAGTTCAACATATAAAAAGTAAGGTTTGTTTAGAAAAAATCAACAACGTATTCCATTTATGTTACTGCAATAAATTGCTCAATTTAAGGCATCAATAACTTTGTACCGTTTTTGGTTTTTTAAAATTTATATTCTTGTGTGTGCATAAGACAATGATGAATTGATCCTAACCGGTGGTACAGCCAGTGGCGTAGCTAGGCGGGTGCAAGGGGTGCGGACCGCAGCGGGGTGACACCATCCCTAGCTACTCCTTTGAGAAAAGCTTACCCTGATACAAAGATAATCATCCTCTTCTGTATTCCGTTATTTGTGTCTCCACCCCCACCCCGATCCCCCGCCACCATTCCCCAGCTCCCACCACCATTCCCCAGCCCCCAGCACCATTTCCCAGCCCCTAAACGAAAATCACAATTCATCTGAATATTCAACACGAATTCGAGAGAGAGAGAGTGGTATTTTTTCCCCACCAACTGGGGCCGCATCACAAACCAATTAATCTGATTGATTGACTTATTGTATATCATTGCCCCCATAATTATTTGACCGTTTTCGTTTAACTTTGAGACCGAGGCACGTTAGAAGCCACGGACTTGCGCATCACTTCGTTTGCGGAAATGCAAGGAATGAGAGAGTTCACCTCTGGAGCAGGTCGGCCCGGTGTAGCCCGGCACGCATCCTTTAGAACACACTCGACCTCTCTGTGTGCAGCTCCCGTCGGCACCACAGTTGTTACACGCTGGACGAATGATTTCAAAACAACTGGTTTTTAATCATCGGATCATAGACGTAACATGGTAACAT
>CAXITT010000495.1:104311-116091 GCA_964033795.1 Lymnaea stagnalis
ATATATATATATATATATTTGAAGAGTCGATTTTCAAAATACGGTATCTCCATTTTTGGCGTTTTGAGATAATCGACTTTTTCTGCTACACAAAGATGGCTCAAATTTTGGGAAAAGTAAATGTTAAATTAGGTATATATTCAAAATATAAGTTAGATTATGATGAAAATTGAAATGTAAGTTAATTAAAATGTATTTATTTACGTGGTTGAATTCCTTATTTCGTTTCAAAATGCCGTGTATCCAGCTGTAACTTAGCGACAAAATGCTGTGTATCCAGCTGTAACTTAGCGACAAAATGCTGTGTATCCAGCTGTAACTTAGCGACACAATGCTGTATATCCATTCTAATAGCAAAACATTATTCCCAGAAGCAAATAATTCAAGTTGTTTATAGATTACAAACCACTTACATAACAAAATAAAATAAATTGTATTATATACATTATATAATTGTGTATGATTAATGTTTTTCATTGATATATTTTAACAGAACAGGATTATAAATGCTGGGAAGTCGCTTGTAATAGTGTCATGTTTAGAGTGCTATAAGTTTGCATGATTTGTTTTTATAAATCTGAATTCTAAAGAAAAGTAAACAAGATAATGTTCAATTCAAAAATAATTTATTTGAATTTAGAACAATGACACAATAGAAAATAATGGAGTGTCTGATTCAGAGTGTGCATCATCTTCAATAGCAGTTTGGTTTTGTTCCAGAAAAAGTTGATGCTTCTTATTTACATTCAAATCAGAGGGCAAATATTTCAGTCTTTGAGCTCCCTTTCTTCTGTAATGGCTGGATCTGCATGTAAAAGATTGAATGTGTAATAAATAACACAGCTAACAATGTAAAGCAACTTTTTATTTTCATTTCCTTAACACTTCTGATGTGTAGTAACCATAACGATAATAATAATGTAAAATGAAATGTATTATTTTTTTTTAAATAAATTGACCGGTAACTCACCTTACAGAACCATTTATCGCGATTACATGTAACCGAGGGGATCTTTCCTCCGCTTGAATGAAGAAATATATATATTTTTCCCTCTTTTTGAGTTTTTTCCTTGCCTTTTCGAGATTTTATCGTACAAACAACTCTTTTATCCAGGCCGTCCTTATGCACAATGTTTGTTGTTCTCTCGCGCTGTGATGGTTAGTGCGCATGCGCAGAATATCACAGAATAGCTTGCCGATCACACGGATTGGTCCGAAAAGATATACAGCATTTTTGATAACAAAAAAAAAAAAAAAATTCACACCGCGTTTTGAAAATAAAGTTATTCTTAGATATAGAATAATATAGGATTAAAACGTGTTTTGTAGATAGCCTTTAATACGTAATAAGGGAGTCTTTTTTGTTAGGTTAGTGCGCATGCGCAGAATATCACAGAATAGCTTGCCGATCACACGGATTGGTCCGAAAAGATATACAGCATTTTTGATAAAAAAAAAAAAAAAAAAATTCACACCGCGTTTTGAAAATAAAGTTATTCTTAGATATAGAATAATATAGGATTAAAACGTGTTTTGTAGATAGCCTTTAATACGTCATAAGGGAGTCTTTTTTGCTCTGCAAGAATATACAGTTATCTCAATTTTTTGAAAATGGCGGATACCACGATTCGAAAATTGACTCTTCATATAATATATATATATGTTATATATTCTATATAATAATAATGATAATAAAGTTTATTGGAAAATCACGCTTCATCCCCAAAGACTCGAAGCGCAGTACAACGTCATCCACATTAAAATTTATTAAAAAAAAGAAATGGAAAAGTCTATATTTTGCCACATTGAAATACAAAACGCAACATTACAAAAACTACATACGAGACAAACCCATTCTAAGTCTTTCATCCCTTGCAACCATAAACCAACACAGGCCTCTTTTCATCTAGGAGATAACAGCTTGAAAAAAACATGGTAGACAAATGCACCCCCCCCCCCAACAGGTGTTTGCGAAACAGATATGTTTTCAAATCGGCTTTGAAAGACTCCAAGGGCTGGCTGTTTCTATATGAGGCATTGTAAGGCAAGCTGTCCTTAAACATTATGCTATATCTGTATCTTTTCAATTATTTCACTTTGCCTTCGCTTTGGTCTCTTCCTATTTCTACACACACCCCACGACGCGTATGTTTACATTATTTAAAATCTGGTCGCAAACACAATCCACTTCGTACGATTCATTTACAACAAATTCCCCTTGCTTTATCTCCTGTAAAAAATTAGTGTCAACTCCTCACCACGCCCACTTAATTCTCACAGGACCGTTAACAACCATCTGTCTGTCACTTAATTCTCACAGGACCTTTAACAACCATCTGTCTGTCACTTAATTCTCACAGGACCTTTAACAACCATCTGTCTGTCACTTAATTCTCACAGGACCTTTAACAACCATCTGTCTGTCACTTAATTCTCACAGGACCTTTAACAACCATCTGTCTGTCACTTATTTCTCACAGGACCTTTAACAACATATGTCTGTCACGTTTGCTTTGTCCGTAAATGCACATACTCATACTAACCTCCAGAAGCATATTAAGCCTCTTCGGTTAAGTATAAGTCTCATGCAAATCTTAATCAACAACAGGAACACAACACAAAAAAACACAAAACAACACCACGCACCACCACACAACACAACGCAAAACAACACCCCACAACACCACAGAAAACAACACAACACAACACAACACAAAACAACACCACACAACACTACACTACACCACGCAAAACAACACCACACAACATCACACAAAACAACGCCACACAGCACCACACAACACCACGCAAAACAACGCCACACAACACAAAACAACACAACACCAAACAACGCCACACAACACAACACCACACAACACCACACAACACCACACAAAAGAACACCACACAACCCAACTTACTCAAATTACAATAATATCCAGCGTATTTCGGATTACATCCGTTGACACATTCACCTGCACCCCTGTCGCAGGTGTTGCCTGTACAGTGCTCACTGCACGCTGTCAGCCAACAAAAGCATTCAAGTTTTAAACAAGCAATCTTCTTAAATAAAATTTTAAACAAAAAATATGTTACACTTTTCAAGCATCATCAGTCAGTGGCGCTGACACAAGTATTTCAGTAAAGCCATTATTGACATCTTAGGCCAGTGGTCTGCAAACACACTAGTCAAAAGAGCCACCAATCAGCAGCAGCACCAGTAAAATCATTTTGAGAGCCAAATTTCTTTTCAAGAGCCTGTCTAGTTGTCGACTTGCCGAGCCAAAAGTCACTAAAGAGCCACGTCGGCTCGCAAGCCACGATTTGCGAACCACTGTTTTAGGTGATGCAAACAGTATAACTCTAGAACATCATGTTTTGTATGAGCTGTGTCTCACATGTACATCTACAGACCCGCATGTTTGAATGAATAGGCTCTCATCTACACTTCTTAGGACACCACTTCTACCACCTCCACTTCTAGGACCACCAATAGTAGGACCCCCATCTGCTAGTAGGACCACCACCGCTAGGAGGACAACCGCTAGGAGGATGGCCACAACTGCTAGGAAAGCCACTGATAGAATCCCCACTAATGTGACCGCCATGTCGGGACCATTAAATGCTAAGACCGCCACTTTTAGGACCAGAAATTCTAGGACAACCTTTTCTAGAACCATCAAAGCTAAAACCACCACTACTAGGACCGCCACTCATGGGACCGCTGCTGATGCGACCGCAACTGCTAGGAACATCACTGCTAGGACCGCCACTTCTAGGAAAACCACTCTTTGGACCCCCACTTCTAGGACAACCAGTCCTAGCACCACCATTTATAGGACCACCACTTCTTCGGACTACCACTTCTAGGACCACCAATGCTAGGGCTGCCGTTGCTGGTTAGCTCACATCTTACAATGAATGACACTCACTTAACTCGCAGTGTGAGCCGTAGTATCCATCAATACAGAGCTTGCATATACCCGTCTTGCTGTCACAGTCTTTGTCCCCTCCACAGTTAGCATCGCATGCTGCAGGGGACAGTAGAATAGTTGAAAAAAAACATCAACTAAGTATGGGGCATGCAAAGAATGTGATGACTCAAAAAAAACAATAATTTAAACACATATCATCTATAATGTTACTGCCAATAACAAAGCAATTCTTGTTTTTAAAACAGGGATGGCCAACACGAGGCCCACGGGCCGCATGCGGGCCGCCAGGTGTCATGTTGCGGCCCGCGGAGCTATGTCATGAAGTGGTCGTCAAAATAATCATCTACGTATTGAAACGGGTTGAATCATCGTCACTTTGAAGAATTTCTATTGCCTTAGGACTCGCATTTTGTGTCGAATTAAAATGGCTGACCCGTGCCAAATTTTTTAAAAGTGTTTGATTTTCACCAAGAAGTGCTTTAATGCTTTGCAAGCAAGTCAATAAATATCCAAGAGCTTGAAGACAAAGAGTTGTTTGCGACTTTGCATTTCTGGTCAATATAACTGGCCTCCTAAATGACGTTTATCTAAAATTCAAAGGTGAATTAATTAATAAGATATAACATCACATGAAACTTCGTGTTTGGGATCAACAGTTGAGGACAAAAGACTTAATTTACTTTCCTACATTGTCAATAATGTCAATGCAACCAGATGTCACAGATTTAAACCTCGAATTTGAAAACCGATTTCAGGATTTAAAAAAAAAAAAAAAAAAATTCTTTTGTGTGCATTTCAACGACATTTTTGGTAGACTTAAATTACTATGAAAATTACAAATGGAACATTCTGAAATGTGTTGTGACACACGGTTAAAGCAGGAATTCAAACAAGTTGGTTTGGAAGAGTCCTTAAAACGTTTCGTAACAAGGAGAAACATCCCGCGTTTTGCAAACACGCTCTGTCGATGGTTTCGCTACTTGGAAACGCCTAATGCGTGTGAACGGCTTTTTAGTCGCATGAAACAAATCAAATCACAAGTGAGAAAACGAATTACTGATGTTCATTTGGAAAATTGTTTGCGTGTAGCGACGACATCAGTCGAGATCAATTTCGATTCACTTAGTTCTGCAAAATAAAGTCAGGTGTCTCACTTTTAAAATATTCTAAAAAGGTTTTAATTTCTTTAAAAAAAAAAAAAAATATATGCAAATTTCTTAGTTGTTGCTTTTTTTTTTTACATTAAACCAGGCAAGCGTTTGACCACGATCTCACCTACTGGGAAGCGAGGATGTGATCGAAGCTGTAGCACGCCTGCTTATTTACATTAATTTAAAACAAAAATATTTCTGAAATTTGGTCCGCCTACTGAAATGCTTGGCCCCCGCTGTTGAAAAATATGAATGCATCTATGGGTTCATTTATGTATATTTTGTGTGTGTGCCTAGCTGTTGTGTTTTCGCTGAAGAGAGCTTGCGGCCGATACGTTCGTTCTATTTTTGGGTCCTTTTTCTTTACTGCTTTTGAAAGGATTTTCCATGCTTTGTTTTTTTCGAATACCTTCAATCTCTCTAATCTAATGCTAAGTAATATCGTTCACAGTATCTCGATCCGAAGCATCGTGTTAAAACTGGAATGCATCTTGTGAATATAAAAATCGCATTAGAATAAAAATCTAATACTATTTTCTAGTCACTAAGACTTGCGTGTATCACAGTAGAGTCCATAAAACCCAATTTTGCATCCCGTGAGACAGTGCCGTGTGCCCAGATTACACTCCCCGTCATTACAGCCGGTGGGGCATTCTGAGAGAAAAAAAAAGTATCATACAAAAAAGCATGATACGAATATTTACAAGTATCAGTATCATTTAAGCAAAGCCATTACTTTATTTTTGACAATAGGCATTTAACATTCGTGTATGCTATGCTTTGGGTTCTTGTTGTGTGGCGCCGCCAGAGATCCTCGTTGGTGATGACGTTGGGACAGCGGATTAGTAGAATCATTCGGAGACATGAGTTGATAAACGTCTGTAGCTTTTTTGAACCAGCTGATGTTGTCCGCCATGTTTGTGCTCCATGTTGTCTGGAAGGTCCAGACCTGTGTCTGAAAGGTCAAGTTGCTGCAGCTCCAGACATTTTTTTAGCTGGTTAAATGCAGCTCTTGAATTGCCAATTCTCACTCTTGTGACGGCGTCTGTCCCTCCTTGTATGTCAATGATGCTTCCAAGGTTTGTAAAGCTATAGGTGTGTTGCTTGATGTATTTTTTTAAGGACTTTGATTTTTCCTCTATGGATGTTCATGCCTATGTTAGCAGAGTAATGTGCTACATAATTGGTTTTGTCTCGCATCTGTTACTGTGTGTGTGGTATTAGGGCCAGATCATCGGCTAAGTCCAGATCATCAAGTTGTTTCCATAGTGTCCACTGGATACCATTTCTCTTCTGCTCTGTAGACATTTTCATTATCCAATCAATGGTCAGCAGGAAAGACGAAAGCAGACACCCCTGTCTGCACCCCAAAAGCCGCAGTTGTTTTTTGGCCGTGGACAGTTCTGCACGACAGTTCTTGGTAAGAAGCCTTAATTATGTCTGTCAATTTTTGTGGTACCCCGTAGTGTCTGAGCAGCTTCCACAGGGTCTGTCTGTCGACACTATCAAAAGCCTTCTCATAGTCAATAAAGTTGATTTCTAGTGGCGAGTTCCACTCTATGGGATTGTTCCACAATAATTCTCAGTGTGGCTATCTGGTCTGTGCAGGATCTGTCTTTTCTGAAACCTGCTTGTTGGTCCCTAAGTTTGGTACCTATTGCCTCACTCATTCTCTTTAGCGGCATTCTGTTGAAGACTTTCCTTGGGATGGACAGCAGGGTTATTCCTATACAGCTAGAGCATGAACTAAGGTCTCCTTTCTTCGGGAGCTTAATTAGCTGTTCTTCTTTCCACTCAATCGGTATCTGTTCTTCCTCCAATATTTTCGTGAATAGTGTTGGTAGCATTTCAGTGCTAGTCATAATATCTGCTTTCAAGGCTTCTATCAGTATTCTGTCTGGACCTGCCACCTTGCCTCTCTTCTGTATTTTTTATTTGCTCTGCTTATGTCTTGTTTTGTGGGTGTGCTGCAATCTATTTCTAGATCTTGTTCCACTGGCTCTATGTTGAGTGTGTGTTGTGGGGCTAGCCTTTTGAGGAGTTCTTCACAATGCTCTATCCATCTCCTCTTCATCACGTATTGATTACCCCTCTTTAGTTTTAACAGGTCTCTCTGGACTTTCCAGATTACTTTTTGATTGTACTGAATAATTCTATTGTGCTTCAATGGTAAGCTGTCTCCTCTGCTTCACTTGCTAATCCTTCTTTTTATCTGTCTTTATACTACGTTTAGCTTCTTTATTTCCTTCTGAGTATTCTGTTGATGATCTGGCCAATTCGGTTCTGGTGTGGCTATTGTTTAGCTTTGCCTTCTTCGTTTTTCTATATTGGATTTTGTCCATGGTTTCAGCAGAAATCCATTCTTTATGCGCTTATTTTACTAGGGCCAAACACTTCTTCTCAGGTAGTCGTAAATATCTTTTTGATGTCTTTCCAATTTTGGTAATTTGTTTCCTCATTGCCTAGTTCTTGTAAGATCTGGAAATTGTTGGAGATAGTAAGTTTAAACTCATTTTCTTTGGATTCGTCTTCCAAGACATTGGTGTTAAAACGTTTGCACTTGCTTCCCTCGCTTGTCCAGTTCTTTTTCAGTTTAAGCCTTAATTTCGTAATCAGTAGATGATGGTCGAGGGCTCAATCGCCCCACCCCCTTTTTACCCTAACATCTTGGAGAGATCGTCTAAATTTATTGCAGATACAGATATTATTAATTTGGTTAGCCGTTGACATATTTGGTGATATCTATGTCGCCTTGTGGATATTTCTATGCACGATGAAGCTTCCTCCGATGACCAGTCCATCTGTAGCACATAAATCTGCTAGTCTTTCACCATATTCATTCATCTCTCCCATGCCGTGTGTTCCCATACATACTTCATAGCCTTTATTGTTGCTGCCTATTTTCGCATTTATGTCTCCCGTGAGTCGAACCACAATGCTCTTAGGTCACTTTTGGACAAAGGTTCGCAGTCTGTTGTAAAAGTCCTCTTTGTCCTGTTCTTTACTATCGTTGGTAGGAGCATATACTTGTGGGATGACCCTATAGACTTTTCGTTTTTTGGTCTTAAATCTTGTCTTGATTATGCTGGGACCGTGAGCTTCCCACCCTGTAATTGCGTTCTGGGCAGTTCTGGAAAGCATGAGTGCCACTCCTTGGTTGTGCGCCGCATTTTCATCTTCGTGGCCTGAATATAGCAGCCGTTCTCTTGTGCTGAGTTTTATCTGACCTGAGCCTGTCCATCGAGACTCACTTATTCCTAAGATGGCTATCTAGTATCTCTGCATTTCAGCAGCAGCTTGGACAGTTTTTCCATTTTCGAACATGGTTCTTAAGTTCCATGTTCCTAGACTGGTTGTGGTCCTAGGTTAGAGGATGGTTGTCCACGGGGTGGTTTCCAGATGGTTTTGGCCGCCCGGCTTCATTAATTCTCTGTTAGGAGTCCCATCCTTTCCAAGGTTCGAGCTTCCTTTTGAAATTTTTCTTTGTGTTTTTATAGCAAGGGTTTTTACAGAGAAGGGTAGCTAGCCCTTCGCCCAACCCTCCTCCTTTCTCACCCGGGCTTGGAACCAGCATAGTACCTAGGAATTTAAATAAAACCTGCAAAGTCAATTTTTGGGCGGGGGCAAAATGCCACACTATGCCCTACCCACATGGCGTCTCTGCGGCGAAGAACTTCAACTTTTCTTTATAAATGCTACTTATATAAAAATCTTCACTGGAAACCTAATGTGTCAAATTGTTATCTCAAACTTACGTACGCACTTGCGGCCTAGATAACCAGGAAGACATCCGTGCACGCAAGTTCCATCAAGCTGGTAACACTCTCCTGAACCACCACACCCGACGCTGCACACTTGTGGATTTCAAAAAAAAAAAAAACAACAACAGAAAGAAACACACATTTTCTATGACAATATTCTCATTTTGCAGGACTTCAAGAATCTGTTAAAATACAATCTCCATCTGACATGACGGTGGAATATGATATTATAATAAAGAAAGTTCAAATCATAGCATTACCACGTATTCATAACCATATAAACATAATCTTATGTATTAATTCATTTATTCGCATTGGAAAAAAAAATATATATATTGTAGTTGTATAGCGCTAAACGAATTAATTTTTTAGTAGCAGGCCCAAATGGTATTGTTATATACCGCTAGATGATACAACGTCTTGACACCAGGCCTCAATGGTAAAGCTTTGGAATACCAGACGCAAGTTGTTGTTTTTTTTTAGTTGGACACCCCTAAACAAGATTTATGTTTTGATAAAAATCACTAGTTGATTAATTTTTACAAAAACAAAAAAAGTGCTTAAAAAAAAATAATTGTTGCTCACCCGTATCGCACTTGTCGCCATAGTAACCAAATTCGCAACCATCAAGACAGTGGCTGGTGTGTGCTTCACACGACCCGTTCAGACAAGATTTCGGACAGGCTGTGGAAACGAAAGTATTTCGTCTGTCATTATTCAACGCTGATAGAGCTCTAAGCACAATGTGTCATGCTAAGGCTTTTTACTAACACCGTACCTAAGATCTCAATCCTTTCGTACGAGTTTAAGACTGGTGACCCTATTTGATATGACCCCAGTCTTCAGCAACCAGCCCTGTCACAAAATGTTTCGAAAGTCGAATTCATTCAAATGAAAAAAAAAGGTAAACACACATTTCTCTACGATTGTTTATGATAAACGTGTGCCTGAGTGTTCCTTAACGCTAAATCATTTATCAAGTTTAGGTTGATGTATGGATTTAACGACAAAACATTTTTTTAAAGTTTAGGTTAAGGTACAAATTCAAATACAAATCATTAACAAGTTTAGGATGATGTACGAATTAAACGACAAATCATTTATCATGATTAGGTTGATGTGGGATCCAACGAAAAATCATTTATCAAGTTTAGGTTGATGTACGAATTCAACGACGAATCATTTATCAAGCTTAGGTTGATGTACGAATTCAACGACGAATCATTTATCACGTTTATCCTGATGCGTGCACTTCCATGTTCATAATGAAGCTTGCAATTCTCTCAACTTTAAGTAGTAAAGTGCGTGAAATGGACTCCTGTACTGTATTAAGCACTTTATAGTTTATTTACTGATTACTATGACAAATATAACGTATTGTTTAAAAACACAAAATTAAAAAAAAAAAAAAAAAAAAAAAAAAAAAAAAAAAAAAAAAAAAAAAAAAAAAAAAAAAAAAAAAAAAAAAAAAAATCAACAACAACAAAAAAAGCCAGACGATAGATGATCTGCGTCGCACCTTGACAATGCGAGCCGGTAAACCCAGGCTTACACTTGGACGTACATTTGCCATCTACGGGATCACATGCTCCGGTGTTCCTACAACCTGAGCTACAAGCTGGCGGAGAATCAACATGAAATATACACGATCACCCAAACACTATCATGTCATGTCACGTATTCATTTTGATGAAGAATCGTTGTACTTTTTTTCCGATGGAATTGAAATTATAATGGCAGCTAAGTTGACAAATTATTTAAGTTCATTACAACTAAAAAATTTAAGGATAAAATTATTTCGTTGATATAAAATCTAGTTTGCTTAGACATAAAAAAAAAAAATGAGTCATGGATATTATTAAGAACGTGAGAACCGCTGATGAGAGATTTGATGGACACAGTTAATAGCTGTATTCAAAGGGGTGGGCATATATATATATATATATATATGCCGCGGAGAGTTGTATAGTGTGACGCCCCTTACACAGAGGTCGCCTAAGACTATCGGAAAATACAGATTTATTTGTTCCTTCTCATTTTTTTTATGTACTTACATTTTCTATGAACGAGAATATATCTCTAATTTTAATTTGCTTCTAGTGCGTCTTTTTTTTTTAAAACCGGTCCCCCCCCCCCCCCACGCCACCTCTACTCAACATGTTTTGCATAAAAAGTACTAAGCGACAAAAAAAGTGATGCTGCGCAACGGGCCGCAACGGGCCGCAAGTGTGACGGTAGAGCTCAGGTAAAAAAAAAGTGTTTATATTTTTTCCGGAGTCGTCTTTATATTAATCAATAAAGAGCAACGAGTGTGGCGTAGGACTGTCTGATTGACTGCCTGTAGGCCTGTATATCGGTAGGACTATTGTTTAAATGCCGATTGTTAGGGTGTAGGACTGTCTGAATGACTGCCTGTAGGCCTGTCTATCGGTAGGACTATTGTTTAAATGCCGATTGTTAGGCTGTAGGACTGTCTGATTGACTGCCTGTAGGTCTGTCTATCGGTAGGACTATTGTTTAAATGCCGATTGTTACGGTGTAGGACTGTCTGATTGACTACCTGTAGGTCTGTCTATCGGTAGGACTATTGTTTAAAGTCCGATTGTTCGGGTGTAGGACAGTCTGAATGACTGCCTGTTGGTCTGTCTATCGGTAGGACTATTGTTTAAATGCCGATTGTTAGGCTGTAGGACTGTCTGAATGACTGCCTGTAGGTCTGTCTATCGGTAGGACTATTGTTTAAATGCCGACTGTTAGGGTGTAGGACTGTCTATTTTATAGAAAAATGAGAGGTACAATACTTTTTTTTTGGGGTAACACTTTGACCTACGCTATTTCCTCGAAATACCCGGATCCGGTATAAACAATAATCTGCACCAGGTTAAGTCTTAGAATATATATATATATATATATATATATATATATATATATAT
>CAXITT010000495.1:116181-133606 GCA_964033795.1 Lymnaea stagnalis
TTTTTTTCTTTTTTTTTTGAATATATGTATGTTCTTTTCAAGTATTATTAACGTCTTAACAATAAAGTAAAGAAGTTACTAAAGGGATATGACACGACTCGTGCATCACGACTGCCAGTGACAGGTAGTAAACATGCAACGTTACATTACTGGTATTTACAAAACTAAAAATTTGGCATTAACGAAACTAAAGTTTGGTGTTTACGAAACTAAAAATGTGTATTTATGAAGCTAAAATGGGTATTTACGAAATTAAAATGACATGCCCAAATCGCACGAGGGTCCGTAATAGCCATTCTCACATCCCTCCAGACAGTGTCCATTATAAGGGTCACACTTGTTTTTGATACAGTTATCAGAGCAAACTGGAGAGTAAACACGCCAATGACAGCGTCGTGTGGAATCTTAAGGGTTCTATGTCGTTACAAATGTTACTTAATTTTTTTTTAACCAAAAGAAATTACTAAAATCTAACACTACCTTTTTTAAAATAATTTCATTGTCATGAGAGATCCGATGTTATGCTTACACAAAGATCTAGTGCATCGGTTCTCAACATAGGGGGCCTTGAGGGGTTAAAAGCCCCTTACACATGAGTCGCCTAAGACCATCGGAAAATACATATTTATAAAGTAGCAAAGAGAATATTTTAATGGTTGGGGGTCAACACAACATGAGAAACTGTATTAAAGGACGTTTGAGAACCACTGCTCTAGCGACTTTTTACATATTTTAATTAAAACAAGTAATTGAAGCAAAGAAATCCATTTTAAAAAAAAATAAAAATGTACTTGAAATGAACAAAGACAAAGCTAGAGAAAAATGCAAAGCATAACAGCGAAGCGTGAAATCGAGGAGTGACAGCGAAGCGTGACAGGGAAGCGGGATAGCGAAGCGATAAGCAAAGTGTGACAGCAAAGCGTGACAGCAAAAGCGTGACAGCGAAGCGGGACAGCGAAACGTGACAGCGAAGCGTGACAGCGAAGCGTGACAACAAAGTGTGACAGCGAAAAGTGACGGCAAAGCGGGACAGCAAAGTTTGACAGCCTAGCGGGAAAGCAAAGCGGAACAGCAAAGTGTGGCAGCGAAGCATGACAGCGAAGTACTTAAAACCGGAACTGACCCGAGCACTTGTGTCCAAGAAAGCCATCCTTACAGCCGTCCTTGCAGGCACCGTTGTTCCTGTCACACAAGCCATTACCAGCACAACCAGAGCTGCACCCTGGTAGTGGGTAGGAACACGGTCTCATAACGGGGCGTCTTAAATTACATTTTGCACAGTAACTAACGATAAACAAGTTATCAGGGACAAATGGCTTAGTAGGAGGAAAATTGACTTAGTCTGGGGAGGTGGTCGGCAAATCGCGGCTCTATAGCGACCTGAGTGCGGCACGGCCAGTCAGCCACAAATCGATTTCGACTCCGGAAAAACATGGTTCTTGACAGTTCCTTCAAAAGAAATTTGTTTCCCATAAATTTTTTAAGGGTCCTGCAGATTATTTTTGGCTCATTTGACAATTGAGTTTGCCGACCACTGGTCTGGGAGATAAAACTTGAACATAATTAAATACATCATTTAATGCTCTTTCCATCAATGCACCCAATAACACCAGACTATTTTTTTAATCAACATTTTCACATCGGTCATTACAAAACGTATTATTAAAATGTTTGAATAAGGGACACTGGCAAGGTTGGAGCCAAGAACAGATGTTTGAATAAGGGACACTGGCAAGGTTGGAGCCAAGAACAGATGTTTGAATAAGGGACACTGGCAAGGTTGGAGCCAAGAACAGATGTTTGAATAAGGGACACTGGCAAGGTTGGAGCCAAGAACAGATGTTTGAATAAGGGACACTGGCAAGGTTGGAGCCAAGAACAGAGTTATCAAATCACTTAAGCATTACGTACTTCTCATTAATTACTGCGGTAAAATGTCAATCCTCTAAAATTTCTCGCAACAAAATTAATAGCCATTCAAAAAAAAGTGGGGTAGGGGGACTTTGTGTTTGTACCTAAGTGACAACGATCACCGTAAAAACCTGGTACACATTCTCGTTGGCAATGACCATCCTTGCCGTCACACTCTTGGTAAACACACATTTTCGGACATCCTGTGAACAGGGGGGAAAAAAACGAGTATTTGCATCGCTGATGACTAACAAAACTAACAAAGGAAAAAAATGAAAAATATTAAAAAGAATAATCAGAAATGTCAATGTATCTGTGTATTTTTACAGCTGCAGCTACAGAGCTACATTCAAATACTTTCATACTGTGTCTCATTTTTATATTTCACGCGGTCGATATTTTTTTCAGAACTATTTAATGCTGGCTGCGGAGTATATATTTTCATTTGTATTTTACTTTATCAGTTTAAATAGTTTACATATTTTTAATAATTGTAAAGCGCTTAGAGCTGTAAGATAAGCGCTATACAAAAGTGCCTAAATAAATACACAAATAAAATATATACAACTAGATTATTCATATTATTAATCAAACTATCCATTTAAACTATTCATCCAAACATAAAATGTCGCTCCGTAGCAGCAACTTCACTGCCTTAAATTTAGACACGCAGCGAAACAGACATCCAGACACGTACTCTCTTTTCATGAACACTGGTCACACACCGAAATAACTAAATAACTAATACTAACGAACACTACTGAACACTGATGAACACTACTGAACACAGGTGAACGCTACTGAACACAAATGAACCCCGATGAACACAACTCAGCAGTACTGAACGCTGATGAACTAAAAGAAAATTCAAGAGCTGACAATCTTTTCATGGCCACCATCTAACATCCCTCCCGCCTGTTCCCAACCCTTCACAGTTCATCCAATCGCACGCAGACCTCAGAATACTACTCTTTCTGCCAGCTAACGGGCGACACCCAAGTTCAACCCGAACGCAGTGATTCTCATGCCTTGAAAATGTTTGTTAGTTAAATTTTACAAGCAAGAAAAAAAAAGGGGGAGGGGGGGGGTGGTGGACTTCTATTCACACATCCGCTGCCTGCTGATTGATGATGAACCTAAACTCTTAATTTTAACTCCTAGGTCAGCACACACCGACGCACGAGTCCCCAAAGAAGCCCTTGATACAGCTCGAAGCGCACCTGCCGGTCCTTCCATCGCACACGCCTTTGTCCGAGCAACCGATGCTGCAAGCTGAAACAGTAGACTTCAGCTGTACAACGGCACCAATAAATAATGGGATCTGATTGGAAAACATATAACATTCAAACTAGGTTTACCAAGCGAATTCAACCGCAAAATGGTTTTATGCCATTTTCATTGACTCTGCCACCCCGAGGCGCAGTCATGCGACACATGCCTTGGTCAACTGTGGTTCCCGTGCATACGTTCACTTCAAAGCATTGCACGGGGGACTAAGGTATACCGTTCACATATATACATGTATATTTTTGCTGTTCTACCTACCTTTATAAAACTAGTAAGGTAATACACGTCTATACAAATGCCACCAGCATCACAAATTTTGCTAATTTAAGCTCATATTGATGTCAGAAACCAACGTTAAGAGACTCAACAATTTAAACAGCTTTGCATTGTTGATATTATGACCTGGTCCCATTTAAAAGCGTTCTTGACATTAAAATTTATCAGAGTGAAAAATCCTCGGAAAAGATTTGCGTTTCAAAAAACGTGAAATACGGCCCATTTAATTGGTTTTTACTACTATCATTGGCTCTCATGGGGTACATTATGTTTTAATCTAATCACGTAGTAAATACGCAATTATTTTTTTTTTTTAAAAGTCCTACTAAGTGGCAGGAGAAAAGTCTAACTCTAGTCTGAATCATCCCATGAACAGATGGGGACATCGTTCGCAGAGAATTTGCCGTCGTGATGGATATCGTTCACAAGAATAGTTGCTGAACTGGTTCCTTTTCTCGTTTGTCCATTGACAGAAGAGTACTCAAATATCCATTAAAAAAATAATAGGCGCATTGGTTTGTGAGGTACTAGTTATCCAACACTTTGGATTGCAAGCTGTTTGGATAGGTAGCGAGGATAAAAATACATACACACATATATTTATATATATATATATATTGCCTTTATTACAGGTGTGATCTTTTTTTTAAAACTAAAATAGATATTCACAAATGTTATTCTAAAAACGTTGACATGACTGATTTGCTTGAAATGAATAGATGGAACCTTGGGCAGTAGAGACTTCTCAAGAGGTCAAAATTCGTGTTAACTATCATTTCTTCATATATATATATATATATACATTTTTTTTTTTTGCTGGCATCCGTCCGTCACAATATGACGATGGAGTGGGCTTCGGAGGACGAAATCCAAAATGGCCTGGGATTATACTTGAAGGATTATAAGCTGGTTCCCAACAGAAAATCGCCTCTCTCCACGCCGCTGGGTAACCTAAGGGAACATCATTGGATAATACAGCTTGGCACCAGTGACGTCGCAGGAGTTGCCGGAATGTTTCATTGTATCAATGTTGTCCGCCTTTCGGGACTCCATCTCCGGGTTTGATTTCAGAGTTTTCTTCTCTTAGATGAGTTGACATCCAAGGTTAACGAGTCTCATCTACCCGGGGAGCTGGTGGTGTTATTGCTTGAATGGGCTCTAGCTGGAATTGAACTCTAGACCACCAACTTGAGATTTGCTCACTTTAGACCATTCGGCCACCCAGCAGCCGAATATATATTAGCCATCTTCCTATATGATATGTATTTTTAACAAAGAAACAGGGGATGGGGAGGGCTTTACCTGTCATGATTCGCACGCGGTGCAGATTTTTCTTAGTCACAGTACTGCTTCTCAAATTGAGTAACACCAGATTGAAGCATTTTTAAAAAAAATCTGAATTGTATTTTCAATCACAAAAAAACAACAACATTTTGTTAGAACAAAACTCCGCTGCATTCTCAACGTCCAGCGATGGGCAGTTTATTAATTAGCGATTACTTAGAATCAAAAAATATTTTATTCTCGAAAAGACTACTGCCCCACCTGTTATCGCCATCTTACTTAACGCTTCATAACCATCTTACTTTATAGCACGTGTGGGCAAAACTGTTCGCTTTTACACTATATCAAGAAAAGTAGAGATATACCAGTCCCCAACCACCCCCCCTCCACTTTCCAATCGTTTACTCCCATCGTTTTACACCACCGTGGCTTCTGACACCCAATTTACAATTTTTAAAAAATTATTTTTTCTAACAATGTAATGAAACCCTGCTTGCCTTTTTGGCAGTAATGTCCATAATAGCCAGCTCTGCACCCCAGGCTGCAGCGTCCAGTAGCGAGGTCACACATATCTCTCTCGCAGGTCTTGGGGCATTCTAGGAAAGGAACGAGACAAACAGGCGGCCTTGTGTAGATGATCTTACCATTGATCGGGTGCAAGGAATGATCGGGAATCAATACCATTGATCGATTGGTAAATTTCAAACTGAATAAATGTCTTTCGTATCAATGTTGGCCTAAGTTAAAAAGATAACAATGCTAAATAGTCGGGGCTTTCTTTTCTTTTAAAGCGGAGAAGGGTGAACGTTTGGGGGGGGAGGGAGGGGGAGGGGGGCGACAATTAACAGTGATTCCTTGCCACATTGAAATTAAAAAAAAAAAAGATCATGATAGAATGTAATGAATAGCTACTATTCAATCCCATTTACCGTCTGTACTTTCAGTGCCTCCTCTTTCAATGCTGCTTCTCTTTCAATGCTTTCTCTTTCAGAGTGCTTTCTGTTTCAGGGTGCATTCTCTTTCGATGTTTTCTCTCTCAATGTGCTTTCTCTTTCAGGGTGCTTTCTATTTCATTGCTTACTCTTTCAGAGTGCTTTCTCTTTCAGATTGCTTTCTCTTTCAATGCTTACTCTTTCAGAGTGCTTTCTCATTCAAAGTGCATTATCTTTCAGAGCGCTTTTTTTTCAAAGTGATTTCTCTTTCAATGATTTCTCTTTCAGAGTACTCTCTTTTTCAAAGTGCTTTCTCTATCAGAGGGATTTGTCTTTAAGGGTGCTTTCCCTTTCAGAGCGCCTTCTCTTTCTGAGTGCTTTATCTTTTAGGTACTTTCTATACCAATGTTCTTTCTCTTTTAGGTGCTTTCTCTTACAGGTACATTCTCTTTCAGAGTGCTTTTTCTTTCAGAGGGAATTTCTCTTTAAGTGCTTCCTCTCTCTCCCAGTGGTGGACGTACACGTTTAAAGTTTCTGTCAACTCTGCAAACAGTTTTTCAAACAGTTCATTTTCTAAGAGCAGAGCGCCAAGGAGTCGGCTTTTAGAAGAACAACGTAAAACTTACTTATGCAGTATGGGCCCATGTAATTCGGTAAGCATCCGCCCTCACAAGCCCCGGTCTTACGTTCACACATGTGCAGCTCGCATCCGACGCTGCATGCTGGGCAATAGATGAATGCATTTAGGGTCACGTGGGGAGAAATGGTAGTTGTTTGGGGGGGGGGGTCGCTTAAAATATGTAGCTGGAGATGTAAATAGTAAATATTTCGCTCTTTCCCTCTTCCCTTTTTTCGGTAACACTAACCAACCCCCCTAGCAACTAACGACCCCCCCCCCTCGTTCTCTCTGTCTCTCCTCCTCCTCTATATGCCTTAAAGAAAAGTAAATAAAATAAAAGACGTTTTTTTTTTTTTACATTATTGATTTGCCTCTCTTGAAATTGAATGTTACAATTGCAATGTTTAAGATGCAGACTGAAGTAGAACTATTTACTTTGTTTAAACATCCAATGATTACAAAATCCAGGGATGAAGAAACTCACATTTTTACCGAGGCATAAAGCTATTTCTTTTCAAAAAATTAGATATGAGACCAGCCGCCATACGCCCACCCCTTCACTTGACCGCGAACCAGACTCTGTCAGCAACGGCTAGTCTGCGCGACAGTGTCAGCCCGTGCTCGTGTACCCAGTTTCCCAGCCGTGCACCAGGTGAAAGCTGAACCAGTGAGACTTAAAATGTCACGCGGTTCACCAAAACAGGTTACGCCAGGTACTTAAACTTTCGCTCACGAAGACGGAAGCGTGAGACAGGAGAAAGCCTTTCTTACCAATTTAGGAAACTAAGTATAGAACACATTAAATGTACTAAAAAAGGACACATTGAATCTACTAAAACAAAAGGACACATTGAATGTACTACAATAATTGGACACATTGAATGCACTAAAACAATAGGACACATTGAATGCAATGAGTGTCATACATCTAATCAGGAAGTAGATTGTGTGGTTCATCATAGGCGTGACGTCCGGTACATTGTCTGCACGGCAAGCAAGGTCATGTCGCTGCCTGTCAATCAACAAATACCTGGCGCCTTCCAATTAATATTAAGTACCAAGCCTCTATTATTCAATATAGATACCAAGGCCTCAAGAAAACAAACTGCTGTGGAACTGGAGGAAGCGTCTCAGGCAATTTAAACGCTAAAATTAGCCACTATCGACACCGAACATTTTAAATAAAGACCTAAGAAACAATTATTATTTAAAATTTGCAGAGACTGAAAATGTAAGTCAAAAAGCATCAAAACTATTGGAAACTTTTGAAATGCTCACCTTTGTCACACAAATCTCCGTGATAGCCTGGCGTGAAATGCTCACCTTTGTCACACAAATCTCCGTGATAGCCTGCCGTGAAATGCTCACCTTTGTCAAACATATCTCCGTGATAGCCTGGCGTGAAATGCTCACCTTTGTCACACAAATCTCCGTGATAGCCTGGCGTACAGCGCGTCAGGCAAACTCCCGTCACGTTTTCACACAGTTTATCAACACATGTACTAGGACACTCTGTAAGGGAGAAAGTCTCATACTGCTAATGTATTGGGACACTCTGTAAGGGAGAAAGTCTCAGACTGCTAATGTATTGGGAAACTCTGTAAGGGAGAAAGTATCATACTGCTAATGTATTGGGAAACTCTGTAATGGAGAAAGTATCATACTGCTAATGTATTGGGAAACTCTGTAATGGATATAGTCTCATACTGCTAATTAAACTTGTGATAAAAACCAAATTTAATGAAAGAAAAGATCAATTGTTGATATGAACGTTAGTGTCTTTGTCTTCAAAGTTTTTTGGAAATATTTCAGGACCTACGTCTTTTCAACATAGGGCTGATTAAGTGCATATTGCAAGAATGGGCTGAATAAGTGCACATTGCAAGAATGGGCTGAACAAGTGCACATTGCAAGAATGGGCTGAACAAGTGCACATTGCAAGAATGGGCTGATTAAGTGCACATTGCAAGAATGGGATGAACAAGTGCACATTGCAAGAATGGGCTGAATAAGTGCACATTGCAAGAATGGGCTGAACAAGTGCACATTGCAAGAATGGGCTGAACAAGTGCACATTGCAAGAATGGGCTGAACAAGTGCACATTGCAAGAATGGGCTGAATAAGTGCACATTGCAAGAATGGGCTGAACAAGTGCACATTGCAAGAATGGGCTGAATAAGTGCACATTGCAAGAATGGGCTGAACAAGTGCACATTGCAAGAATGGGCTGAACAAGTGCACATTGCAAGAATGGGATGAACAAGTGCACATTGCAAGAATGGGCTGAACAAGTGCACATTGCAAGAATGGGCTGAACAAGTGCACATTGCAAGAATGGGATGAACAAGTGCACATTGCAAGAATGGGCTGAATAAGTGCACATTGCAAGAATGGGCTGAACAAGTGCACATTGCAAGAATGGGCTGAATAAGTGCACATTGCAAGAATGGGATGAACAAGTGCACATTGCAAGAATGGGCTGAATAAGTGCACATTGCAAGAATGGGCTGAACAAGTGCACATTGCAAGAATGGGCTGAACAAGTGCACATTGCAAGAATGGGATGAACAAGTGCACATTGCAAGAATGGGCTGAATAAGTGCACATTGCAAGCTTTCCCTGAAAGAACAAATTGCAAGACTGGGCGTTGTAAGTTCACATTGCAAGACTGTGCTGAAAAGTACAACAACTCAAGATGAGGCTGAATAGGCGCACATTGCGAGACTGGGCTCAAAAGTACATTTTGCAAGATTGGACTGAATAAGTGCATATTGACGAGATGGGACTAAACAAGTACATATTATAAGATTGGACTGTTTAAGTACACATTGCAGGATTGGGATGAAAAGTACACATTGCAGGATATAGAAGAAGAAGGATCAAATATCCAGGCACTCGATACATTTTTTTTGTTGCAAAAACTTATAAATACATGCTGCGAGACTCAGTGACGGTACTTGGAGCTGGCCACTTTGCTCTGCATATTCCCAAGAAACGCTCATCCGCCGATCTCTGTGTAATTCGTTTTGAATGGTCCTCAAGCCAGACAATCACACGTGCATTCGTTTCAGCGCGGGTTCTAAAATTTCTGTTTCTAGACCAAGAAAAGCAATCTCACTCGTGCAGGATGTGCCGGCAAATCCAAACAGGCAGCCCTCAAGACACGTGCCGTCATCCTGGGAGCATGACCTCTGTCCACCACAACCGACACTGCACACTAGAAGGGGAGAAATACTCTTACAAAAGCATAGAGATCACAGTTATAGAAACATAATGGTAGAAGAAAAGACACCACATGATAGACACTACATTAAAATATGACTAGGGCTTAGGGTTAACATTACAGAAGCATAGAAACATTATTTTTTGAAAGGGTTTATAAAGAATAACAAAAAAAGGCTATGGAAGTATAGAAAGAACTTTTAGAAGTATAAATACAACATGACATTAGTACGGAAACGTGATCATGAAATAGTAGTTCTAAGAAATGGAAGACAGAAACGCTAATTATGAATGTTAGAGCCCTTTGATGAAAACTGCCCTTTTTAAAGGGGATAGCTAGTTAGTTCTCTTGATCTTGTTTTAACCAGTTTCGTTATTTTGAGAACTGTGATTATTTTATAACATAAAGATGTCCAGGCTTGAGTCATAACAGTAGTGAAATTAATTTGTAACTGATATGGTTGCAAACCCCCCACCCCCCCAAAAAAACAACAAAAAAAAAAACAACAACAATATATAATAATATAAGTAATAGAAATAATATATTTTTTTTAGTTTAAAATAAAACAATGCTTAATATTTAGGCGCTTTTCGTTAGTGAACGCCTAACAATTTTTTAGATTCAAATTTTATCTTTCATTTTTATTTTATATTGGACACATTTAAAAAATTACACAGTTGTAAAGGGACTTTAAATCAAGGCCATTTAGGTATTTATTTTTCTTTTTTCCGTT
The DNA here is from genome assembly GCA_964033795.1 of Lymnaea stagnalis. Classification (NCBI taxonomy): domain Eukaryota; kingdom Metazoa; phylum Mollusca; class Gastropoda; family Lymnaeidae; genus Lymnaea; species Lymnaea stagnalis. The sequence continues at coordinate 126,448 of CAXITT010000495.1, forward strand.
TAAATTTAATTATCATTTTAAAAAAAAAAAATTTTAGTGTAAACAAAAAGCAACAACTATCTTGATGGACTGTGTGTGGTTCTTTGCGTTGGATCTCACTGTACAATTTCTCTCTGTCACATTTCGTCGTGGTGCGCATATTCAAATAGAGGACGACAAAGGAAAGACGTAACCTGAACGCTTAAAACAATACAAAGACGTGAAGCTTGGCTCAAACACACCCGAGGCACATACAGAAGACATCTCACCCAAATCACACATTCGGCCATAATAGCCGACTTTGCAGCCACCGAGGCAATCGCTGGTTTCAGTGTCGCATAATTGATCAATGCACGTCTTCGGACAACCTCAAAAGAAGTTAATGGAATAAACACCTGTTAAATCACTTTCGCTCTGCATTTAAATGCTGATCCTATTTGATATTTCTCCAGCCGTGCTTTAGTGGAACAATTTAGCCCATGAAATTCCTAAAGCAGTTAAACAAAGAAAAGGAAAATAAAACAGTTTCAATTTAAATCAATTTATATTTTCATGACCGCTACGGGTACTAATTAGCTTTTGAAAAGTCTTGCTGTTAATAAAGATTCGATTAACAACAGTTGAGACCGGAGCGCGGAAATGCTCACAAAATTGCGAACACCTTAAACCCCCTAAGTCGTACGACGTTTTCCGTAGCTGCACAACTTGTTGTTAGCTATTCAGCTTGTTGCTAGCTGTACAGCATGTCGTCACTTGCACAACTTGTTAGCTGTACAGCTTGTTATTTGCACAATTTTGTTAGCTATGCAACTTGTTTGATAGCCTTTACAGCTTCTCAAATGGCTTATTATCTCCAAAAGCTTAACTAGTTTTGGGAAATTATTTCCTTGAGGCCTGGTGACCAGGTCATCGCAAAGTTACATCTTCAACCGTACTAAGCATTCCCAGCCAACATAGATGTCCGACCAGTTGACGAACGTCTAGATCTCACCTCAGAGAAAAATACATCGAATTTTTCCCCCCCCCCTCACTTAATCAACAATCCGTCATGTCAACCAGGCAATTTAAAAAAAAAATGATTTGCAAGTTTTAAAAAATTGTGAAGAAACTCAGACACATATCATAATCTACTTTGACTAATTCGATTGGGATATTTTTTTGAAGAAAATAAATTTAAAAAAAATAAAGCTGTTAATGTCTACGGTAATATTTGATTTTTGTTTATGGGTAAATGTAAAACTAGACTTTGCCCACAGATTATTCAGATAAAGGGATATTAACTCTAAAGGTATAAAACAGGAACAACCTGATGGAAAAATGTTGGTGTCGCCTGCTGGGCAGACATTCTGGGAAATGTTTAGTTTTGCACGCCCGATCACCAGCTCGATGGTGGGGACAGCTGATGAGGCTGTTTAGCTGCTTGACTTGGCGTACTATCGGAAACAACTGATTTGATCACTCTATAAAACAGCAGGGGGTAACAGTTTTGCAGCTCGACGCCCCCTCACGATTACAGATCATTTCTCGCACTACCATCCAAAAAACATATTCCATTCCCCCCCCCCCATTTCAATTACTTTCTAGAAGCAAGCAAAATTAAGCACCAATACACAAAATGGGAAAAGAAAAGTCACGCAAAGGTCATCAGGTGCTGTTATTAAATATATAGTGGAACAAGATCTGGTTATGTTTGAATAGAAAACACAGGACCATTAAAACATGCGAGGCGCCCTGATTTTCTGGGACTACCCGCAACCGATAGAGGCACTGGTTAAGATACCTTTAATTTGATGGAATAATATTGGGACGCTGCGTGTAAGTTGTGAGTAAGGAAGTGCTGACTAAAAAGTCATTGTTCATCTTGGGTTGAAGACCCTCCACTTACTCTGTAGATCCTTCTGATGTAATACATACAAGAATATTTCTACTGGAATTTACACATTTAATGAAAGCTTGTGTGCGCTGGTTAAACAAAAAAAAGAATATTGGAAATACTTACTGAGGCAATGCGTCCCAGCAAACCCAGGCTTACATTTGAAAATACAGTCTCCATTTTTCTTGTCACATTCGCCAGACTCTGAGCATCCCTTACTGCATGCTAGGCAGGGGTTAAATATAAGCAATGCTTCATAAGTAAACCTGATATTACTATTATTATTAATTTGTTTTACACATAATTTGAAATAAGAACTTAATTATAAAATCATATGTAAGACGGTTACCGGAAATTTGATCGAAAGAAATTTCGTCGACGGTAAATTGATCGACGGTAATTTGATCGACAGGAAATTTGGTCGAATCTTTTTTTCAGTTCACACGTTAAAATTTTCGTCAAATTTCTTTTTGAACGCACTATGCTATATAGTAAAACAAAATAATGCGTTCAAAAAGACATTTGAAGCAAAATTTAAACGTAAAAACGTAAAAAAATATTCGACCATATTTCCGTTCGATCAAATTACGTCGATCAATTTACCGTCGACGAAATTTCTTTCGGTCAAATTTCCGGATACGATGTAAGACATCACGCGTCGATGGAACCGATACATTGAGGGAAAGTGAATTTAAAGAATACTGATATGGAAAAATCAATGATTGTATTTAGAGGATTACAATATGAATAAGAGATAAAGCGAATAGAGAATAAGTGGAAGAAAAATAATGCCACCAGATGGCTGTATAAAACAAGTAAGTCTCTTTGCAGTGGCGTTGGAAAGGGAGGAAGGTGCAGAAATGGTGGTTGGGGGAGGGGTTTGTCCACCCCAATAGTGTCTCTATTTATTTATTTTTTTTCGGGCCGAATACTGAGTCACCAGTTGTAAAGTTTTTAAGTTCCATGAAACTCGTATTGTCAGTTCATGTTCGAAGCAGTGGCATAGGGACAAAAAAAAAAAAAAAAAGAAAGGGAGGGGGGGGGGGGGAGAGGATGCCAGGTGGACAATACAATCCGCAGGAAACTTTTCTTTTTTCGAATTGAACACGAAACCACGCCACTGTTTCTTAGTCTGTCTTTGATGACTCTCCAAGATTGTTTAACCACTGAGGAAATGTACGAGCTTAATGTGAGGTGGGATAAACTGTTAAGGGGTAGCATTACGTCCCTTGACAACAGACACCGTCAATGTAAGAGCGGCTGTAAGGCGCTGGATCACATTTATTAGATTCATTGCAAATATCCCAAAAGGTGAAATTGTTCGATATCCGGTGACATGCTACGATGCTCAATTTCCATACCGATGATGACAAGAAAAGAAGAAGAAGAAAAAAAAAGAAGAATCTTGTCTGAGAACCCGACGATCGTGTTCACGGCCGTGGTAACGGAAGCCGCCATGATCTGAGACAAACGAACCAACAAAACGAACAGCAAGCAGCTGGGACCCTTGCCTAGGTTACAGGAACCTCCGTAATATCCGATGACGCAGCCTCTCCTGCAGAAGCCGGTGATATCATCGCAGTCGCTGTTGACGCACGTCGCAGAGCAGGCTGTGGAGGGAGTTGCAGAAACGTGAATGCACACGCACGTGTGACGCACTCATTATGCACACACCCAAGCAGGCACACAAACAAACAAACAAATAAACAAAACTCTAAAAAAAAAAAAACTACACAAGCACAAACAAACACACAATCTCACAAAAATAAACAATCACACCACCACAAACACACACATATATACACAAACATATACACAAACTCACGCACGCACACATACAAACCCAAACACACACATACAGACATGCACGCAGGCACCCATGCACAAACAAGCACAAAAAGCACAAATACACATACAAAACACAGACACAGTGCATGCGCAAGAAAATATGTGGTTAGAGAAATATGATTGTGGCATGTAGCATTATAATTATCTATTTTCACAGTAAACATTGAAGGGTTCCATACTTCAATTAATTTCTCACTAAGCTTTTCGCACAATTCCCAAAACTAAGACGTACCCAGAGAGGGCGCTGTGGGCATGCTAAAATAGCGTGGATACAAGCGCTATATACATATTCAATCAAAACCCAGTGGCGTGCGTATCTTGAGTAAACATCACCCGGTGAAAATTCTCAAATCTCCAACAACCTGCAACTTATCCTACTATTTTTTGTTGTTATAAACATGGACAAAAGGGCAAATTGGGCCTTTTGCACGTTATTCGCCCATTTCCCTGCCCCCCCCCCGACGGGTGGGGGTGGCAGGGCCGTACGCTACTGGTTACACCTTATTGATAAATAAAGGGCTGCGCTCCAGTTGTAAGCAAAAATAGAAGAGCGGGGTATGTAGAAGTGTTCAGAGAGTCCAGGTAAAATGATCACAGAGTCGGGATAAAGTGATCCCAGAGCCCAGGTAAAGTGATCATATGGTCTAGATAAATTGATCACAGAGTCAAGGTTAAGTGATCACAGAGTCCAGGTACAGTCATCACAGAGTCCAGGTGAAGTGATCACTGATTTTTGGTAAAGTGATAACGGAGTTCAGGTAAGTGATCATGTAAAATGATCACAGATCCAAGTGAAGTGATCACTGATTCCAGGTAAAGTGATTATTGTCCAGGTAAAGTGATTATTGTCCAGGTAAAGTGATTATTGTCCAGGTAATGTATTTACAGCGTCCAGGTAAAGTGATCAGAGAGTCCAGGTAAAGTGATCAGAGAGTCCAGGTAAAGTGATCAAAGAATCCATGTAAAGTGATTATAGAGTCCTAGTAAATTGATTGCAAAGTCCAGATAAAGTGATCACAGAGTTAAGGTAAAGTGAAAACAAGGCCCAGGTAAAGTGATCACAGAGTTAAGGTAAAGTGAAAACAAGGTCCAGGTAAAGTGATCACAGAGTTAAGGTAAAGTGAAAACAAGGTCCAGGTAAAGTGATCACAGAGTTAAGGTAAAGTGAAAACAAGGCCCAGGTAAAGTGATCACAGAGTTAAGGTAAAGTGAAAACAAGGTCCAGGTAAAGTGATCACAGAGTTAAGGTAAAGTGAAAACAAGGTCCAGGTAAAGTGATCACAGAGTTAAGGTAAAGTGAAAACAAGGCCCAGGTAAAGTGATCACAGAGTTAAGGTAAAGTGAAAACAAGGTCCAGGTAAAGTGATCACAGAGTTAAGGTAAAGTGAAAACAAGGTCCAGGTAAAGTGATCACAGAGTTAAGGTAAAGTGAAAACAAGGTCCAGGTAAAGTGATCACAGAGTTAAGGTAAAGTGAAAACAAAGTCCAGATAAAGTGATCACAGAGTTAAGGTAAAGTGAAAACAAGGTCCAGATAAAGTGATCACAGAGTTAAGGTAAAGTGAAAACAAAGTCCAGATAAAGTGATCACAGAGTTAAGGTAAAGTGAAAACAAAGTCCAGATAAAGTGATCACAGAGTTAAGGTAAAGTGAAAACAAAGTCCAGATAAAGTGATCACAGAGTTAAGGTAAAGGGATCTCAAAGCTCAGGTTAATTGAACATAGAATCATGATATAGTGATCACAGAGACCAGGTGCAGTGATCACAGAGGCCAGTTCAATTGAACACAGATTTCCGATAAAGGTAAAATATAATCCAGGTAAAGTGACCACAGTGTCCAGATTAACACAAAGTCCAGGTAAAGTGAACAAAGATATCAGGCGGGAAAAAAGTCAAAACTCATGCTTAACTTTTTAAAATGGATCTGAACTGGATCAGAATGACTATAAAAGCATGATGACCTAAATCAGCGTTTCTCAAGCTGTGGGTCGTGACCACTTTTGGGGTAGAAAGGCCCTTACAAAGGGATCACCCAGGACCATCGAAAGCACATATTTATGAAATAGCAACTAAAATAATCTTATTCCCTGGGGGGGTCACCACTGTTTTAAAGGGTCGCAATATTAGTAAAGTTGAGAACCATTGCCCTAATTGATCAATGGTTCTATCAATTGTTAAGAGACAACCAAATGCGCAAACATGATCTGGTTACGTTGACAATGTGTTCCTTGAAATCCGGGCTGACAGCTTCCTAGGCAAGTTCCATTCAGTTGATCGCATTCTTGTGGGCAACCTCTACCGCATTCTTACAATAAAAAATGAACATATTAACAAAAAAAACTGCATTACTTTGTTTTGATTTATATTTTTTATTTAATACGCGGGGATTTTCAAACATTATTACAATGTATGTGGATAAAACGTATATATAACATTTAGAAATATCCTTTAATGCAATGTCTTTAAGGGAAATAATTCAGAAAACTAATTAAAATTTAAATTAAATCATGGATATTTGCCCTTTGATTGTCTTACGATTTAGTTCTTACTCCCCTCCCCCCCACCCCCCTCCCATTTCCTCACTACACACATTAAAAAAACATATTTAAGATTTTAAGGTAATTAGGTTATTATTAAGTTATAATTATTTATTTGACCAGTTTAGATATGAAAGGACTAAAAAGTCTAAGCTTGACATGCAATTTTATTTCCCTGAGATGACTGGGGTGTTGTTATGGAACAAATTCAAGTGGTGTAAATAAGGCCTTAAGATAGAGCGATGTCGCTACTTTCAAGAAAACTACAGTTTAAAAATCTGTTTGAAATTTCTGTTGAAATTCTTGCTCATGTATTGAGTTATATATATATATATATATATATATATTAATGTTGTAGAATTACATTTCAGTTTTAGACTTTCCTACACTCATGTCAATTAACGATAAGTATGTGTGTCTTTTCATATGACATGTATGTTAAATGGAGCTTGGACACACAATTCAAATGTTGAAACGAAAAAAATGTATGCTATCATATCGGAGAAATTTAGACTACCACTAATAGTCGTCTTGTTGTTTAAAAGAAAAAGAAGAAAAAGGTGGGGAAAAAGTCATTTCATGGTAATTTTGGGAAATCCATGGCATGGCAACAGACCCAGATTTAGTGAGGTTTGAACTATTTAAATGTACGCTTGCTCAATTGACTCCACATTAATTTACCCGGCGATATCCTTTCATTTCAAATCAAACTATTTATTCAAAAAAAAAAGTTTAAACGAATTATTAGGTTTTTCCTAAGACAACGTTAGTACCTCTTTCACACATTTCTCCCCAATGTCGACTGGATTCGCAGCCGAGGCAGTGACCTGTCACTGGACTGCACAGTTTGTCTTTACAGGCGGGGGAGCACGTTGTGTTACAGTCTAATCCATAGCGGCCTTTTAGGCAGTCTGCGTGGGGG
>CAXITT010000495.1:136905-152079 GCA_964033795.1 Lymnaea stagnalis
CTATCTATCTATCTATATATCTATCTATCTATCTATCTATCTATCTATCTATCTATCTATCTATCTATCTATCTATCTATCTATCTATCTATCTATCTATCTATCTATCTATCTTTCTATCTATCTATCTATCTATCTGTCTATCTGTCTATCTGTCTATCTGTCTGTCTATCTGTCTGTCTGTCGGTCTATCAGCCTATCTGTCTGTCTGTCTGTCTGTATGTCAGTCTGCCTGTCTGTCAGTCAGTCTGTCTGTCTGTCTAAGAAAGTCTTAACCCATTTCTATTTTGAAAATTAAAATTTTCTTGTGTAAAATGAATGTGTATTGATATGAATTCGTTTAATTATGTAAATGCACTAACCTTTTGTTAACGTCATTGATTTTCGTAATTGGTAAAATAAGAATATAGCATCTTTTTTTCACAGCTGTAATATCGCTGGATTTAAAGATATTATTGTCATCCACGTAAATGTGTACACACCCTATTTCCTAACTCCGAAATCTATGTACCTAAGAAAGTTAATGATTTGTCAAAATCCTTCTGGGGCTTATCTTGTGCTGTTTTGGGCAAATGGAATTACCGGTATCGTATTACCTCCCCCCTCCCCCGATTAAAAAAAAAAATCAAAGGAAATCATCCATTACGCAGAAAACAATTTTTTTGCATTGACGTGCTTTGTTTTCTTTGGATGCTCAATGTTATATCTATATGTATATATATATAAATAAATATATATATATACCACTGCAAATCTCTATAATCTATGCCACTAAGCATCCCTATAATCTATGCTACTAAGCATTCCTATAATCTATGCCACTAAGCATCCCAATAATCTATGTCACTAAGCATCCCTATAATCTATGTCACAAAACATCCCTATAATCTATGCCACTAAACATCCCAATAATCTATGTCACTAAGCATCCCTATAATCTTTGTCACTAAGCATCCCTATAATCTTTGTCACTAAGCATCCCTATAATCTATGTCAATAAGCATCCCTATAATCTATGCCACTAAGCATCACAATAATCTATGTCACTAAGCATCCCTATAATCTGTGTCACCGCGCATCTCTATACTCTATACCACCGCCCATCTCTATAATCTATACCACCGCCCATCTCTATAATCTATACCACCGCCCATCTCTATAATCTATACCACCGCCCATCTCTATAATCTATACCACAGCCCATCTCTATAATCTATACCACTGGCCATCTCTATAATCTATACCACCGCCCATCTCTATAATCTATACAACCGCCCATCTCTATAATCTATACCACCGCCCATCTCTATAATCTATACCACCCCCAATCTCTATAGTCTATACCACCGCCCATCTCTATAATCTATACCACCGCCCATCTTTATAATCTATACCACAGCCCATCTCTATAATCTATACCACCACCCATCTCTATAATCTATACCACCTCCCATCTCTATAATCTATACAACCGACCATCTCTATAATCTATACCACCGCCCATCTGTATAATCTATACCACCGCCCATCTCTATAATCTATACCACTGGCCATCTCTATAATCTATACCACAGCCCATCTCTATAATCTATACCACCGCCCATCTGTATAATCTATACCACCACCCATCTCTATAATCTATACCACTGGCCATCTGTATAATCTATACCACCGCCCATCTGTATAATCTATATAACCAGCCATCTCTATAATCTATACCACTGGCCATCTCTATAATCTATACCATCGCCCATCTCTATAATCTATACCACCGCCCATCTCTATAATCTATACCACCGCCCATCTCTATAATCTATACCACCGCCCATCTCTATAATCTATACCACCACCCATCTCTATAATCTATACCACCGCCCATCTGTATAATCTATACCACCGCCCATCTCTATAATCTATACCACCGGCCATCTCTATAATCTATACCACCGCCCATCTCTATAATCTATACCACTGCCAATCTCTATTATATACGCCACTGCACATCCCTGTGAGCTATTCTACTTCGCATACCGCATTTAGATTTTTTTTTAAAGTTTTACTTGTAATTACATAAAACTTAATTAAAGTGGCGGTCATCCATCAATTATGTAACTGCAGTTGAACGCTTTTAATTGAGAGACAAAAATAAATTCATTTCACCAATATGTCCTATCGTTTTCCATTCAAAATATTTTTTTCCGCCTTGCAAAAAAAAATACATTTTTTTTTTTAAAATAAAATGTTGAGATAGTGTGACGCCATCCTCAAGCAAACTGGCAACTCACGCTAAATTATGTCTCAACAGTCCTTTACCTTTGGTGAAGTAAATTCGTACGAAGGTTATTCCAAACAAAGGCTTGAGGGTCATTGTGATATAGGGATTGACTTCCGCGAAGTTCTTGAAGCAGCCGGTGTAGCCGAGCGTGGTCTTGGTGTTGCCGTCCACAAGGAAGGCTGGAGAGCTTCCTGTTGAAGTCGAGCTAGTCTCAACCGAGGCCCTGAGAGCAATGTTTCGACCTGGCAAGAAAGAGGCTAACCCCTGAGCGTTTACAGCAGTGGTTCTCAACCCTCTTAATGCCGACCCCCTTTTTAATGCATTTCCTAATGTTGTGGTGACCGCCAACCTTGAAATTTATTGTCAGCGCTACGTCATAAATATGTCATTTTCGATGGTCGTTGGCTACACCTTATGTAAGGCTCGGACCCTCCAAACGGGTCGCGGTTCACAGGTTGAGAACCGCTGGTCTAGAGGAAAATGTTTTTATATAATGGTTAGTTAACCCGCCTGATAATATTCATCACATCTCTGTCTTAGAGTCTTTTACGACTATAAAACTCTAAATGTACGCGTTCAAATGACAAAACTGGGTGGAGGGAACGAGGAATTCGGGTGGGATAGGGGGGGGGGGATCGCCTGGCGTGAAAATATCCCCAAAAATGTATCGCTGAAAATTCATTGTAAAATAAATAAATAATATATGGTAAAAATTCATAATAAAAAAATTATTTATACGAAAATTTCAATAAAAGTTATATTCGCCTAAAATTATACATTTAAAAATAGGCAATATCATGGTCAGATTTGAGAAAACAAAAAAAAATATAAATTTATTTTTCTTCCAAAACTAATACATTATAATATTTGGCATTATCCTTATTGTCCACGGATGGGCGCTGGAAGACTCATAATTTAATTTGAAAGTAGCAAACAATCTTCACAATGTTAATAGAGTTAAAATCTCAAAGAATCAATGACATACAGACAGATAGTGACAGTACTAGAATAAGAGTGAGAAAGATAGATGGGGGACAAAGACATATGGAGAGAGTGAGAAAGAGACAAAGACAGATGGTGAGAAAGGGGGAGACAAAGACATATATAAAGAGAGAGACAAGGACAGATGAAGAGTGAGAGAGAAAGATACAAAGACAGATGGAGAGAGAGAAAGACAAAGATAGATTGATAGGGTGAGATAAACAGATCGATGGAGAGGTACAAAGACAGATGGAGAGAATGCGATAGAAAAAACGACAGACGGAAAGAGTGAGAGAAAGACAAAAACCGATGGAGAGAGTTTGATATGTTCTAGTGGGGGGCGGGCCATGGTTAAACAACAATTTAAATCAGTAAAGTTAGCATGCCCCAATGTCATCAGTTGGGCAGGCACATAAGAAACTAAGTAGCTCGATATTTACCTTGGGAGGTAGGTATCTAACTAGATCGTTAGATAAGTAGCAGGGATTAGAGTTAGAAAGGTAGGCATCTAGCCAGTTCGTTGGGTAACTAGCAAGATGTGCATTTAGGTAGGTAGGCATCTAGCCAGGTCCTTGGGTAACTAGCAAGGTATGCATTTAGGTAGGTATGTATCTAGCCAGTTCGTTGGGTAACTAGCAAGGTGTGCCGTTATTTAGGTAGGTACCTATCCAGGTCGTTATGTAATTAGAAAGGTATGGCAATAGGTAGGTATTTAGCCAGGTCGTTAGGTATCTACAATGTATGCAGTTAGGTAGGAAGGTACGTAGTGAATAAGGTAGGTAGTTAAGTGTAGTTATGTATCTAGCCAGTTCGTTGGGTAACTAGCAAAAAGCAAGGTATGCATTTAGGTAGGTATGTATCTAGCCAGTTCGTTGGGTAACTAGCAAGGTGTGCCGTTATTTAGGTAGGTACCTATCCAGGTCGTTATGTAACTAGAAAGGTATGGCATAGGTAGGTATTTATCCAGGTCGTTAGGTATCTACAATGTATGCAGTTAGGTAGGAAGGTACGTAGTGACTAAGGTAGGTAGTGACTAAGGTACGTAGTGACTAAGGTAGGTAGTGACTAAGGTAGGTAGTGACTAAGGTAGGTAGTGACTAAGGTAGGTAGTGACTAAGGTATGTAGTGACTAAGGTAGGTAGTGACTAAGGTAGGTTGTGACTAAGGTAAGTAGTTAAGTGCATTGGAGTTACCTGCATTAAACGCCACCAAACATACTCCTCCTTGTCCAATGACTGTGAAGCCGTTATATATCTGGGGGTCAGCACAGGCGTAATGAAGGTCGTATTCTGCTGATTTCATGACGAGAAGTTTGGAGCAAGGGGCCGACTTGTTCGCTGTCACGAGGTGCAGCTCCACATTCGCTGGAACACATGTTGTGCTCATCAAATAATTCTCAAAACGATGTTTGAAACAAGGAACGTTGATCTGATCAAATGGAATGGCTAAAACCATTGCCCCCCCCCCCTTCCCCGCCCCTTGTCTAACTCGTGAGTACAACCCTAAGATTTTGTTATGTATGCCATTTTTCCCCGTGCGTGAACTTTGCTTGACCCAAATTAGATTCCTAGCACACTCTACGTTCATAGATGGGTGGGGCTTATCTCTTTGATGTATCGTGTTTACTACCAATTCAAAGTGGTTAGTATGTCTACTAGTATCTTATGGAACGTTCTCGATAGTATTTGAAAAGTAAGGGCATTTCTAGACGCGTCGGTAGACCCACATATATAAGGGATTGACAGGCACAGAGAGAGAGAGACGGAGATTAATAGATATTTTTAACTTCACGGGACGTGTATTCTTCTTTGTGTACTTATATGTGTTTATTCGCATTTATCATTCATAATTATTAATTGGCACATTGTACTAATTGTGTACCAGTACAAGCTTTTTCCCATGCTCTGTAAGCTGATGATTTGTAATTATATTTTCTTATAAATCTTACTAATTGTAATTGGTACTGTTTTAGGTGTCGTCCTTTGTTATTGTATCTCCCTATGGTATCGTCCTTTGTTAGACACTGTTTGAACGAGCAATACATTTAAAATAGGAGATTAATTTCTCACATTAGAAGGCAGTGCGTAACACTTTGAACGAAAAATGGCTGATTGCTAGCATTGGACAGATTGAAGCCTTTTGACGACCAATGGACATGCAGTGTTATCTAACCGTGCAATGACGCAACGTAACTAAACTATGATTGTGCTATGGCTGCGACTATTGGCACCCGGGTACCAGAAGTGAGAGGTTGGAATCTTCGTGACTAGCTTTTCTATTACCCAATGTAATTTATTTTTTTTACTAACTGTGCCTACGAGACTATGTAGCTGTTTAACTGAATGTGGTGACAAGGCAATGCCACTCTTTGACTAACCATGCTTGATAATTATACGAAATATATATATTTGATACGTTGAAAAAGCTAAGCTAAGAAAAGAAAAAAAAATCTTAAATTTGTCCATCATGGATTTGATGCCACCACCACCCCCTCCCAACACCACCACCAATGACTAACGCCAGGTGCCCGTCCCATACTTGAACGCCCGCCTCCCTCACCCCCCCCTTCTGCATGCAAACACGTCGAATGAACACCCAAAGAAGACGACTCGTACTCGAGGCCCACGAGACGAAATAGGGGCCCGATACCTGACAGCAAAATGTAGTGTTAGTCTTTCCTTCGCGTTCAGTCTTATGTTTGTAATGTGACCTTCGGCGACGGTTACAGTCCAATCTCACCTGCTAGTCTCACTTTTATTGTTATTATGTTCCTATAGGTTTGGACGTCGATTATAATAATAAAAATCGTTTTATTATCATTCTAAAAGTTTTAATTTATGAAATTTTATTTTTGACAAATATGGCCAAAGAGCGGTGTTGAGAAAACACACTTCAGACTGTATTTCCTGCGGACAACCCCAACCCCCCCCCCTCCAACCTGGATAATTTGAGTTTGAGACCCCTGCCCTAAAGCCTACCGAAGAGTAACTTTTTTTTTTGTTTAAACACGCTATTTTTGCATAATGATTTGACTGACACTGTTGCTCTTCTGTCAGTTTGACGTACGCACTTGCTCTACACTCAGTTTGACTTACACTGTGGCTCTACTAGCAGCTGGATAGAATAGGTACGGAAATGCTTTAAGAGGCCAACCCGCTCTCCGTCGACGACAGACATACATGACGTCACGTCATTGTCAAGTATCTTTCTGCGCTCATTGTATCCGGGATTGACTGAAAATGAAATTGAAGGGGAAAAATTTAAAGATGCATGTAGTTTTTTTGTTTTTTTTAATATTTAACCAAAACAAAAAAAAAATAATTTTTATTATTATTACTACTATTTTTTACAATTTATTTGTCGGGGAGGATGTTAAGTTTAGTAGATTTTCAAAATGATCAATTAGTGGCCGTGCCTGTCAATGTCGATATTCACATCCATTTGACGTGTGTGGACCAGCATTTATTAGGGCTCTGGGTTTAAAGCAATTGGTGAACCATAACAAACGTTAATCTTAAAGAAGTTTTACGTGAGAAAGCATGGGGATTTATAAATTGTTATATGGTCACGTGATTTTGCGTCTGTCTCAATACGAGCCCCGAACTTTTATCCCTTACAGGTTTGGCGCAATGTTAAGTCAGACGAGAAATGGTATTTGGAGTCTGCGCCTTGACCAGGGTGGTTGTCGGGGTCATCTCGCAATGTTGAACTTGAATTATCGGGCATCTTCTTCAGATTAGTGGTTTATTTCTTTTGATTAACTATGTTTTGACACTCTTTATAGCAGTGATTGGGTCACTCTTTGTAATAGTTATATTGTCATTGTTTGTAGCAGTTCTGAGCTATTAGGTCACTGTTTGCAACTCGGACATTTTTTTTTGAATATTCAATCACAATCATTTGGATATTTTGGGTTTTCTGCATCCTCATATGAAAATAATATAACCGGTTGTTTGTTCTTGATATTATGCTGTGGTCGTGCATTATTATTTTTAAAAATTATTTATGAACATAAGTTATTCAGTCAGAAAGAGGCCAGAGGGCGTGGTCTTCCTCATACAGTTTCAGATTAAATTCTTGGGGGGTACGAAATATTAAAAATCTAAAGTTTTGCTTTGTAAGGCCTGTCAAGTATGTGTGTTCACTAGTAATTGTTGCGCACCAAATATCATGTTTCATTGGGGTGTCTTGTGTGTTAGTTTAGTTCATGAGCGTCTGTCCCCAACCTTCAGGCATCTGACATATGATGACTTTCATTTTTTCATTGAAATTATGACGTTGTGTCTATAGTTTTTTTGTTTTTTGATAACGAACGTTAAAAACTAAACGCGCCGTATTCAGTGTATGTCCTTATGCGGCAACATACAGCCAGGTCCCAAAACGTTCAAATTGACCTTCATCACGGATTCGGTCAGGGTTCAGTTCTTACCAACCAGGTTTGTAAACAGATTGGGTCATATTTGGACATAGTTTCATGAAATTAAATACTTTAGATATCTTCTATCGTCTCACAGACAGTACTTTGGTAGAGAGCTACATTGGTTACGTTACATTGAATTAAAGAGCCCCTAAAAGAATGATTTTTTCGAATAAATCCTTTATAAATTGTAATATAGAGCAATTAGGGTGGGGCTGAAAATGTGAACAAACGTGCAAACAAGAAACGCAAATTATAAGAATCCTATCTAGTGCCCCCTCCCCTTCTTTTTTCCCCAAAGGCTCATGATAGCTCATTGGTTTCATGTCCCTGAACTATATCAATATTCTTATGTCCCACCCGATTTTACACCGCAGAATTTAATCCCCAATTATTTTAGAAAAGCAAAAGAAAATATTATGTACCAAACGCACATGCAATGTAACTTTTAAAAATAAACTCATTTAGCGTAGTCATCGGGAATTTTATTTAATGAAATCAGTGGCATCGTATCTCCTTTATCTCCCCCATAGAGAATGGGAAAAAGCTCATGTTTTTTTTTGGGGGGGGGTGGGGGGAGTTGGGGGATGGGGCGGAAATTTTGATAGAATGTGTTGTCATTAGCGACGATTCCATGTGCCAAGTTTCAGCTCAATTGGCGGAAGTGGGTCATTTAGCTGTCCCAAGATTTGTCCAGCCACCCACGATCAACAGCGAAGCTATTATAAATGATTTGAAAAAATGATGGCAGTTTATTATGAAATACTTTGTAGCAATGATTTTGTTCATTAAAATTAGCCCATGGAATTTGATTCCATTACCGCCTAGTTTATGTTAGGATAAACTTTTCAAGCAGGAACTAGTTACTTCAAAAAATGATCCCAATATGAATATAATACCCCCCCCCCGTTTTTTTTTCCAACCAGGCAACAACAAGTAAGTTAACCTACTATACTGGCAGCCAGGACCGAAATATTCGCGGTAGCAGCCGGTACCGTTCAGGCACTCGCCCAGGTAATTGCAAGTCTCTGAACTGCAGTGACATTTCAAGGCGCACCGCGGGCCAAACCATCCTTCGGCACAAAGCGCATCTGTCCAACACAAAAAGTGAATGTGGTTTATTGAGGAGAGCAAGTTTGTTCAAATCGCAGTATGGTGACGACATTAATGGGTGGGTGAAGATACGACAGATTCTAGGGGGAGAGCGTCAGGTTAGGGGAATGTCAGACATGAGATGTTCTTTTACGCGAAGACTATCGCAGATGATGGTTGCGGAACATAGCAGCCGTCAGAAATGATCAAGTGGAACATTCCATGGCGGCGTTGACTAAATGCGTTAAAAAAAAAACAATGGGACTGTTTGACTCAGCCCATGCATGGACATTTTTGAGGATTAAACCTCGCCCCCCCAAAAAACAAACAAACAATGGGACTGTTTGACTCAGCCCATGCATGGACATTTTGGAGATTCAACCTCGCCCCCCCCAAAAACAAACAAACAATGGGACTGTTTGACTCAGCCCATGCATGGACATTTTGGAGATGCAACCTCGCCCCCCCAAAAACAAACAAACAATGGAACTGTTTGACTCAGCCCATGCATGGACATTTTGGAGATTCAACCTCGCCCCCCCAAAAACAAACAAACAATGGAACTGTTTGACTCAGCCCATGCATGGACATTTTGGAGATTTAACCCCCCCAAAAAAATCCGGAATATATCTTATTGAATTTTTCTGAGCAAAGTTAAGACAAAATTGATACAATATTTCGATTGTTTGCTTATAATGATCGTATTTGAAATAAATGCATTTAAAAAAAACAACATATTTTGTAGCTGGGAATTGTGTACCACCATAAACTAGATTTATTCCCGTTTTGTTTTCATTTTGTTACATTTTTATTAACATACGTCATCACACCAGACTAAAACGTCTCATTACCTTTATTGAAAAATGAATTACTCTGTTACAAAAAAAAATTGACATTGATATGTGATGAAAGGGTATAGTTTTATTATGTCAAAAATTTTAGCGAAAATTCATACGTGATCAATTAATTTTTTAAAGCCAGCGTTGTCTAAAAATAAATGATCCCATTTCTCTATTAAAATTCGAGCGATAGTTCATGTGTGAAAAATGAAATCAGCATAGGTTCAAGTGTTTACCCTAACTCAAAACAAGTTTCAATGCATTTTATTGTAAATATAATTTTAGGAAAATGAGCCTCTGGGGTTTAAATTTGATGACAGATGAGGTCATGAGGGAGTGAGCTGGATTTCTATGTTACAATGTGTATTATTCAGTCACCTTTTAGCATTTAAACAATTTATATATTTGTATTATATGCATGCAAATGAACCTTAGAATATGTTAAAAAAACAGGGTGGGTAAAAATTAACATTGTACCTGTAATTATGGGCAACGTCAGCACCCAGAAGCTGTTCAACAGAGACATCTTAATACCGTATTAAGTCGTTTACCCTCACTGCTTCAAGTCCAACGAAGTCGATGAATAGTAAATCAATCCTATTTGCCTCTTGAAACAATCCAAAAAATTACCAATTGATTAGGCAATCAATATATGGTTAACAATAAAAAAAATAATAATAATTTATTACCATATCGTTACTGAGTACGCTAAATTATATCTGACTAAATACGTTCAGATTATGATTTGTCTGTGTGTGTATGTACTTAGAATAAAAGGTAAATAACAGAGTAAGAGGCGCTAGGTTATTCTTTGTTTAAACAATTATGAAGTCTACAGGAAGTTATTCACAATTTTAAGAATTCGTTCAATGTGCAAAACGGTGTGCACTCTCATAAACTCAAGAATTCTGTTCAAAGGAAATAGAGGAACAAGGTAAGTGGAAGCTTGCGATAGAAGGTCTGGAAAATAAAAGTAGAAAGTTTCGACCAAGAGACTTCCTCGGCAGAACAAACCTTGTTCTTTTATTTAATTCAAACTTTTATCAATTTATATTAATTTTTGCAGATCAAAGATTATATACTCAGTAAATGTAATGAATGGAACGATGACGTGTTGGCCATGAATGGAACAACGACGTGTTGGCGTGGGTCGCATTATTGGCCCTTCATTCACATTCAATGCGGTTTTCTTTCCTTGCTTTTGGTGTTATCAACACACATTTATGACGCTCAGCTTGTAATGGCCTAAAATCAGTGAATCTCAACCTTTCTGATGCCCATACCGTTTAATACAGTTCCGCATGGTGTGGCGACCCCAAAGCACAAAATTATTTCTGTTAATACTTTGCAGCTGTGGAGTCGTGTGACCCCCAAAAGGGGTCGCGGCCCAAAAGGTTGAGAACCTCTGTCCCAAATGGACCATCTACACTCAATACTAAAAACGAAAAAAACAAAAAAAAAACAAACAAAACAAAAATGGCGTTAGCTCATGTTTTCAATGACATTACTTTTTCTTTTGCCATGGTTCCAGAGGCGTAGCGAGGGTGTTTGGCGCCTGGGGACAAGAGTCGCGCCCGAGGACAAGATTTATAATTTTAAAGCCCCCCCCCCCTTTTCTTTTTTTCAACTCTCAAACTCATTATTCTTCCCAATAATATAATATCAAAGCACATTTTGGCGCCCTTAACTAGATTGCGCCCCGGGGACATCTGTCCCCCNCCCCCCCCAAATATCGCTACGGCTCTGCATGGTTCACTCACCCATCAAAGCCGTCCGTCAACGTCAGGGAAAGCCCAAACATGACCATATGACGCATTACTAAAAACGTCTGTCAGAATCGTCCGCGTAAAGTGCGCTCCTCGCACTTTAGACATCATTAGCAGGTAAATGAGATTTCTGACACATTGTGACAGGTGGAGATAGGAGTAAAAATTGTCAAACGGCCCTTTAATGAGTTAAAATGTCAAACTCTTTTTTAAATCTATGCAGTAGCACAATATCGAGACATACATTACGTTAATATAAATTTGTAATCAATTCCCCTTAGTTAAATACAAAAATTTTCTGTAGGACGAATATTGATTCCATTCTACTTAGTTGTTGCTCTTGTGTTAACAAGGCTTCTAATATGATAATAATGACGGTAACCCTTAAAATGCCTTTTAACGCATCTAAAGTTCAGTCCTGTGTTTTTGCAATTAGCTAAACACATTAATGACTTTCAGTTTTTAATTAGATAAACACATTATGACTAATATTTTTCAATTAGCTAAACACATTATGACTTCAATTTTGTTGTTAAAATGTTGTTCTTTAATGCCGGAACAGAGCTACGATAATGGACTAATATATTTCTTGACTGAATACAAAGAAAATCATGCTAAGCTGTTAGTAATGCCCTTCATTGATATGCCCTGCCCTACCATGCCCTTCCCTGCCGTGCCCTAATCATGCCCTTCTCTACCATGCCCTTGCCTACAATGCCCTACCATGCCCTTTCCTGCCATGCTCTAACATGCCACTCCCTGCCATTCCATGCCTTGTCCTACCAGGTCCTTTCTTGCAATGCCCTACCATGCCCTTCCCTAAAATGCTCTGCAATGCCCTACCATGCCCTTCCCTACCATGCCCTTCCCGACCATGCCCTTCCCTACCATGCCCTTCCCTTCCATGCCCTACCATGCCCTACCATGCCCTACATGCCCTTTCCTGCCATTCTCTACCATGCCATTCCCTGCCATGCGCTAACATGCCCTTGCCTGCAATACCCTTCGCTGTCATGCACTACCATTCCCTTCCCTGCCATGACCTTCCTTGGTATGTCCTAACATGCCCTTCTCTGTCATGCCCTACCATGCCCTTCCCTAATATGCCCAATCATGCTCTTCTCTGCCGTGCCTTTCCTTTCCCCGCTTGGCCCTAACTTGAACGTCCCTGTCCTGCCCTTCCCTGCCATGCCCTAACATGCCCTACCATGCCATTCACTATCATGCTCCATCCTGCCGTGTTAATTCTAGTCAAATAATATAACACCTTTATTTTTTAATCAAGATAATTTCACAATGGCGATTACTTATTTGTACTTGATGAGAAAATAGTTGCTGCCGTCTTATTTAATACCAGCTGGTTTCAGACGAGTCCCAAGAATCTTATGACGATAAAAAAAAATTATATTGAATTTTTAGTTTAATTAAACGGACCATCTTACACGAAAGCCGTAAAAGATACAACGATGCTACTAATCTAGCAACCATCTTACACGAAAGCCGTAAAAGATACAATAATGCTACTAATCTAGCAACCATCTTACACGAAAGCCGTAAAAGATACAACAATGCTACTAATCTAACAGTAAGACAATAACATCTACGTGAAGTCATAAGAGTTTTGTTACGTGCGAGAGGAAGTATATGGTCGCATTGTGTCAGGTGCGTTTGGGGGGGGGGGGTAAAATGCTAAATATTTAGAAAGAAGATTTCAGGCTAGAACTTATTGACATTGTAACACCAAAGAAGAATTGATGAGCATCACTAAATTGGAGACATAACAAAAATACAGATTTCAGTATTTTTACGGTTGGCGGCACACTGACGGCACAAAGAATGGGACACCGAATATAAGAATTAGGCAGTTAACAAAATTTATTTGAGAAAAAAATGTAAGTTTTGAGTAGGATGATGATGACAATCATTTATGTGAAACAATCGACCCACGTTACTGAAGAGACTTTAGTATCCGGAAGTCATTAGAAAGCTCACACGTTCTATTGCAGAAGAAAAAAGTATCACATGATGTCATCACATGATGTCATCACATGANATGCTTCTTGCTTCAGTGGTTTGATCTGATTGTTCCTCATTCCTTTATCCTCCGAGGGTGAGAAAACATGGTATGATGATGGAAAGAGGTTGAGAAAAAAAGGGATTAATAAACGTAGTAAACATCTACATTAACAATGAAAAAAAGGATTCAAATAAACTCTTTGTGTATTAGTAAATAAAATCAATGAATAATTGATAGAAAATGTACTAATTAAAAAGTGCTGAAACATGATCAGTAAGATGAAAAATACTCAATAAGATGAAACATACTCAATAATATGAAACATTCTCAATAATATGAAACCTACTCAATAATATGAAATGTTGCATACCAAGTCCAATAGAAAATGAACTAAAGGGCACATCAGTGTTTGGTCATCCCTCTTTTCCTCCAACCTATTCCTTGACCGTAACAACGTTCCCACGAGCTACTAGACTCGATCGACACGCGAGGGAAATGTCGCGGTAATGGTTGTTGATTTCCTTTCAACTTCTAGACCTTACGGGCCATTAAGTGGTCCTTTGATTGCGACATGAGTTCCCAATGGTCAGCTGGGGAAATGAAAATAATTGACCTCTCAAAAATAATTGCTCTAAATTGTTAAGTTTCTGAGCTGAAATAGATCACCACACGGCATATTTTTTTATTGTCAGAAAACGATAACACTCCAAAAGGACCACCATTTGAATTAAGTTATGTTGAATTACGTCACGATTACGTTACGATTTGTCGCTAATGGCGTTTGCCAACTTGTGGAACAAAATGTGAAATAATGATCAAAGCACGCAGTTTAAAAGCTGGATATTTCTCCTCGGTCCCGTGATACACGAATGCACGCGTGTTCATTTAAAAATCTCACTTATGTAAACGTCATAATTCTATTTGGATAGAAAATGTTTAAATTGACATCTTCCGTCAAGTTTTCTTTTTCTT
The DNA here is from genome assembly GCA_964033795.1 of Lymnaea stagnalis. Taxonomy (NCBI): domain Eukaryota; kingdom Metazoa; phylum Mollusca; class Gastropoda; family Lymnaeidae; genus Lymnaea; species Lymnaea stagnalis. The sequence goes on from CAXITT010000495.1 coordinate 151,265, forward strand.
CGTTCGCCTGCCTCAAATAACAACTTGTTTTTGTCTGAAGCATCGGCAACTCAGACTGTGTACGCTAGTTTTCAATTGTTGTTTCATTCCGTAGCCAAATTACACTGGATAACAATGTATTACAGTGGAATATACAGTTAAGTTAGACGGATCGGTGGATGAGTTTCTGAATTTCACAAAAGGTCGGTGCCAGATTTCTTAAATATCTTCTCTTTTTATCCGAACATGCATATTCGCGTGGTATAGGACCGGCACATATACGGCTCGTGGACCGGTTTCGGTACTCGGACCACCATTTGGGGAACGCTGGATCAAAACTAATGCAGTGGGCTGATTCCAAATCTGAAGCCAGTCTCTGCGGCCTACCTGTGAAAATCAAAGTGTGTAAAAGGCAAACAAATTATAGAGCTAGAATTTTCTTATCACCGCGTGACTACACCGAGAGAAGGGATTGGTATGAACTGGTGGTGTAATCGTGGTCGGGAGTGGATGAAAAGTGATGAGTTAAAGGTGAGATGTTCACTCTGGAGGCTAGTTGTGTGAGTGGAGGCAGTGTGTAAGTGGAGGCTAGTTGTGTGAGTGGAGGCAGTGTGTAAGGGTCAAATAAACAAGTGAGTTTTTTTTAAACACTATGCAGACTATAAAAAGGGGGGGGGGTATCGGTTAGGCCGTTGATTGATTTGAATTGTAGTTAGCGAGTTGAAGTGCAGTTAGAGTGGGTTATTATGCTAGGTTCTGTTGAGCGGTGAGTAGTTTTGAGAGCTCGCAGGCACACCTTGACTTTATTTCCGAGAGAAGCCCCCCCCCCCCCCCCC
>CAXITT010000495.1:152204-162204 GCA_964033795.1 Lymnaea stagnalis
GGGGGGGGGGGGGGGGGGGGGGGGGGGGGGGGGGGGGGGGGGGGGGGGGCGGTTCTAACACTCATAACAGAATAAGCCCACAAAATGTTATTCTTTTATAATTTAAAAAAAAATAATAGAATTTTTGACAATTTCCAACTAGAAATAATTTGTTGATATCTTAAATATTTTTTAAAAAGTCCATAGAATAAATAATAATAAAAACATGCCGATATCAATTTTACATTAGATACAATGTAAGACAAAAGACTCTTATGACATGTTTTTTTTTTAAATCTAATATATATATATATATATATATATATATATATTTATATATTTATGATTAAGATGGGCGCACACATTTCAAAATTTCGTCTCCAGCTTAATTGTATACAAATTCAAAAGTGCTTTAGGCACTTGCTCTTGCGAATGTGAGCGGTCTTGATACACTGTTCCCAAGGTGAAGATGTCCATGCCCATCATTTTCGTCAAGCAAGTTTGTAAGTACAAAAAATATTCAGATGAAAATGAAAGAAATTCTCCTTAGGGAACATCAAGAGCCGATTCTCTTCTAGGCTGTTGGAATGTCGCTCACGACCTCTCAACATAGTGCCGTGCTGGATCGTTCACAAGAAATTTTTGCACCACCGCTGTGCATGCTTTCCAACGCGGCAACTTCAAGTGGGCTCGCAGCTCAGCTTTCAAAAAATTATCACTCATCAGTTCCTCGACTTCTGGGCCAAAAAAGAATACAGCTGTCAGCCAAGGATCAGGTTTGATTTCTCCGAATGTATCTAGCGTATTCGAAAAACCATGTTCGTTAGGGTCCATTGTGGTTTAAAAAAATGTGTTCACGAGTTCCAATTTCATGTGAAGTGCTGGTAAGTGCATCTTCAGTGGATAGGTCAATGATTCGCGGTGAATGTTGTGCCGACTATGATGTGCACATATGTAGGAGGCTCTTGTTTCACTTTGTAATGTTTGCTGTTATCACAACAGTTACCAAAAAAATATAATAAATAATGAATAAAAATGAATAATAAAAGTACAAATATTTTGTGTAGGCCAGATGAAATCAGATAAACTACCCTTAAAAATTATTTTTAGTACAAATCTCATTTATGGCAGCTAAGAGTTATTTTATTCCGCGAAATCATATTTCCCTGATCGGCTGAAAATTTGAAAAAAAATCGATTGTCATCGGCAACGACTGTATATGCCATGTCTTAGCTCGATAGGTTGACGGGAAGTGGATCAATTTGGACGTTCTAAGAATTTGCCAGCAACAAACAAAACGATGTGAATATAAAGAATTTAAAAAGTGCTGTCACTTTTAGGTCAGCGAAGATGTTTATGTTTTTTTTTGGGCAGTTGCTCGAGATCAATACGAGTTTCATTGAATCGTTTGCCTCTTTTAGCGTGAGCTATGGGAACATACGATTATGCAGCAACATGCAGCTTTCAAACTCTCTTTACTGGAATCTATAAACAGTCTGCACATGAACAAAGATGGGGTTATGATTTTCTTTCAAAAAAGAGAAAATATTTTTTTTTTGGTTTTTACTTTGCAGAAAGTAAAGTGAGTGTATTTTGTATGAGATCAACAACATTTATTAAACAAAAAACCCTCTAAGCTGTAATAGACTTGGCGAACGGTTAACAGCTTCTTCTTTTGATAAAAGATTTCTTTGTTTTACAATTTTCCGATAATGTAGTAAATAACACGGCAAAAGTTTGATTACATTTTTAATGAAGATACCAATATATTCATCATCATCATCATCACCCTCATCATCGTCATCATCTCCCTTTGGACCATTGGGGCGCCGCAGATGAAATGTGAACTATCCTCCTCCACTCCTCTCTGTCTTCAGCACTACGCACTGCATCACCCAGTGTTAGTCCTATCCACTCTTTGATGTTATCCTCCCATCTTTTCTCTTTGTCTTCCTCTTCTTCTCCCTCCTCTTGTGGTGCCCTGCTATATTTCTTTGGAAAGCCCTTGTTTCCTTGTTAAATGGCCGTACCATTGTAGTTTTTCGTTTTTTCAAGGTCACCAGTTGGTCATCATTGCCCGATGAACCCTTTCTTTCACTGTATCATTGGAGATATGGTCCCTATAGCAGATGCCAAAAATGCTTCTGAAGCATCTCATCTCCATCGCCTTTATTTTCCTTTCAAAATCGGCTGTTATATTAAATTCAGTTAATTAAAAAAACTATGTTTAAAATGGTATGTAGATTTTTTGTTACAAATTTAAGATTATGTTTTTATAATTTTTAGAGAAAAACGATTGTAGTTCAGGAGTACAACAAGTGGTAGGGTGGGCACAACATTTAACAATTTAAAAACTCAATACATCCATTAAAAGATTTCTTTAGCATAGAAAAACAGCAATCAATGAACTCAGCGGAAGAACCAGACATGTCACAAAATTTCATTTTTGAGTTATCCCCCCTAACCGATTCAGCTCATTATAAAGCTTCAGATGACACTGAAAAGTACTGCAAAAATCACCTCATTTACGAGTAATCGGGGATTTAAAATAGTGCATACTTTGGAAGAACCAGACATGTCCAGTAAAAATGTAGAAGAAAAAATCAAAGTTACCTCCCTTAGTATCACGTGATGTGCTTAACCAATGGCATGTAAGGAAAACGTAAATAAATAAAGAATGTAGGTCAAATGTCCGACGTGGAAATTACACCATACATTAACTGCTACTATTACTATTGTTATGTAATATAATCTTAAAGAGAAAAAAAACTGGAGAAAGAAAAAGAGGTTTAGGAAGTAAAGTTTTCTAGTCATACATTGGGTAAAGATAGTCACTGTGCAAGGTTTATGTGACTAGAATCAAAATGATGAACGCTTAGGATTAGGATTAAGTTTATTCGTTAGTCTACTTTGAGTACTTTGCCAGTGTATCAGTATTGTGTTTCATATAAAGTAAGCTCGGCATGCTTATTGTGTTAAGATGTTACATTTCTGTTAAACATCGCCTCTGATAAATGATAATTGTCCCAAAAAGAAAACAGCAGAACAAAAAGTCTGCTCGTCTCCTGCTTCATGCATCGTTTTAATCAGACCACTGACGGCAGACGGCAATGATGAGAACAATACAATGATTTACAACATATTTTGTGCTATTGCATGTGATCCTTCCCGATTAAAAGCTGTTAAACGTACTGTAACTACCTTTATCTTTTCATTGTTATTGAAAATGCAGGCCATAATCTCTTTATTTTATTTGAATGAAAATCAATACCCTTATGTGCTAGTGCTAGTGTGTATAACAATAGCATAAAACAAGCATATTCCAATTTCATCAACTTCAATACCAGTTTAGGGTCATGTGTTACATATAATTTATAACAAACTGAATGGTAATGACATTGTGAAAGTATAAATTTGATAGAATTTATTATATTATCTTTGACTCATTACACCAACAGTACAAGATATCAGTGGCTTGTACACTGAACACTGATTTGGCTTTAGATTTTTTTGGTAAAAATTATAACTTTTAATTATTTTTTGGGGGTATAATAACAGGGGTGTTTTCGGCCTCAATTGGTTTTATTATTAAAAGTGGTCACTTAAGTTGACTTTGTGATGAAGTAGATAAGTAATGGCCTATTAAAAGCCATAAAATATGGTTTAAAAAAAAGTTTTCCATTTTCAGTGGAAAAAGCAGACAAGTCACAATTTTGGGTCAGCCCGGTAAAAAGCTGTAAAAATGTAGTAAATTGTCACACAATATTTAATAAGTGATATATTTTGAAAGTAAAATGGTATCACTAACTACAAACAAAATTATAGCATTTTATTTTAACAAGTGAAAATATTGGATACTTTCAAACTTTAAAATCCACTTTTCACAAAATCTGCAAAATGTGACATGTCTGGTTTTTCCTCTGAGGTCTTCAATTCATGTCAAGACGACTGTCTGTCCCCCCCCCCCTGACAAGGGGGTAAGGATGCGTCCCCCTTCCCCTCCACATTTTCTCGGCGAAAAGATATGCAAAAGAATTTTGAGGCTTTTTGGTCTCCACAATAAAATCACAAAAATAAACAAAAAACCTTTGAGTTAGGTGTCACAAGTCCTCCAGTCTTAGGGTATCATCAGTCCCCTTGTCTTAGGGTGTCATCAGTCCCCCAGTCTTAGGGTCTCACAGTCCCCCGTCTTAGAGTGTCATCAGTCCCCCCAGTCTTAGGGTGTCATCAGTCCCCCAGTCGTAGGGTGTCATCAGTCCTCCAGTCTTAGGGTGTCATCAGTATCCTAGTCTTAGGGTGTCATCAGTCCCTTAGTCTTAGGTAGCCATCAGTATTCCAGTCTTAGAGTTTTATCAGTCCTCCAGTCTTAGGGTGTCATCAGTCCCTCAGTCTTAGGGTGTCATCAGTCCTCCAGTCTTAGGGTGTCATCAGTCCTCCAGTCTTAGGGTGTCATCAGTCCTCAAGTCTTAGGGTGCCATAAGTCCTCCAGTCTTAGGGTGTCATCAGTCCCCCAATCTTAGGGTGTCATCAGTCCCCCAATCTTAGGGTGTCATCAGTCCCCCCGTCTTAGAGTGTCATCAGTCCTCCAATCTTAGGGTGTCATCAGTCCTCCTGTCTTAGGGTGTCATCAGTCCCCCAATTTTAGGATGTCATCAGTCCCCCAATCTTAGGATGTCGTCAGTCCCCCAATCTTAGGGTGTNGTCATCAGTCCCCCAATCTTAGGGTGTCATCAGTCCCCCAATCTTAGGGTGTCATCAGTCCCCCAATCCTAGGGTGTCATCAGTCCCCCAATCTTAGGGTGTCATCAGTCCCCCAATCTTAGGGTGTCATCAGTCCCCCAATCCTAGGGTGTCATCAGTCCCCCAATCTTAGGGTGTCATCAGTCCCCCAATCTTAGGGTGTCATCAGTCCCCCAATCCTAGGGTGTCATCAGTCCCTTCAGTTTCAGTCAGACAAAGAAATCTAAAAAAAAAAATAACCAGCCTCGTTTCTTCCTGCTAGAGGTTTCCGTGTCCGTTCGAAATATTTGATTATCTTGAAGATACAATCTGATTACATCAGTTTGGTTTCTTCTTTACTTTAAAGTACAGGCGCTTGTGGAAAAAATCAGTTCATGAACATAACAATTCCCAATGTCCGAAAATGGCGTTGTTAAGTTGGCTGAAATAATTGACAGGAAGCTTGAACATTTTCTTGGCATCTTAATGGTTTCTAGTTAGGAGTGAGTCTGTCTGGGCAATTCTAGAATGTTAGAATGTTCGGGAAGCGAGCCAATTAAGTTTTTTTTTGTTGAAAAAAGCAATCAATAAAACAATAATAATGAAATTTATTATTGTTTGTTTATTTTTTATGAGTCTGTAATAATGTCCGCCCCTCAACTCCCCAACCCACTTCGGAAAAAAACACATGGCCGATGTGTCATCTAAATCAAGAAAGAAGAAGTTCAGCAACAGTAAGAATGACCTGGCATGGTTTCCTCGCGGTTAACTGGTCTACTGTAACAGGTCGTTTGACTTTGTGTTCCGTTTTCAGTCTTTTGTAGACATGTATTTGCCTTGTCTATGTTGGACGGTCTCGTACGCACGGTTGATATTTGAATAGGTTTGTGTTCAAACCCCATCTTTAATATAACTTATAACTCATGTAAAAATTATAATCCTAAAGAATTTCACGTTCTTAAAGGTTGTGTCACACCAAATGCGTTAGGGATTTACAAATAATACATTGGTCAAGTTTTACCTCTCCAACATTTGACCGGACCCCCCCCCCCTCATTCCAAGACGAAGAGATTTACAGTCGATTTTCTTCTCATGACTAAAATACAATTTACAGTCAATTTGCTTCTCATGACTAAAATACAATTTACAGTCAATTTTCTTCTCATGACTAAAATACAATTTACAATCAATTTTCTTCTCATGACTAAAAGACAATTTACAGCCAATTTGCTTCTCATGATTTAAATACAATTTACAGTCAATTTGCTTCTCATGATTTAAATACAATTTACAATCAATTTACTTCTCATGACTAAAATAAAATTTACAGTCAATTTTCTTTTCAAGACTAAAGTAAACTACCATGCCAAGCATCTTTGATTTAAACCATAAAAGCCTAATGATTTTCGTTCATTTTTTGAAGTAGGCGATTCAATTGACGTGGCGTTATCGCTAATTGTTCATGGGTAGGATACTACCAGAGTCTAAGATATCGCTATCATATACACTTTCTGACCTGTCTCCCTTTAGGCTGGTGACAAGTTTTTCTGGTCCTATAGAAGAGCCCCCCCCCCCCAATCTCTGTTTAAAAAGTTTGAATCCGAGATTTAATATTTAATATTTTGTATGTCTGTTTATAATCCGCTTTTATTCGGTCATATCTAAGTGTTATCCACTCTTATACACAGTTATATCTCAATGTAATCCCGTTGTGTATTCAGTTATATTTCAGTGTAATCATCTCTGGTCAACAGTTGAATCACGATGTAATCCCCTCTGGTCAACAGTTATATCTCAATGTTATCCAGTTTAATTTTAAAACTCGGTTATAATTTACGGTAATCCACTCTTGTACTAAGTTATAAGTTGCTGTCATCCTCTTGGATATTCATCACGTGACCAGGGGACAAAGAGGAGCCTATAAGGACTTGTCTCCTTGTTGGTCTGGATTATTCGTTTTCCATGTACTTCATCAAGGATTCTCAAACCTTTATATTAAATACTTGTTTTTGTTTGTTTGAATGGCGATTAATATGTCCCTTACGCGGTATTTTTTTGTATGCCAGACGCTCTAAATGACTTCTTTATTATGAAAGCTAAAAAGATCAGGGTGAGACTTGACAGTTACATCGATGCTGCTCCAGAATTCTCACTCTTCAACGGCTCTCCTATGGGTGAATTTGTTGAAGTCAATAAATCGAATGTGAGGAAAATCATGTCTGATACCCCAAGAAAGTCATGCTTACTCGACCCTCTTCCAGCAAAGGCGTTGTATGAATGTCTGGATGAAATAGTCCCCATCATAACTGGTATCATAAATCAGTCCTTGACAACTGGTATTGTTCCATCCTCTTTTGAAGAGGCGGTTGTCATGCCACTCTTAAAGAAGGCAAATCTTGACCCAAATCTGATGGAAAATTATCGCCCTTGTCTCAAATCTACCATTTGTATCCAAAATTTTAGTAAAAGTCGTTCTCCGCCAACTCCTGGATCACCTCATTCAGTTTGACTTGTTTGAACCTTTCCAGTCAGCATACAGGGCGCATCACTCTACTGAGACAGCTGTGTTGCGCGTCGTAAATGACGTTCTGTTGTCTTGTGATGAGGCCAGTTATCCTTTTTATCGCTACTTGATTTATCGGCAGCTTTCGATACGCTTGACCACAGCATACTTCTTCAACGTCTGAAAAAAACTTTCGGCCTCACAGATACCGTCTGGAGTTGGTTCCGATCGTATCTGACAAATTGGGTCCAGTCATTTATTTCAAACGGCTTGACCTCGAAGAAATCTAAAATCGACTTTGAAGTACCCCAGGGCTTAGTCCTATACCCGGTTCTTTTCACAATGTACATTCAGCACCGGGGTGCAGTGATCAAGCAGTTTGACATGCAATACCACATGTTCGCTGACGACACCCAACTTCATCAATCCGTGATCCCCTCTCAGTTCTCTCAGCTTCTCAGTATGACACTAGAAAGTGGAGTCAGTTAAGCACTGGATGACCCTAAACAAGCTCAAATTGAATGATGATAAGACTGAGCTGATCCCCATTGCTACCGCTCAGAAGCAAAAATCTGCAAATAACACAACATCACTTACTCTCTAAGGTTTGCGTTTTGAATTAGTTCAAACAGTGCGGCACTTGGGTGTCTACCTAGATAGAACACACAATTTGGAAAGTCACATTAACATGCTATGCAAGGCGATTTTTCCAGAGCTGCGCAGGATTAGTCAAATCAGGCCCTTCTTAACAATTGATGCAATAAAGAGGCTGATGTCTGCATTTGTGCTATCACGCATGGACTACTGCAATTGTCTCATGGTGGGTCTTCCAGTTACGCTCCTGGATACATTCAAATAGCACAGAATAAGGCGGCTCGCATTTTTCTTCGCAAACGCAAGTTCGACCATGGTAAAACACCTATGAGAGAGCTGCACTGGCTGATGGTCCACGTTGGCATAAAGTACAAAATTGCAACTTTGTGCTACCACTGCTTACATAACCTGGCGCCGTCCTATCTCAAAGAGCTGCTGACGCCTTATGTACCCACTTGACAACTCCGCTCAACCGATAGTGGCAAACTCCCGACACCACGTGTTCGCCTTGAGACTTACGGAAAGAGCAGTTTTGCATTTGCTGATCCAACAATTTGGAACGCCCTTCCTATCGCTCTCAGAAACAACCAGACACTTTAGTCTTTTAAAACCAATTTAAAGACACATCTACTTCGCAAATACCTTCTGGGATGATGTTGTCTACCATATTTTCAGTTAATGCATATTGCCTGTGTTGCTTATGGTTTAAATGGTTAGAAAGATTTGACATTGTATGCTTGTAATACGTTTTTGTAGTGTTGCGTTTGTTTTAAATGTGACAAATTATAGATAATATGGTTGACTTTGTACCGCGCTTCGAACCTTTGGGGTTGAAACGTGTCTTCAAATAAACTTTACTATTATAATTTATTATGTTCACTTAAGTCTTCATGATTTTTACTCAAATGTTTCGAAGTCATCTTTAAACTTCAAATGAGTGTAATATATTCTCCAATGTATTTCCCCTATAATAGCCTAAGTTAAACACGAAGTCCTGCAATAGCAGCCCCCACGTGCCTTGTAGCATCTTGGTCTAACTTAAACTTTCTTAAAGCTTCTCATTCTCGAACTTTCAATTTTTTTTTAATAAGAGATTTAAGATTATATAAATGTCACTTTCATGTTTATATGTTTCTGTGAGCGCCTACGATTGTCCTCAAATGTTATGAAATCAGATTTAAAACAAAATAAAAAAAAAAAAAAAAAAAAAAAAAAAGAAGTTTCTAGACCATTCCAAACGAGTCTGGAAGGGTCTAAATATATATTTTACTAATGATAGCCAAAGCTATACAAGAAGGTTTAGGCTACACTGCTGGCTTCTAAGAAACGTGTTGCATCCTTGGTGAACTTAGTAAACATTCGTTTCAAACCTTTTTTTTTTAAATATCGGTGGATCTCAAAAAAATATCAATCTGCTCTGTTCAGAGTTGGGTTCATTTTATTTTACATAAACGATTTTTATTTTGCGATTTTCAATCAATTTTAAGGAACAATTTTTTTATAACAAATATTATTTATTACCCATCATAATATACTTATATCTTTAAAATAATGAAGATTAAGTTCTTTTGTTGCCATGGTGCCCAATAGTGAAAGTGTTCGAAGGCACCGCTCTCCAATCTTTAATGATATATATTTGAAAAATGAATTTGACTATTGACCTGAATGATTTGCATAGCTCTCCAATCTTAGGCACGACAGAAATATTACATTCTCTACCGGGGGCTGAGCAGAACGCTCTTGCATTGCCCCAGCGAGTACTTTTCAGGCGTGGCGCATCCGCTGGGCATCGCCTTAGATTAGGCTTTCTGTCTGGATGTTTCGGGGTGTACTCAACCCTTTCACTCATTAGCTTCGTCACTTAATTGATAAAGGCCCATAGCTCTGGAAATGGTATATACTTTTTTTTTTTAAAATTAAGACATCTTCTAGAACTTAAATTCGATCTTTAAGGCCACGTTCTTTGATAAACGGATATAAACGGTATACCATTATCATAAAGTACAGTTTATTGCGTTGCTTGTGGTGGGTGCGCATTAGTATGAGTATCGCACAGGTCAGTCGCATGCTGAAATACAGCTTTGGCAAAACTAGGGGTTTACTATCATAAGAATTGTGTTGTTATATTTTACTGCCACCTTTATATAATATATGTTTTGGGAAAGGAGAATCACGATTTGAGATTTTACCCCAAACATCCTTTAG
>CAXITT010000495.1:167204-208061 GCA_964033795.1 Lymnaea stagnalis
ATTTTACAATTATTAAAAAAATGTGAACTATTTAAACTGCTAAAGTAAAATAAAAAATGAAAAACCAGAGACACTAGAATAGTAACTGCAATGTGAAAAATGACTATAGAAACAGTGGCTTAAACGTTAAAATAGCATAAAAAACAAGTACACTTGGCACGTTTTGGCCTATACTTCAATACAGGATCAACCCCAGACAGAAAATGAAGCAGGTCAAGGAGGGTGCATCACAGGTCATAGGCGGACCTAAACAGATGGGTTTTAAGGGACTTTTTGAAAAATGTGGAAGGGGAGCTTGTTCCAGAACGTGGGCGCATGGAAAGGGAAGAAGCGTTCACCGATGGTCTTAGTTTTGGTATTTGGGATGGAGAGGACTCTATTGTCAGTTGAAGAGCGTAGTTGTCTTATGGGGATGTAAGGAAGCAACAGTTCAGAGAGATAGACAGGAAAGTGAGGGTCAGTGAACGAGTTGAAGCATAAATTCCTACCTAACAAACGTTTAAACAAAATGACAGACAGGAAAAGTATAAGAATGTGCACTAGTCCCTAACTAAACAAAAAACCAAAATCAGAAGACCGAAAAGAAAGAAAGTGGAAGTATGATATAAAAAAAAAAAACCCAAAGAAACGAGAAGACATTGCTAGCATGGAGGAAGAGTCATGGACAAACAGCCTGAGATTATACATGCACAGCATTTTGGGTCGTCGTTAATCTCTCAAACAGTACAGTCATTGAATCAACATGTCTTCTTGGCAACGTACAATGACGATCAACTGTATAGGCTCAGTGCGACTATATTTGTTGTTTTTGTTAAATGGGTTGATGGATCAGAAGAGAACGCAAAGCATCCCGCCTGACCTACAGAAGGTTCCCTAGAGTTTTGCCATCATACCCTTATCTCAAAAGAGGTAATTAAAGAAAAGAAAATAGTAACATGTATAGGTCTTAGAGTAAAACCCAACAACGATGTATGTATTATTTTCAGATTGGGATGTTCTAGTTAACTTATTTTTTTGTTTTCCGTATTTGTAGAGCGCCTCATTAGAAAGTCGCACTCGCAAACACGTATTGCCGGTGCGCTTCTGTATGATGGTTGCATTCAAAGCAAAACAATAAGGTGTGTTAGATGTGTTCTCAAAACATAATACGTCAACATTATCACATAGTTCAAGGGTGTGCACACAAAGTCGTATCTAGGCGTTAACAATTCTGGGGGGTTCATTTAATAATAATAATATGTGTATGACCAATGTTTGTATAGTAGGTATGTGTCGAAGGTATAATCATAAGTTTGGGATCTAGCTCCAAATCATCGTTTTGTGAAATTACGTCAGTTGCAGTTTTTTTGAGCATGTCGATCTTTAAAGTGCCTCATTTGCTACACAAGGAACAATCTCCGTACATAGGATAATTCAATTTTTAAAAAAATTAAATTGTTTACAAAAATGTGCAATCAGTATAAGCTCTTAAATTTCAAACACAATCAGTTTGTCTAGATGTTTTGTTTTTGTTTTGCTGACATCAGATATGGACTATGCGTTGAATATGTTTTTTTTGGTCTTTATTATGTTTCTGTAGAGACACGGTGGAGTTAAAGATGTTTTATTTATGTTTCTATTGTTTCTATGGAAACACTGTTGATTGAAAGATGTCTTGTTTATGTTTATATTGTTTCTATGGAAACACTATTGATTAAAAGATGTCTTGTTTATGTTTCTATAGTTTCTATGGAAACACTGTTGATTGAAAGATGTCTTGTTTTTGTTTCTATTGTTTCTATGGAAACACTGTTGATTGAATGATGTCTTATTTATGTTTCTATTGTTTCTATGGAAACACTGTTGATTGAAAGATGTCTTATTTATGTTTCTATTATTTCTATGAAGCATGGTGGAGTTAAAGATGTCTTGTTTATGTTTCTATTATTTCTATGGAAACACTGTTGATTGAAAGATGTCTTGTTTATGTTTCTATTGTTTCTATGGAAACACTGTTGATTGAAAGATGTCTTATTTATGTTTCTATTATTTCTATGAAGCATGGTGGAGTTAAAGATGTCTTGTTTATGTTTCTATTATTTCTATGAAGCATGGTGGAGTTAAAGATGTCTTATTTATGTTTCTATTGTTTCTATGAAGCATGGTGGAGTTAAAGATGTCTTGTTTATGTTTCTATTATTTCTATGAAGCATGGTGGAGTTAAAGATGTCTTGTTTATGTTTCTATTGTTTCTATGGAAACACTGTTGATTGAAAGATGTCTTATTTATGTTTCTATTGTTTCTATGAAGCATGGTGGAGTTAAAGATGTCTTGTTTATGTTTCTATTGTTTCTATGGAAACACTGTTGATTGAATGATGTCTTATTTATGTTTCTATTGTTTCTATGGAAACACTGTTGATTGAAAGATGTCTTGTTTATGTTTCTATTGTTTCTATGGAAACACTGTTGATTGAATGATGTCTTATTTATGTTTCTATTGTTTCTATGGAAACACGGTTGATTGAAAGATGTCTTGTTTATGTTTCTATTGTCTCTGAAGGTCTCTATGATTTTCCTGAAATGTTATTAAAGCAAAACAAAAATAAGATGTATTTTCCAATGCGTGTCGGGGGCTCTAGGCAAGCATTCTCCTTCTAACATCCAGAGTTGTAGTAAACAGCTTTATGTTTACCGAGAGGTCTTAACGGAGTCAATCCCAAGTTTGTGGGCTGGATTTCAATGTCCAGAGAATTCAAGACAAACAGAAACAACACCATCATCCTAGGTGGATGGGACTGGTTCACCCTGGGTTAGACAAGGAAAACAACACCAGCACCCCCGGGTGGATGGGAATCGCTAGGAGAAGGCAAACTCTGAAATCTGGCGCGGAGATGGAGTCCCGTAGGAGGTATGGCATCGACACAAATGAAAATTCCGACAACTCCTGCAAATAAAGATCACAACGAGACACACTTAAAGAGCATTCCGGTCAGTTAATGCATCCTTGTCGATTTCGAGTCGTCTTGACTATGTATTGCCGTTGGATCAAACAGACAAAGACGAAAGAGTGAGACTGACGAATTTAGCAACTCCCTCTCACATTAATCAAACTGCAGCTCAAGTTAAAGCTACAACTAAAGTCGAAGCATTGGTGATCTTCACGCGCGAAGGACGAAAAATAATGTTTAAATATCCATTCTCTGACCAGTGCCTTTTCTCTGACACTTTTCACGTTTATGAACACTTGGTATGTTTTTATAAAGATGCAAAAACATTTTAAAGAAGAATTCTATTTTGGAATTGGTGACTGGGTGGCTGAATGGTCTAAACTAAGCAAACCTCAATTCCAGCCAAAGGCCGGTTAAGCATTAACATCACCTCAGGTCGATGAGACTCGTTAACCTTGGTCGGTAACTCATCTAAGAGAAGGAAACTCTGAATTCAAACCCGGAGTTGGAGTCCCGTAAGGCGCATACAATGACAATTCCTACAACCGTACCCATCCCTGATCGTCTTCACGTAGAGTCTTGCCACTGGATATGGTGGGCCCGGACAAGAGAGTGAGGCCGCGCAATTCTTCCTCACTTTAAACAAAAGTAACTAGCGCAAGTCATCAGTCACAGGACGACTTGATGGTCATCGTCGATCCTCGACAAACGGAATACATATAAAGGCAAAAACTAGGCAACGGAATGTTTCTATAAGTGGTAAACTAGAAAGCGAAATATTTCTATACAGGCAAGACCAGGAAACAAAAAAGTTTCTATAAAGGCAAACTATGAAACGGTATGTTTTAATAAAAGCAAAACTAGGAAATGGTATGTTTCAATAAAGGCAAAACTAGGAAATAGTATGTTTTAATAAAGGCAAAACTAGGAAATGGTATGTTTCAATAAAGGCAATACAAGGAAATGGTATGTTTTAATTAAGGCAATCCTAGGAAATGGTATGTTTTAATAGTGGGCAAAACTAGGAAATGGTATGTTTCAATAAAGGCAAAACTAGGAAATGGTATGTTTCAATAAAGGCAAACTAGGAAGTGGTTTGTTTTAATAAAGACAAAACTAGGAAATGGTATGTTTTAATAAAGACAAAACTAGGAAATGGTATGTTTCAATAAAGGCAAACTAGGAAATGTTATGTTTTAATAAAGGCAATTCTAGGAAATGGTATGTTTCAATAAAGGCAAAACTAGGAATTGGTATGTCTTAATAAAAGCAAAACTAGAAAATGTTATGTTTCAATAAAGGCATTACTAGGAAATGGTATGTTTTAATAAAGGCAAAACTAGGAAATGGTTTGTTTTAATAAAGGAAAAACTAGGAAATGGTATTTTTAATATAGGGCAATACTAGGAAATGGTATGTCTTAATAAAAGCAAAACTAGAAAATGTTATGTTTCAATAAAGGCATTACTAAGAAATGGTTTTTTTAATAAAGGCAAACTAGGAAATGGTATGTTTTAATAAAGGCAATCCTAGGAAATGGTATTTTTAATAAAGGCAAACTAGGAAATGGTATGTTTTAATGAAGGCAAAACTAGGAAATGGTATGTTTCAATAAAGGAAAACTATGAAATGGTATGTTTTAAAATAAAGACAAAACTAGGAAATGGTATGTGTCAATAATTGCAATACTAGGAAATGGTATGTTTCAATAAAGGCATACTAGGAAATGTTATGTTTTAATAAGGCAAAACTAGGAAATGGTATGTTTCAATAAAGGCAAAACTAGGAAATGGTATGTTTCAATAATGGCAAACTAGGAAATGGTATGTTTTAATATAGGCAAACTAGAAAATGGTATGTTTTAATAAAGGCAATACTAGGAAATGGTATGTTTCAATAAAGGCAAAACTAGGAAATGGTATGTCTTAATAAAAGCAAAACTAGGAAAGGGTATGTTTCAATAAAGGCATTACTAGGAAATGGTATGTTTCAATAAAGGCAAAACTAGGAAATGGTATGTCTTAATAAAAGCAAAACTTTGAAATGGTATGTTTCAATAAAGGCATTACTAGGAAATGGTATGTTTTAATAAAGGCAAACTAGGAAATGGTATGTTTTAATGAAGTCAATACTAGGAAATGGTATGTTTCAGTAAAGGAAAAACTAGGAAATGGTATTTTTAATATAGGGCAAACTAGGAAATGGTATGTTTTAATAAAGGTAAAACTAGGAAACGGTATGTTTAAAAAAATGAAGAAAAAGCAGATCAAGCGTCGCCTTGCTCCATATGTATGTCTGATACGATTCTTGGACGTTTAAAAAAAAAAACGTGAATGCCGGTATGGCTTACGTTCGCGCGATACACCTCCACCCTGCTGGCGACATGTTACTACTGTGTCGCGACACACTGGAAAAGTACCGCTGTGAGCCTCATTTCGCAAACTCATGTTTTTCTCTCTCCGTACACATGCGTGCATCTTCTTTCATCATTGATGAAAAATGTCTTACGCTCAGATGAATTAAGAAACGGATGGCCTTGTTGCCAATAAGCTTAACAGAGACCAGTGAGACTGGAGACAAAGATATCCATTCATTTTGGAGAGTGATTTTGCTGAGCCTTATCCAGGGAAAAAGTTAATGAGATGCTAAAGGCTAAAAACGGTAGAGGTATTAAGATATTATGCCTGCCAGGCGTGTGGCACAGGGCAAGATTTGAGGCTTAAAAACTAATGTTAGTTTTGAAAAAAAGAAGCAACAACATTTGAAAGAAAAATCCTTTTTCGATATTTGGTGGGTAATTGAAGTCAGTGATTCGAATTTGGGAATATGCCTTATATTGGATTCAAAGAGCTTGTTCACATGTCTCTATCACTATTTTAAGACGGGAAATGATTTATGCAAATTTATTTTTACGTCCTCAGTGTAGAATATAAAATGAGTAAAACAATGTAGGGTTAAACCTGAAAAGAAGGAACGCAACAAAACAACGAACGTGTCGGCAGGAAGCCTTCGTCAGCGAAAAAGCAACAGGAAAAAACTGACACTCTCATTTTATATTTTGCTAACCTGATTGCAGTCTCTCCCCTTATTACCCCTCAACGGAGAAGCAGCCATCATTGGATTCCTACCTAAGTCACTGACACTGAATTACAGTCGTCTACGCGTGATAGGGCCTTAGTTGTTCTGACATTCTACAAAATAGAAATAAAGGTAACATATCCCAATGCTAGACAACCCCCTAAGTTGAGCCCATTTCGTGCATGATGCAGCTCTTAGCTCCTGCTTCTTAAAATTGTATGTAATCCACTGCGATTGCTTCCTCCTCACTGTAAGCCAGCCGGATGCTGGGTAATCCAGTGGAATCTCTGAGCTTAAGTGCTTTCCAATGTCAGGAGGTTATATAGGTAAACGCTGTTCGCCTTCTGTCTCTACTTTGCTGTCTAAATATGCAATTTTCAAAGTAGCAGAAATTATTAACATTTCTTGTAAAATTTTTCAAATAAGAGCTAGACTTGACGTGAAGTTCACTTTTTATGTAGTATAAGGACTATGATTTCTTTTCAATTCTCATCTTGGAGAAATTCAGATGTTGTCTGCTACCTTAGAGAATCATATTGATGATGTTTGTGATGTTAGATAATCATGTTGATGATGCATTTGATGTTAGAGAATCATAGTGGAGATGTATGCGATGTCACAGAATCATAATCATGATGTATCTGATCTTAGAGAATCATATTGATGATGTTTAAAACAAACATTTAAATACATGGATGTATGGTATAGTGGCTGGAAATGATATTTTCAGCCTCTTCTAACATTACATTTATTTTTCATCTGGCTTCTGGAAAAGACGCCGGGGCTTAAATCTATTTATAGTGAAATATGCTTTGAACAACAATAAAAGATGTGTAAAAAGATAACATTGTTCAATCATCAGATCTCTTTTTGATTTCAAAATAGTTGATCTCTTGACTTGACATACTTGTAACGGAATATTTAAAAAATATTTAGTTTTTCGTGATATATGCGAAACAAAGTATGGGAAAACATGCGAAAATGAAGAAAAAAAACAAACAAAAAAAAAAACGAAACAAGAAAACACCGTTACGGCAACAAGTCTCCTTCATCAAAACAACAGTTAAATAATATAATATAAAAATAAACACATAGCTCCAATGTTAAATCTGAGAGGACCATACAATTAGTTTGATAATATTTTGCATTACTTATTTCCCTCGGCCTAACATGAATGCATTCTCTCCCCCTTTTTACTAATTGTTTTCTGCATCCAATTACATGGACCGTGTGCACTGCTTCATTGGACGATTCATAAATGAAGCTTTTTTAAAAAGTCATTTTTTTAAAATCTTTTATATTATCTTCGCCTTTGTTTGTGGGTGGCTGACGAAAATCATGGGACGGCAAATCGACCCACTTTCCGTCCACACACCGAGATGAAACTTGGCACATAGACTCTTTGCCAATGACAACCCATTCTCTCAAATGTTCATTTTCAGCAACCCCCCCCCCCAAACAAAACCAATTTCTTTATGTTTTTCAAGGGGAAGATCAAATAACATTCCCAATACCTGCGCTAACTGAGAAACTTTTTTTTATAAAAGTAAGTGCCTTTGATGCCCACTATTTTCGAATGCTTTTTCTATACTTGTTGGTGTTTGTAACACACCTACTCTGACATGGCGTGGGAGCTTATTTCTTATGCTGTGGGTTATGTCAGTAGTATGGTTACTTATGTTATGCTGATATTTCAGGATGCCGACTAAGGCTTCTTCATTCTTCCACTTATAATCCGGGCACGCAAATAAGAATACTGAATCCTGGTTAAACTTACAGTACTTTATTGAACACACTTTATATTGATAATATTAATAAATAATCCTTGCATGAATGTAATTTCACATATATATCTATAGTATTCCATCATTAAGAAAGACACGTCCTCACACTACTGTCAACTCAGCTCAACTGTCTAATCACACAGCTCTCACGCTACTGACTCTACTGCTCTGCGCTCAGCTCTCTACTATCTCAGTCAACTCATACTTTATTACCAGCAAAGCGTGCAAAACAACCGCTCTGACAAAAACATAATTTTACTCTCCAAAAACGTGGAGTTCACATTTGCATCTCAAAATACAATGTCAACACAATTCACTGTTCACTCATGCTACCTCTCTGTTTTCATGTGAAAACATAGTCCGTTACATGCCCCACCCATCTGAAAAAATTTTGTGCAACAAAATTTTTGGCATTATATGTTGAAATAATGATAATGTCTCTTAGAAAATTTCAATGCCACATCTAACAATCAAATCAGTGTAACAACATTAACATTTCATCATTATGAAATACAGGGCCTTTTACTAGTGAATAATTTACCCTGGCAAAAAATTACAAAATCACCAATGACAACCTCTTAAAATCTTTATGTATGATAATGTGAAGTGACATTGACATCTTAATGAATAATAAACACTGCAAAATGAATGTAACAATCTTAAATTTTGCATTAGAAAATTTACAATTGGTTAAAATCTGATATTCATTTACAAAAATTGATATGTACAAGTGTCTTATCAAAAAACTGAGTGAACGTATGTGTGTATATTCATTTAGAATGTCTGACTAATGTGTCTTAAGTCAGTGTCTTTGTCATTGTCTGCATGTTCAATGTGTCTGGAAAGGAAATCAGCTACTGTATTGTCTTTTCCTTTTATTGTCCTTATCTCATACTGATAATCTAATAGTATCAACGACCATCTGTTTATTTTACTGTTTGCTATCTTCTTTCTATTTAGTGCCATTAATGGCTTGTGATCAGTCAATAATATAAATTTTCTGCCCAATAGATATTTCTGTAGTTTGGTAAGTGCCCACACAATTGCTAAGCATTCTTTTTCAATAGTTGAGTAGTTAATTTCAGTTCTGCTTAGTGCTCTACTTAAATAGGTAATTGGTCTTAATTTATGATTGTATTCTTGCATAAGGCAAGCTCCTAATCCAATGTTGGAGGCGTCTGTAACTAGAGTGAAAGACTGTTTAAAATTGGGTGATAACAATATGTTGTCACTTTGGAAAATTTCTTTGATTGTTCTCAGTGTATTTTCGCATTCATCCGTCCATACTATTTGTTTCTTGCTATCTTTATTTATTAGTTTCCTTAAGGGTAGTGTAACATCAGAAAATTTTGGAACAAAAGTGCTGTAAAAATTGCACAAACCTGAAATGGCTTTTACTTCTTTCTGAGTGTGTGGTGTTTTTATATTTAGTATTTTTCCTCTGTTGTGTTCTGTGGGCTGAATAGTGTTCTTACCGACTTTAAATCCTAAAAATTCAATGTCCTCTTGTGCAAACTTTAATTTGTTTGGTGCTATTGTAACTCCATGTGCTCTTAATTTGTTTAGTACTGTTTTTATAGTCTCTATATGTGTCTTCATATCCTTGGTGTGAATACAAATATCATCGACAAAATGTACTACATTTGGTATGCCTTCTAACATGATTCGCATGAATCGAGAAAATGTTGCGGTGGAATTAACTAGACCAAATGGCATTACTGTCCATTCGAACAAGCCTTCCTCTGTGGCAAATGCAGTCAAAGGCATGGAATCCGGATGCATGCCTATTTGCCAGAATCCTCTGTTTAAATCTAAATGGGTGAATAATGTGGAGGAGCCTATTTCTTCCAGTAGTTCTCTGGTGTCCCTCATGGGTTCTGCATCTAATTGTGTGATTTTATTTAACTCCCTATAGTCACAACATATACGGCACTGGCCATTTTTCTTTTTTACTACTACCATGGGTGATGCTATTGATGAATCTGATCGTTTAATCTTGTTAGTCTGTATTAAATGATTTAGTTCTTTCTTTACTTCTTCCCTAAATGCATATGGAATTGGATAGATTTTGTGTTTGAATGTGGGTTCCTGTGTTAATATTATCTTGTGTTCTAAACTGCTAGTGTGTCCTATGTTCTCTGTGATGACATCTTTGTATTCTTTTAGAATTGTTGTTAAGTGTCTGTTTGTTGTGGTGTTATTTTCATTGTCTTCTAATTGTATAACACTAGCAACGGTGGCTGTGCTACTTATTTCATTACTGATGGTTTCTAACTCTTCAGGAACAGAGTCATATTTTCTGAGCAAGTCCACATGTAGGACTTTCAATTCACCCTTCATGTGAATTACATAATCAACTAAATTTAACTTGTCATGAATTGTAAACGGACCCTGCCAAATCTTTTGTCCATTATTGTTTGGCAACCATACCAAAACTTTATCATGTACTTTAAGATCTCTGAGGTATCTATGTGTATTCTTTATATGTCTTTGTCTTTTAGACTCCCTATCAGTGTTTTCTTTAGCATTTTCTATGCCATATGTAATCCTCTCTCTAATTTTTGTAATTATGTCAAATGTGTCTTGTTGTGTGCCTTTCTGGCCTAAAATATTTTCTTTAAAAAGAGTTAACGGTCCCTTTGGATTGGCCCCAAACATTAGCTCAAATGGAGAGTACCCAGTGGTGTCTTGTATACTCTCTCTATAGGCGAATAAAACCATGGGTATATATAGGTGCCATTCTCTAGGGTGGTCTATTGTTGTTTTATTTAACATTGTTTTTAGTGTTTTGTTCCATCGTTCTACCATACCATTAGCCTGTGGTCTATATATTGTGGAATGTACTTGTATTATACCTAGCATTTTTGTAACTGCATTGGTTAAGTTGGAAGTAAACTGTGTTCCATTATCTGACAATATTTTATCAGGGAACCCATGTCTTGTAAATACATCTAATAATGCCATGCAAATTGTTTCTGAATTAATGTTTTTGAGGGGAATTGCCTCTGGCCATCTAGATGCCATATCAATCATGGTTAAAATAAATTTGTGTCCCTTATTTGATGGTGGATTAAGAGGACCAATGATATCTATAGCTACCTTCTCAAAGTTTCTACCTATTTTGTCTGTGGGTTGTATGGGTGCTCTGTGTTTACTGTGTATTGGGTTTTTTGTCAGACATGGTATGCATTTGTTTATGTGTTTCTTTATGTCCTTGTGTATGCCTGGCCAATAAAAATTCTGTGTGACCCTTTCTAATGTTTTTTTTATACCCATGTGTCCAGCCAAAGGACTGTCATGTGCATGGTTGAGTATTTTGTTTCTGAGTATTAATGGTACTATTATTTGAGATTTTTTGATTTCACCTTTCTCAAAATTTCTGATTAGAATATTATGTTTTATTGTGTAATTATGTCCTCTATAAATTGTGTTATTGTCCTTAATTTTGTTTCTAATGTCCTGAATTTGCCTATCTTCTGTCTGCATTCTAATTATGTCCTCTCTAGATATTTGTTTTGGAATGTCTAATTTTTCTTCTATTTCAGGCTGTGTCTGACTAGTTTTATGTTGTTGTCTTGTTATTGCACTTATATACTCTTTGGTTAAATTTTTTGATTCAATCCAATTTAAGAATAGTTCTTGGGAATTATCTGGAATTTCTTTAATATTTCCAATTATTAACTGACATACTGGGTTGTCCATAAGTACTGCCGTTACCTTTCCTGTCAACCATGGACAGTCTATGTCCACTACTGCTTTATAACATTCAACTTTTGTGTTATTTGCTAACATGACTGTGGTTTTTTCAGATATATGGTCTTTAGGATCAATCAATTTTTTGTCAACTACTATTGTTGTACAACCTGTGTCTCTTAGACACTGAACAAGCTGGTTGTTTACATAAGAAGGAAAAAATTGTAAACTTCCTTCACTGTGACATGCGCTAGCTAAAGTTTCATGTGGTTTGGTGTTTTGTCTACTGTTAGTCTGATTGGAATTATATCTTTGATTTTTATATGGTTGTCTACTCCTATTTGCACTGTTGTATCTAATTGGACTACTGTTGGGTGATGTTCTCTGATAGTATTGTTGTGAATGTCCTAAATCTCTATGTAATTTCCTACACTCATATTTTTTGTGACCTGGAATGCCACAGTAGAAACATTTGTTGTTGTTTGAATAATTAGTATATGGTGTCTGGTAATTGTTTTGATGACTTTTCTGAAATTTATTGTTTTGCCATCTGGCAGGTAGGCTGTGGTATCTTCTGTTTTGATATGTGTTTTGTTTTTGACTGTCCCTATCACTGGGTGTGTTTCTAATAGAGGCTAGTGTGCTGTTTCTATTGTCTAGCTCTTCATTGGGGTGAGCATCTTTAAATGTTGTGATTGAGTCAACTAACTCACGCTCATTTTTAATCTTTCTCTCTTTAAGGAATGAAAATAAAGAGACTGATGCATTTCTTAATATTTTGTCTATGATAAACATATCCAGTAATGCTTTTGGATCATTTAGGTCAATTTCAGTTAATTCAAGCCATTTGACAAGATTGTCTCTAATATTGAATATGGTGGTGTTAGGGTCTACTTCTCTCTCTAGTCTTATGTTGTGGAAATTTTTTCTATAAATGTCTTCTGTGTTTCCATAGAACTTTAACAAAACTTTCTTTATATAGGTATAATTATTCTTTTGTTCTTCACTGAGTGAATTAATAATACTTAGGCTTTTCCCTGATAATCTGCTCAATAAAATATTAGCCCAAGTCTCTTCTCTATAATTGTAAGACTGACAGATGCCCTCAAATTGTGATAGATAACTAATAATTTCTTCTTTATGTTCATTAAATTCTCTAAATTTAGGTTTGTATGTGCTATTGGTTTCTCTATTGCTTGTTGATGGTGTATGCTGTCCTGATTCTATTCTAGCTCTTTCTAGTTTTAGCTCTTCCTCTCTTATTTTAAGTTGTTCTATTTCTTTTTGTCCTTTTAAATTTAGTTCATCTATTTCTTTTTGTCCTTTTAATTTTATTTCTTCTATTTGTTTAAGGTCGCTTCTCTCTAACAGTCTAGCTTCTCGGTCTTTGTCTTTGTCTTGTCGGTCTTTGTCTTTGTCTTGTCGGTCTTTGTCTTCTTTCTGTCTTTGACTATCTCTCTCCTTGTCTCTTTCCTGTTTGTTCCGTATTTTGTCCATCTCCCTAGTTACGAAGTCAGTTAATTTCTCCTGCTTCAAACCAAGCTTCTCACCTACTTCTAATAATTCCAAGTACTCTGCCATTTTTTATGTGTAATGTGAGTAACTAAAATTATATTGTTATGTATCAGTATATCAGTTATCTCCTTATTCTTTAGTTATTAATTAAAATAGTTTACAATATTACATATATTTACATGTTAATGAATGTATACACAAATGCAAGTTGATACATGAATTATAAGTTATAAATAAGTGTAAGAAAAATTTAAAATAATTAAATTGTCTACTTCACAACATAAATACAGATATGTAGACGTTTACATGAATACAAATGAGACAACAAATACAAAAGTACTGTTTAGTTTATGGACCACAAGATAGTAGAAAATATGACAGTAGGTTGACAATATGTATAACAATGACAAGACAAATAGCACAAATATGACAAGATCTACTAAAAAACAACAGTTATGACAATGTACAAACTAGACTTCACAGCTAACATAAAATTATCCTACAGTGTTATAAATAGGGCCAGAAGAAACCTTTACTGTTTTAATAAAAAAACTTCCCTAGGAAAGATAACACCGTGGATATTCCTAAAGTATACTCTAAAATTAAACTTATAATATACAGAAAAAGTAAAAAAAATTTTACTTAATCTAATTAAGTATGATATAAGTATATTTTTAAAGTGTTAAATTATATATAATGACATAACACATAAATACATAAATACCAAGTGTTTAAAAGAAATCCGTAGTTGGTCACCTCTGCTCCTCTGTGACGCTATGATCTCTGTGTAGTCGATAATCCTTCTATGTAGATAGTGTACTTGGGTAAATACTCCAATGCAAAAGTTATATAATCCAATGAAAAAGTTACAACACAAACTGCTTCAGTAATCCAATGCAAGTAGCTTGCGTAATAAAAGTAATAGTGTAATAATCCAATTGAAAATAGTGTACTTTCTCTCCGACTCAGTTGAACTTGCGAGTAATTAAAGAATTACTTTACTTGAAATGCGCACTAGGCTTTGTGCGGCTTGTATAAAGTGAAGATTATGCTGGGGAAATCTTACTTTCGATGTCTTGATACACACATCTCATCTGTAATAACGTCAGACTTCTACTTCTGTTGGTCTTGTAATATGTAGGCTTACAGTAAATCTTTGCTACAGTTGTAAATAACTTGAAAATTTTCCTTATGCTGCTAGTTGCCGTGTACCAGTTGACTGAACTCTGAACTCCCGTGACTGACCTCAATTATCGGCTAACTCTGTGTGTAGTGAACTCGTCTCGGACTTGATTAATACACGGTCGTAATGTCGTTCGCTGTATTCTTCCGCTTGAATTTTAAAATATATCATTGTTACTCAATGTTCTGTAATACATTTCTGACACTTCTTTACAATATTTGTAACGCATCGTCGTTACACCGCTTCTGACACCATTTGTAACACACCTACTCTGACATGGCGTGGGAGCTTATTTCTTATGCTGTGGGTTATGTCAGTAGTATGGTTACTTATGTTATGTTGATATTTCAGGATGCCGACTAAGGCTTCTTCATTCTTCCACTTATAATCCGGGCACGCAAATAAGAATACTGAATCCTGGTTAAACTTACAGTACTTTATTGAACACACTTTATATTGATAATATTAATAAATAATCCTTGCATGAATGTAATTTCACATATATATCTATAGTATTCCATCATTAAGAAAGACACGTCCTCACACTACTGTCAACTCAGCTCAACTGTCTAATCACACAGCTCTCACGCTACTGACTCTACTGCTCTGCGCTCAGCTCTCTACTATATCAGTCAACTCATACTTTATTACCAGCAAAGCGTGCAAAACAACCGCTCTGACAAAAACATAATTTTACTCTCCAAAAACGTGGAGCTCACATTTGTATCTCAAAAATACATGGTCAACACAATTCACTGTTCACTCATGCTACCTCTCTGTTTTCATGTGAAAACATAGTCCGTTACAGTGTTCCAGTGGTTGTGTCATTAAATTATTAATAAAGCTCAAGGGGGGTGAAAAAATATGCGGTAGCCAGCCTTGAAAAAGGGAGGGGGAGGGGGAACTAATGCATATTCTAATAAAATGCGTTACTTGTATGCATGTTTTGTCAAATGTTCAGCCCCACCCTAATATAATACATTATATGCATTAACTTTGATACAGGTTTCACATACTGACAACTTTGTTTTTTAGGTAATGTTTAATTGAATGCTTTTTTTGGCACAGTTTTAATGATAATGAACTTCAAAAAAGAATGCAGTATATATTTCTTTTCTTTATTTTAGAACAGAGTATAGGAAAACTGTTTAATCAATTTTGTTTATAAAATCCATGTAATTCAGTGTTAAAATGGTATTAAATATTTCACGATAAACACAGTTGATATCTTATACAATCACCACAAATATCAGATTTCACAAGTTTTGTCATAAAGAGACTTTACAGGGTGACGGGAACTTATGAAATTGACGATGTTACGTATAATGTTTTACACCATCTCCCCGTGCGTGAACTTTGCTTGACCTTAAATTAGATTCCTAAGCAGACGCTCGGTTCATAGATGGGTGGGGCTAGTTCTTTTGATCGGTCGTGTTTACCAATTAAACATGGTTAGACTGTCTACTAGTGTCGTATGGAACGTTCCCGATTGTATTAGAAAAGTAAGGGTGCTTCAAAACGCGTCGGTAGACCCACATATATAAAGGATTGACAGGCACGGAGAGCGGGATATTCAAATAGATATTATTAACTTTACGAGACAATTGTATTATTCTTTGTGTGCTCATATGTGTTTATTCGCATTGATCATTCGTCATTATTAATTGGCACATTATACTAACAACTGTGTACCGGTACAAGATTTCCCATACTCTGTAAGTTGATGATTTGTAAATATATTTCTTTTGTTTGTAATAGTATTATTACTAAATTAAATCTTACTAACTAGAATAAATGACCCGATGTTATCGGGATAATAATGGTAGGTCCTTTGCGATAGTTTCTACTTACTATTGCAAAATCTCATCACAATTTCTACCTTTAAAAAAGTATCTATATGATGATATTTATGTTTCTAGCATCATAAGTTTTGAGAAGTATTTATCTGCTAAATATTATTCGCCTACCCTACAACCCTTTCACTCCCCTAAACTAAATTTCCCTTCCAAAATGACCTTAAAATACCCAACCAAATTATCATTAATTCTATCACTTTTGTCACTAAAGAAGTTAATTGTGGGACGATTTCTACGCTAGAGAATTAATTTAAATCTTCCCCTTTTCGTGTCCTGGAATTTCAACTTTTTTTCTCTAAAAATTGTTAAAAACATAATTTTAAATTTACAAAAAAAACTCTACATATGATAAAAAATAAGTATATTAAGGAATTTGATATATTTCTATCTTCATCAAAAATTTAAACACACTTTTGCCTTGCTTTTGTAATTATGCATTATCAGAAAATCGTGAAACAAAGAATTCTCTAATCTAAAGAAGAATCTCGCAACCGTGTTTCACGTCTCTAACAGACTTGAGTGTCTTTTCTTTTTAAATGTGTGACAAAAAAAATCGCACCCACTTTACTTTTCGCAAAGTAAAAACAAAAATATATTTTCATTAAAAAAAAAATAACAAATCTCAACTTTTATAAATTACCTTTTCAAGTGTATACAATGATTGGGGTTTGATATTTATGGTTCTACTTTAATAACTGTACTAACGTTTTGTTAACACCATTGATTTTCTTAATTGGTAAAATATATGTTTATTTGTAAACAGAGAATGTAACATCTCTTTTTTTACAAATGTAGAACCATAGGATTTAAATATATTGTCATTCAAGTAAAAATGTACACATCCTTTTTCCTACCTCCGAGAGGTATTTAGGCCTACCCAAGAAGGCTAATTATTTATAATATTCATTCGTTTATTTTGAGAAGTATCTTGTGCTTTCCTGGGAAAATTTAACATACTCATATTTTTAAAAAGAGAAGTAGCATCTATTTCTTAACAGATGTAATACTATAAGAATTAAATATATTGTCATCCACATAAAAATGCGCACATTCTATTTCATACTCCAAAAAAGTTTACTTATTTATCCAATCCATTCCTTATTTTGAGAGGTATCTTGTGCTGCCTGGGGCAAATTGACCAACCCCCACAGATTTAAATACAATTAATAAAATTTTCCACCGTATTGTAGTCCCTTCTATATCCAAACTAACAATTTGCATTTCATATGATTTGTTCTTATTTGGATGAGTTTAAACCTAATCTTAAATTTGCAACAAAAACTCTATAATTTATGATATAAATATATTTTGATTTACAGAAATTCGATATCTATTGATTTCTTCATCAAAATGTTTAACACATATTTGCCTTTTTTAAAAATTATACATTATCAGAAAATCATAAAACAATGAATTCCTTTATCCAAGTAGTATCTCGCAACTGTTTTTCATGTCTTTATTAGATTTGACTTTCTTTAAAAGAAAATTAAATTTTTAATTTCATAAAAATATACACCTCTTATCTTTTTGCAAAGTAACAACAAAATATATTTTCTTTAAAAAAAAGGAAAATATTAACCCATCTTCATTTGTCTAAATTTAATTTTCAAGTGTGTAAAATGATTGGGTTTTGATATTCATGGATATACTTAACATTTGTTAACACCATTGATTTTCATAATTGGTAAACATATGTTTATTTGTAAAAAGAGAATTTAACATATCTTTTTTCACAAATTTAATACCATAGGATTTAAATATTTTGTCATCCATGTAAAAATGTACATATCCTTTTACTCAACACCGATATATGTACCCAAAAACGTTAATTATTAATCAAATTAATTCCTTTATTTTGAGACTTATCTTGTGCTGCCTTGAGTAAAATGAACATTCAAATATTAGTAAAAAGAGAGAGTAACATCTCTTTTTTTACAAATGTAATACCATAGGATTTAAATATATTGTCATCCAGTTAAAAATGTACACATCCTATTTCCTACTTCCGATATGAATGTAACCAAGAAGTTTAATTATGTATCAAATTGATTCCTTTATTTTGAGACGTATTTTGTGCTGCATGGGGGAAAAGTGAGCAGCCCCCCCCTCCCCCAGATTTAAATAAATTTAGAAAATCTTTCACCGGCATGTAGTCCCTTCCATACTCAAACTAACATATTTTGCACTTCATATGGTTCGTTCTTATTTGTATGAGGTATAAGTGGATTAGTGAATGCTATATGGCTATGGAGTTGCGCTGCACTGATTGACTTAAAACGCATTTTCTTATTAGAATTATATTTAAAGTTTATTTTTTATAATTTTATAAAATTAATAAAAATATATTTTTGGAATCAAAACATGCAAAAATGTTTAAATGTAAAAATATACAAAGCAACAATGTGTGTGTGCTTTATTGACAATTTAAAAAAGCAATCAATTGTATTTATTTACTTTACTTTTAAGAAGGGAAATTACATTATCAGTTTTGTCACGCGTGGTTAGTAAATTTAAAGAAACCTAAGAGTTTTGGGGAAATTAGGTATTCGCGCTATGACGTCATTTGCGTGATTATTTAGAACAAATTAATTTAAAAAATTATTTTGCAATATTAACTAAGCACTAAGAGACGCACTAAAAACGACTGATGCTTGGGTTTTCCCGAAAAATGTGATTACGGTGTATTCTTTGTTCATGAGTTTTTATTATGTTTTTTTCATAACTTTTAAACACATATAAAATGCTTAAAATAGTTCCTTAGTGGATACTTTAAATGTATTGGTAATTTATAATAATAATACTTAAAGGTTTACTAATATAAAAGCGGATTTAAAATATTTTTTGCCTATTTAAATTTATTCGATTTCCGTAAGATAATAGAAAATAACTATGATGGTTTTTAGGAATCCGAATGTACTTAAAAAAAAAATCTCCTTTATGGCGTTATGTGAACCTAGCTTATTCTTATATATATTATAGTTGGCAACTTTTTTTGCGTGTTGTAACTTTATTATTGTATTTCTCTATGGTATCGTCCTTTGTTGAGCACTGTTTGAACGAGCCATAACTTAAATTAAGAGATTAATTTCTCACAAGAGAATCTAGTGCGTAACAATGGCGTCTGCTGTTTTTATATAAACATACGGTCATTTACTTGTCTACTGAGAGTAGACGCATCGTTTGGGACCCACTGCACCGTATTACATCGGTTACAACCCTTTAGATTCTTGAATTATTCACCGGTGACTCATACATGTGACATATGGTAATATGAACGCTACACCGTAACAACCTTCTACACAGTGCACCGCCAGCGGCGATCACCCAGTCAACAAGTGTGAGATAATCCCCCATGGGAAGCTCACAGTGCCAACACATATTGGTGTCTATTACTCCCAAAACAACAATGGTATCAAGGCAAGTAAAGAGTCCCGATATTCCTCTCAAACTGTGGTTCTCAACCTTCCTAATGCCGCGACCCATTAATACAGTTCATCGTGATGTGGTGATCCCCCAAACATTAAATTATGTTCGTGACCAATTCATAAATACGTGTTTTCCGATGGGCCTTAGCGACCCCTGTTTAAGGGTCGTTCGAAACCCCAAAGGGGTCGCGACCCACAATTTGAGAACAACTGCTCTAAAAGATGATAATCCCCCTCCACCCCCCAGTTAACACACCGCTTTGATAATTAAAGACGACAAAACTGAGTGGACATTGCAGGCATAGAAGTCGTCCGTTTGTTCCGAGGCTCTGAACCAACCTTACTGCCACCAATCATGTGTGTTCTTATTTGAGAACTAAAAAACTACGTTCCCAAATAGGAAGGCTTTATGTTACCTACATCTTAGCTGGTGCAAGCAGATAGCATAGTTAATATTGCTAATATCGAAAAGCCAAATGTGATTATTCCTAGATAACTGGTACATGAGATAAGGAATTTCTGATTGTGAAATTATCAAACATTTACTCTATATAACGTAATGTAAAGGAGACACACTATGAATATGGCGACACACCAATAGTATGCTATAAACATGCTATTAATAGGGACACGTATCCAGAAATAGTGAGCAACGCCCATCAAACCCTATCTTGTTTCACATTTGTTATTTGATACACGAGTTGACCTGAACCCAGGTTGATACACGAGTTGACCTGAACCCAGGTTCATTCACGAGTTGACCTGAACCCAGGTGGATACACGAGTTGACCTGAACCCAGGTTCATACACGTGTTGACCTGAACCCAGGTGGATACACGAGTTGACCTGAACCCAGGTGGATACTCGAGTTGACCTATACCCAGGTTGATATATAAGTTGACATGAACCCAGGTTGATATATAAGTTGACCTGAACCCAGGTTGATATATAAGTTGACCTGAACCCAGGTTGACATATAAGTTGACCTGAACCCAGGTTGATATATAAGTTGACCTGAACCCAGGTTTGATACTCAGAACCATTTTGTGATCCCTACATTTGAATCAATCTCCGACCTTGTAACTCTCCACCACTCAGAGCTTGACCATTTAAAGGTTGACCACTCAAAGTCCCACCACTCAAAGCTTGACCTCTCAAATCTCCATCCCTCAAAGCTTGACCACTCAAAGTTGCACCACTCAAAGTTGCACCACTCAAAGTTGCATCACTCAAAGTTGCACCACTCAAAGTTGCACCACTCAAAGCTCTGCCACTTTAAGCTTGACCACTCCAAGTACGACTCATGGCAACAGTACAAGAAACCATAAAAGCTTTTTTTTGTGTTTTTATAATAAAAACAGTATTTAAAGTTCAATAACTACGTACTTTACTTGGACTTGTAACAATTGCGCCTAATCATTGGAAAACATTTCATTAAATCTTTCTTTTATTGACCAGATGTTCGTAGTCGTATCATCCGTTAACCGTGACGACCCCCCCCCCCCCCCCCCCCCCACTACGTACTTTACTTGGACTTGTAACAATTGCGCCTAATCATTGGAAAACATTTCATTAAATCTTTCTTTTATTGACCAGATGTTCGTAGTCGTATCATCCGTTAACCGTGACGACCCCCCCCCGCCCAACCGGTGAGCATCACACCTCTCAAAGAAAGTAAATTATTGATAAAAAGAACATGATATCGGATTGATTCATTCACATATAAATGAGTATCAAGGATTCATGTTTGATCATTATTATCCATTTCAAATAAAGTTGGGTGACGCAGACACTTGAGGGCTGTGCCATCTTGATGGGGTTAAGCTGGTCATAAAACAGCATGTCCCCCAATCCAACATTCCATATAGTCAGCCAGATTTTCTGCTGCCCATGGTGGCCCTTACAGTGGCTCGGAGCTTCCAATAACAGCAACACGTCTTTATGTTGTTATGACTTGTATGACAGCAAGGACAGCAATGACAGCAAACGTGTTTCATTTTCATTTCTTTGCCAGACATTTTTGGACGAGATAGAGATGCCGGACAAAAAGTACATGAATTAAAACACACACAAAAACCCTATTCAAAGATTAAAAAAATATTTTTTTTTTTACACAGAAACAACTCATTCGTTTTTTCACTTCTCATATTCGAGTAAAAAAAGTTCTGACATTAGGATGTTGATATTCATGTTATAACTCGCTGCTCACACACTGGATTTAATAGAAATAGGGCGGAAGTGGGAGTGGGGGGGGGGGCGGGAAGGGGGAGGCTAAATAAAAGTATATTTCTTTCTAGAAGAGTTATGAGCATGCAATTTATTTTAGGTTAGAACTTTTAGCATTTTAATTTAACATCACAGTTTAAACAAAAAAAAAAAAAGAAAATTTAATATTCACTTTATTTGAATGTAGATACATTTTACAACATTGGGATTCCAATTGAGAATTTTTATTTTTCCGCCATTCTTGATATAACTGGGCTGTAACATTTTTTTAGATTTTGTAACAAAGCTTTTGAACCATTTCCACACAGTATCATGGTGATATGATTTCATTCTGTGCACAGTAACATGGTGATATGATTTCATTCTGTGCACAGTAACATAGTGATATGATTTCATTCTGTGCACATTAACATAGTGATATGATTTCATTCTGTGCACAGTAACATATTGATATGATTTCATTCTGTGCACAGTAACATAGTGATATGATTTCATTCTGTGCACAGTAACATAGTGATATGATTTCATTCTGTGCACATTAACATAGTGATATGATTTCATTCCGTGCACAGTAACATAGTGATATGATTTCATTCTGTGTACAGTAACATGGTGATGTATTTCTCACGCTTGATGTAATCAGAATAAATTCTCATTCGTACCACATTAGAAGGACCTGCAAATAGTATGCTTTTTCGATGTAGCGTACCCAGGGTATAGTAGTAAGAGCGGATGCTAGTGACCCCACTTTAAGAGGGGTGCCAAATTTTTTTTAACTTTCTTAAAGTTGCAGCGTCTAATCTGCTGGGACCACAATAAGTTTCAATTTTGTGAATGGGGATGAAAAAGAAAAGGGGGGGGGGGGCAAAGTACCCAATAATTGAGAGACATTTAGTTGCTAACAGAGTTATTGTCATGAAACTTCAATCACTGATTGAAAAGTAAAACTAGAAGTGGCGTGATAACTTGACAAAAATCTTCCACTATACCAGATTCCTTGCAATTCAAATTATCACTTTGCCTTGGCACAGAGATTCACGTCAGAACGATGACCATGGCTCCATCGTGGGGAATGTTCTTTGCTTCATGAAACTGAAGGTTCTTTTTTCACAATCTCATGAAAGAAAATTTGACATATATGAAAGAACACTTGACATATATGAAAGAACACTTGACATGTATGAAAGAACACTTGACATATATGAAAGAACACTTGACAAATATGAAAGAACACTTGACATATATGAAAGAACACTTGACATATATGAAAGAACACTTGACATACACGAAAGAACACTTGATATATATGTAAGACCATCCGGGGTCCACGTCGTATTTCGCCGATTGAATTAATCCACCTGATGAAATCAATCTGATGACATCCAACTGATGACACGCACCTGATGTCATCAAGACTCTGTGATCCAGCTCTGCTCTTTGTAGAAAGAGACGGCCCTGAGACAACAATCACTGCGCACATCGTAGACCAGTTCGCATCAGTAAAAGTAGGAAAACAGCAGTTGGAGTTTTAATCTTGTCCCAATAAAGTCTCATGATTTCATAAATAAAAAATTTTTAAACTCCTTAATTAACTTAATATGAAAAGAAATTTAAAAAGAAAAATAGAAAAATGTTTGGTGGTTTTTTGTTTTCTTTTGGTTTTTTGTTTGTTTTTTTTCTTTTTGCTCCAATTAATGAACTCATAATTTTTAATGGAACAAAAATAAGATGTAAATTGTGTGTCAATGTTTTTAATCATCGTGTGCTGTGCTGAATCCTGCAACTGATTTGTGTGCTTACGGTTTAGATTCCTTGATCATAAAAACTTATCTCTCGATTTGCACCGAGGGCCTTCTGATACCATTACTGAATCAAAAAGTGTTCACAACACAATTTACCCACTTTTGCAGTATATATCCCATATCTATCCATTATATTATCCATGTATATCATCCCATCTATCCCTTGAATTTTACTCTCACTTGCAGATGCATTAAACCTGCTCTGTAACTATGAACGACATAAAAATTGAACAATGGCCAATGCAAATTTACTCATTTTCTTACCTCCTGCCATTGGCGCCAAATACCCTGGCTTTTTGAATACAAAAAAAACCCTCACATACAATTAAATATTTCTTTTCCACTAATTACGTTTTTTCCCCCCTGTTTCAAAAGAGCATCATCGACGAAAAGAAATGTAATACAATTATCACTCTCCTATACACTACCAAATCATTGTCTCAGGTGTGACGTACTTTTATACCATATCAAAACAACAAATACAGGTCATATTTAAAACAAAATGAATGACCTTGACCCAACACCCAAGTTTTCCGTCATAACCCAACATGCCAACTGTCTCCACTTGCATTTATTATTTGTTTCGTCCTTCCCCCAAACAACTCGTCTCTTAAAGTGGGCTTCCTAATGTTGTATTACTGAAAGCGATCTCCTCGTAGCGATACCTTTTCATTAGTTGAGATGTCATGTCCGTAGAACGTGTGGCACATGGGATGTGTCATGTTCATAGATCGCGTGGCGCATTGGAGCCATGTTCATAGATATTGTCTCGCGACACACACGCACAGGCCCACGCACACACAAACACATACACATACGAACACGCACATAAACACACCCATTGCAATTTGTTCATGAATTAGTTTGTAGTTGTTTCTTCGTGACCTCAAATCACAGCATGGCACGACACGGCATGGCACGACACGGCATGGCATGGCACGGTATGGCACATCATGGCATCACGTTTTTACAAATTTTCTTAAAAGGGAATAAGCTTTCTGTGTCCAGGGCCAAACAGGTTGGGGATAGCTCATTTTATGTTTTTACTATAGAAGACACACATTTGTTGTCAAAGTCTCATAACGTTAGAAAAGTGAACATTTTTAGATAGATACTCCTTCACAAAAATGAAAGTCTGATTGACAGATACATCAAGGGCGTGGAAACTTGTCTTTGTGTTTGTTTTTTTGTTGTGTTTGTCAATTTGGGGACACATTACAGCAAAACGTACACCCCAGTGAACACAAGTACCCTCCCGGTTTACAAGTAAGTCAGACAATTAAACATCTTCTGGGGTGACGTTCGCAAATCGAAGTTTGAATAGATTTGTTATTGTGTAAAGACGTATGTCAGTATGCAAATACAGTAGAACCCCGGTTAGCCCGAGATAACCGAAAACCAAATATGGCGGCAATAGAATAATATGGGCTTGAAATGTCTTTATGTACATTCTGTGCGTTAATAAATGCAGGTACTTCAGTAATAAAAAAAATAATTTTTTTTTAAAAATATTACATTTATTTCGAGCAAATTTGAAGTTTAAAAAAAAAAAAAAATGAAACCAGAATCAACATTTTAACTTGAGTACATTTTGAGACACGAATTTTTAAAGTGTGAGTTACTTTGGTATTTTCTTCTTTGGACGAAGCCTCCACATTTTGTGACCTCACTCCGCTGATCATGTCATAAATTATGATCATTTATAATATGGACGCTACCGGGTTTTTAAACCTTGGATGAAAATATATTTATGTTTTTTAACTACTTCTAGGTTCATTCTAAAACACAAGTCCTGTCTTCGGAGAAGCAAGTAATTATTTTGAATAATGAAGAATTCGTTTATTTGTTGTTTGCTATTTCTTCTTGCGGAGTTCAAAAGCCGGCGATTGGTCATGGGGATCGAGATAACCGAGGTTGAGTGGAACATTTGGCCGCCTTTTCTACTCGAGATATCAGGGTTCTGCCACTAATTATATTTATCCTTTTCGCTATAAATGCAATTAGAAGTGGAAATCAAATGAAGACAGTTTTTCGCAAATCCGTTTTAATTATAATAACATCCACACAAAAATATACATTCGAATCCAATAGTTACAGGAAAATAGAGGCGTTTTTTGGGCTGTGTATTTGTAACATATTGTCGGTTTTTTTTTATTGAATCCAAGACACTTGCTTGTAATAATTCTTACAAGACAGTTGTTTGTTATACTGCATCCAAGACAGTTGCTTGTCATATGGCATTCAAGACAGTTGTTTGTCATATTGCATCCAAGACAGTTTGTTATATTTCATCCTAGACAGTGGATTGTAATATTGTATCCAAGACAATTTGTTATATTTCATCCAAGACAGTTTTTGTTTGTTTTATTGCATCCAAGACAGTTGTTTGTCATATTGTATCCAAGACAGTTTCTTATATTTCATCATAGACAGTGGATTGTAATATTGTATCCAAGACAATTTGTTATATTTCATCCAAGACAGTTTTTGTTAGTTTTTGCATCCAAGAAGTTTGTTATATTTCATCCCAGACAGTTGTTTTGTCATATTTCATCCAAGACAGTTGTTTGTCATACTGCACCCAAGACAGTTGTTTGTCATATTACACCCAAGACAGTTGTTTGTCATACTGCACCCAAGACAGTTGTTTGTCATACTGCACCCAAGACAGTTGTTTGTCATACTGCACCCAAGACAGTTGTTTGTCATACTGCACCCAAGACAGTTGTTTGTCATACTGCACCCAAGACAGTTGTTTGTCATACTGCACCCAAGACAGTTGTTTGTCATACTGCACCCAAGACAGTTGTTTGTCATACTGCACCCAAGACAGTTGTTTGTCATACTGCACCCAAGACAGTTGTTTGTCATACTGCACCCAAGACAGTTGTTTGTCATACTGCACCCAAGACAGTTGTTTGTCATATTGCATCCAAAACAATCTTTCAGACTTTTTTTGTTTTTTCGTGTAACGTCAAAATCTGTCGACGTGGATCTTGTACACGCTAACAGTATCATGTTATGTTGTACCGTATGACCATCTCAAAGTACAGTATCATCAAATCACTATTTTTACCACGCCCAAGGATTCTGCCCCGACTAGGATATTTTTAGTTCTGTTCTGTTTGTTGTTTTGTCATTTGCCCAGTCGACATGATTGTCATTGTTTAAAAAAAAAAAAACTAACTATATTGCGAAGAATTTCTTTTAACGATTCGTGTTTACTGGTTCCCGTTGTACTACAAATCTGTACTTTTATTGTAATTACATTTCAGATCACATCACACGATGTGTTTTTATTCTCATAAAAAAATTGATAGAACTCAATTATTTGATCGTTATGCAAACAAGCGCCCGTGTGTTCATTAGACACGTATTATCAAGTGAGAAAATATCTGGCCAAATAACGAGATAATGCGCTCGGCTGATTGAAAGATCTCCGGTAATTTATAGGCTAAACTTTTTCATTACGAGGGCCTTCCTGCATTCCACGTTGCACTTAAGCTCGGATCTAGATCAGATCAGGTCAAATTAGGACCTTGATGAAACTATGACTCATAGTGGGGTCAATGGTTAACCTATATGCTTCTGTCAGAGCGGTATGGCGCTAGACCAGGGCGTTTGGCAGACGATGCTTTATGTTGGAAAGAAACAAGTTAAAGGCAAATAGCTTTCAGTCACCAGTGATCTTTTTGTGGTTGTTACATTTTTTTGGGTTGGAATTACAATGATGCATTAATTTTATTTGAAGACCGTTGCAGTAAAATTGCGTTGCGTAACGGAATAGAGAGACCTTCGTTTGAAACACTGGACACAACCCGTGTGTGTATAGTGAGAGACGTTACAGAGAATTTCGGTTACCAATATGCAGCTCAGCGAGTTTGGGTTACTGAGATGTGGCTCAGCGAGTTATCTTTGCTGAGATGTGGCTTAGAGAGTTGTCTTTGCTGAAATGTGGCTCAGCAAGTTGTCTTTACTGGGATGTGTCTCAGCCAGTTGTCTTTACTGAGATGTGGTTCAGCCAGTTGTCTTTACTGAGATGTGGTTCAGCAAGTCGTCTTTACTGACAGTTGGCTCAGGGAGTTGAAGTTACTGATATGTGGCTCAGCAAGTTGTCTTTACTGAGATGTGGTTCAGCAAGTTGTCTTTACTGAGATGTGGTTCAGCAAGTTGTCTTTACTGACAGGTGGCTCAGGGAGTTGAAGTTACTGAGATGTGGTTCAGCAAGTTGTCTTTACTGACAGGTGGCTCAGGGAGTTGAAGTTACTGAGATGTGGTTCAGCAAGTTGTCTTTACTGAGATGTGGTTCAGCAAGTTGTCTTTACTGAGATGTGGTTCAGCAAGTTGTCTTTACTGACAGGTGGCTCAGGGAGTTGAAGTTACTGATATGTGGCTCAGCCAGTTGTCTTTACTGAGATGTGGTTCAGCAAGTTGTTTTTACTGAGATGTGGTTCAACAAGTTGTCTTTACTGAGATGTGGTTCAGCAAGTTGTCTTTACTGAGATGTGGTTCAGCAAGTTGTCTTTACTGAGATGTGGTTC
Source organism: Lymnaea stagnalis (assembly GCA_964033795.1). NCBI lineage: Eukaryota > Metazoa > Mollusca > Gastropoda > Lymnaeidae > Lymnaea > Lymnaea stagnalis. The sequence continues at coordinate 195,238 of CAXITT010000495.1, forward strand.
AGCAAGTTGTCTTTACTGAGATGTGGTTCAGCAAGTTGTTTTTACTGAGATGTGGTTCAACAAGTTGTCTTTACTGAGATGTGGTTCAGCAAGTTGTCTTTACTGAGATGTTGTTCAGCAAGTTGTCTTTACTGAGATGTGGTTCAGCAAGTTGTCTTTACTGAGATGTGGCTCACGGAGTTGATGTTCGTGAGAGCTCGTTCAGTAAAGTCCTGGTTAGTGAGAGGTGTCACAGCTGGCTGTGGTCAGTGAGACATAGGTCAGCTGGGTGTCGCTCTTGAGAGATGGCCAAGCGAGTCCCTGTTAGTGGATTGTGGTTCGTCTCCAGCAAGGCTGACGACTTGTTTATCTTGTTTGTTAATTTAGTAGATGAACCCTCCACGCATCAAGGGGGCTTGTGACGCATTCATGACCCGTAGTAATGTATCTGTGACGCAGTATGGCTAGACTTGTTATGTGTACGATGTGTTATCGTACGACAGTTAGTGTCTGTTTTGTGTGTGTGTATGTGAGAAGGTTTTGAGTGTTATCCTCTAGCTGTTGTCGTGTTTTTGAATTAGTGTACGACAAAATGACAGATTAACTTGTAACAAAGGTTTACGTTGTTCTTGGCATCGGAATTTGAGTCCAGTTTTGTTTGATAACGACGTACGAGCTGGTCAGTGAATTGGACGTGAGAAACACGATCACACGGGTTCGTCAGTTAGTGATATGTGTTTCAGCGAGTTATTTGTTTGCCGAAATAGGAATAGCGACATGTGGCTGACGAAATGTGATTTAGAGAGGGGGGTGGTGGGAGGGGGGAGGCTAGTGCTCTGTGGTATATGAACCGTGCTTAAGCGTGGTGAGAGTTAGAGATTTTACGATTGTCTTCTATCGTTCAGTCTCATTCACACAAACACATACATACACAGATACACGTTGATTGTTACAGCCTGTTAGTCTAGCGTAGTGGTTCTCAACCTTCTCAATGCCGCGATCCTTTAATACAGTTCCTCATGTTGGGCGACCCCCAGACTATAAAATTACTTCCGTAGCTACTTCATAAACATGTGTTTCCGATGGGTTTAGGCGACCCCTGTTTTTCGAACCCCAAAGGGTTCGCGACCCACTGGTTGAGAACCGATGGTCTAGCTTAACGATGCAAATTTCGAAATAGGTTGGCGTGCCTGTTATGCTTTTTTAAAGCTTTAATAATTGAATTAAGTAATACATATATTTAAACTTCTTAAACATTTAACGTACTTCTTCCACATGATGAGCAACACAGATGGGCTAGTCTGGTATCTGCAATGATGTCTGACCAGTTAACTGCCATCATAACACATGACCAAATGGACATTTCAGTTTGGAAAATTCAAAGAGGAAAAGTCAACTTGGAAATATAAACTGTGAAATATTAACTTGGAACTGTCAACTTGGAATTGTTAAACTCGGAAATGTTAACCTTGGCATTGTTAGACTTGTAAATGTCAGCTTGCAATTAATTCTAACTTTGAAATGTTGACTTGGAAATTTCAGCTTGAAAATTTCATCTGGGAAATGTCAACTTTGAAATTACAACTCGGAAATGCAATCTTGGAAATGCTGACATGTTTATTTTATTCAAGTTATATTTAAAAAAAAAAAAAAAGAAACTATAACAGTGTGAAGTCTGTGTGCGTTTGTTTTTTGTTGTTTTTTTAAATTAAAAGATATAATCATTTTGTACTTATTAAGATGTACTTTACGCATCTCACTTTAAAACTGCATAGTGAGTTAATAACAAGGGAAGGTGCGTAATAACGACGATCCTCCTCGTCGACATTGACCAAACATGATATCTTGAGGGCGGAGGGCGAGAAGAGAAAAAAATATCCCAAAACACTGAAAAGAAAACAAAACGCACCACGTGTTGACCTCGACCTAGTTGTAAAAGTACAAACATTTGTACCCAGTCCCCTCTTTGTAAAACTTGTAATTATACACTAAAAAAAAAAATTACTACAGACATGGTGTTATTTTCGTTCAGTCGGTATCCTCTGGGACCATCCGGTCGGCCAGAAATATCTAGTAAACAATAATTCCATAGGAAGCTGAAATTTATTTATTAAGAAATCAGTTCAAAGGGAGTCGTCCCAGAAGGGCCTGTTAGGTTGTTGTTGTTGTTTTTCCCCACCCCCCACCCCAACCTCACGAGTTACCCGCCCTGATCTGCCTCTTCGTCAGCCAAATTGCGATGGCTTCCAGGGCTTTAACATTAGCAATTGAAACTAATTGTATCATTCTATGCATCCAAGTATTTGGGCATGGGACTTTAAAAAAAACCCAGATACATTCTGTAATTGAAATGAATGGTATTATTATTAGGTTGTACTATATAGCGCAGTATCCCAGCCTTTTGCTAGACGCACTGCGCTTCACACAAACATTAGCAAATACAGAAACGTATACATTTTAAACAACAATTGGTCAAAAGCGTGACTTCACACACCCAAGTACTATCTACCCATGTCTAGCCATGGACAACACCTCGCAGAATCCAGCGTTGTATAGCGGTCAGAGTGGGGTGAGAATGAGTCGGAATAGTACAATTTGAAGAAATGGGCTTTGTGGTCAGTTTTGAAGGCTGGGATGGTCAGTATATTACGAATGTATAATGCGAGAGAATTCCATTGTTTTGGGTCACAAAAAGAGAAAGCTCGTTCACCATATGTTTTAGTGCGTTTTGGGGGAACAATAAAGAATACGCGTGTCTGTGGAGGAACGAAGCTTTTGAAGGGGTGAACAGACTGTAAGAAGTTCAGTAAGATTGGAAGGGCAGGAACGAGAGGAAAAGTTGTGACAGAAAACAGACAGATTTTAATCAATGCGTGCCTGTATAGGGAACAAATGTTATCTGTCTATGTATCCATATATGTGCATGGGAATTAAAACATTAGCAATTAAAACTAATGTGAACATTGTATGTATCCAAAAATTGGACATGTGCATTAAAATTACTAGTTGAAATTATTTTATCCTTCTATGTACCCATGTTACGCACTGACTTGTATTGGGAGAAATTAATCTCCTATTTTAATTTTAATTGGCTCGTTGTAAACAGTGCCTAACAAAGGACGATACCATAGAATGAACAATATTAAAGATACGACCCAAAACAGTTTCTAGTTACAATTAATTAAGATTTACTAAGTCTTAAGATAATTACAAAAGAAAAGAAAATATAATTACAATCTTCAACTTACAGTATGGTAGATCTTATGCCGGTACACAGTTAACACAGTTACAATAATGTGCCAATAACTTATGCGAAATAAACACATATGAGCACACAAATACACAAAGAATAAAACACGCCTCGTAAAGTTAATAAAATCTATCTGAATCTCCGTCTCCTCGTATCTGTCAATCCTTTATATACGTGTAGCGTAAGAAGGACTTATGACGTGTTGTTTACATATCTCGGGTTAAGGAGTACATTCGAGAAGTTACCCGGAGACATTCTACCCAATGCGTAATTGGAAGCCGATTGTAAACACGATACTTCAAAGAGATTTAGCCACGCCCACAACAGACGTTACTGTCTGCTAGGAGTGTACTACGAGGTGGAGAAAAGTTCATGCACAAGAAATTGTGCTACATAACAACCCATAATTAGGTCATAGGAACTGAAACACTAGTAACTGAAACTAATGTTATCGTCAGGTATTTTTCATACATTAATCAGGTATTTTTCATAGGTTGATCAGGTATTTTTCATACGTTGATCAGGTATTTTTCATACATTAATCAGGTATTTTTCATACGTTAATCAGGTATTTTTCATACATTAATCAGGTATTTTTCATACATTAATCAGGTATTTTTCATACATTAATCAGGTATTTTTCATACATTAATCAGGTATTTTTCATACGTTGATCAGGTATTTTTCATACATTAATCAGGTATTTTTCATAGGTTGATCAGGTATTTTTCATAGGTTGATCAGGTATTTTTATTACATTAATCAGGTATTTTTCATACATTAATAAGGTATTTTTCATACATTAATCAGGTATTTTTCATACATTAATCAGGTATTTTTCATCGGTTAATCAATTAATTTTCATAGCTTAACCAGGTAATTTTCATAAGTTAATCAACTATTCTTTTAACAACGGACCAACAGGTTAATCAGGTATTTTTTCTAGAGGCTTGCACGTGAATGTTAAACCATTAGGTTGAACTATGTCACGATAGTAAATCTTTTTTTTTGTTGGTATTTTTATTCGTTGTTCTGAGACGTTTATGGAATCGATATTTTAAAGGTGTGGACCGCGAACTGCCTTTGTTCTTGGAAGACTTGTAGACGCGGTAATCGATTATCCCTTTTCTTTTACTCCAAAGACGTGGCAATGGGAACTTTCTGAATCAAACTATGCACCAACAATAGAGTGCATCAGGTCTAAATGCTAATTTTGCTATTCGACACCTTTTCATACATTACAACAACAACAACAAAAAAAACAGAAAACAATTTGTCACACCTCAACATGGACTGAATCTGCCATGAGTGTGAAAAAAACACCATAGCATCGCAGTAGTATTCTCATGGCTTGTGCCTGGCCTCCAAACGTGACGAACCCGTTAACTTGAGTTCACACGAATGATTTACTCTAAACCTTAACACCAAACCTCGACTAAAAGTGCATGCCGTTATTAACATTGATCCCCCCAACCCTATTCTAGAACATGACAAGGTGTTTGTGAATGTGTGTGTGTTTTTGTGTGTGTGTGCTAGTGAGTGTATCAACACCGTGACCTCTCTTAACAGAAACAGCTGACTTTAGAAGGATTGCTTTTCAAGACGCACGCATCTCTTGTCCCACTTTTGGAGACCGCTGGGATTGAAACTCTTGAGCTAAAGATGAGAAAAGTAGGACGAAGAAATTGGAACGGGAATGTGTTATTGCCTTTGAATTGCTCGTAGATCAATCTGCCGTGGGAGAGTCAATTGTTAAAGAAGACAGCAGTTGACAAACATTTGGCCTTGACGTAACATTTTAAAAAGTTGAAGTCAAATTTCCTTGAGAATAATTGTGTGAATCCTGTAAAAAAAAAAATAAAAAAATATTACATTTAAAAATGTTTAAATCTCTAAATGTTTAGTTATAATGATTCGCCTTCCTGGATTAAAAAAAAATAATCTTACTTTCATGTCTATTTCAGAATTATAATTATAATTGACAACAATTTTGACCATTTTCTGTTCTCTTTTACCGACTCTTGTTAGATTCCCCCCCCCCCTCTTCCCCAACTCCAACCAAACTCGTTATGGCCTCGAGGCAAAATGCGCCTGTTTAGGGATTTGGCCAGCTCTGCTTGAGAAATCCGCCCACGTACGTTAAGCCAGTTTGCCAAGTTGCACAAAGCTCCAGTTTACCGTGTCTCAGTTTTGGCATAATTGTATTTCTTGTGTCGAGTAACTCTAAAAATTCCGGATGAAGAAATTCCGTGCGAAAATAAATACACTGTCTTATGTGAATTAATGTAAAAATTAGGATTTTCTGGAAAAATGTAGGGTTGGGGGGGGTGAGGGGGTGCAATTTTATTGGCAATAAAATATTAACTGAACTTATTTAGGCCATAAGTGAACGTCCTTATTTTCAACATAATATTTCTTCATCAACGGATTATTCACAATTAGGGTAACCAAGAATTAATTTCGTTGTATTACAAAACTTGGTTAACATAATAAAATAATATTTCAACAATTTAGTACAAAAAACAATCAATCTTTCTTATAAATAACTGAAAACTTTTTTTGGGGGCTGCCAAAGAACACTTTCCAAATTTATAAAAAAAAAAAAAAAATTGTTGAGGTTATTTGTACAACAATGACTGTCAAACAACCTTGTGCTTGTAACTGTTGGTTATAATAAAATTTGTTGAATAATTTTTGTAATAAGTGACAGCCTTTTAAGGTAACGTTTAAGAAATTGTTAGCCCGCAGAATATCATTTGTTCAGAATAGATGATTGTTATGTAGACGACGTGTTTACGTCACATTCCTCGTGCCGTGAACTATATCTGACCCAAATTAGGCTGCATTAGTACTGGGCGTGGCTTATTCCCTTTGATCTTGTTTACCACAAATTAAGCTATCGCCTCTCTTAGTTGAGTCGAAGGCCTTAGAAAATTATAGTAAATTGTGGAAAGTTCTAGTTACTAGTAAAATCTGGAATACTTTAAGAATTTTCGGTGGAACCGACCATAAAAGCAAAGAGAGCAATATTGAGGGGGATAAGATTTTGACTTCTCGAGACAAGATTGTGTTTTTTTGTGTTTACTTATATGTGTTTATTCGCATTTATAATTGTACCTTATTAATTGGCACATTGTGTTAAATATGTACCGGTACAACACCTAACAAAATCTATAAGTTGATGATTTTTAATTATATTTCTTATATTTTGTATTATTTTGATAACTAAATAAATCTTATTATTTGCAATTAGCAACTGATTTGGGTGTCTTATTTTTCCTATTGTATTTCTCATATGTATCGTCCTTTGCTAGGCACTGTTTAGAACGAGCCATAAACTAATAATAAGAGATTAATTTCTCACAATAGAAGGCAGTGCATAACAATGATATCAAATGAAAAAAATGTTAGACGCAATGACATCAAACTAAACAATCCCCTGCAGCGGTTATGAATAATGCCAACCCGTCTGTGTTCGGTGTAACAACTGATCCTTATTCCGCATTCTACACTCTTTTTGTACTTCACATTGATGATGACCCCATTCCACTTATCCACCCCTCTAGGTTTAAACATTCAGTAAACAACTCAATAAAAACAGCCCACCACGTCCAGTTATAACGTAAAAACAACAAAACCAAAGGCCAATCAGGTAACAAAGTTCAGTCACCACTCACAATAGTAATCGTCAGTCGTACATGCTATCATATCCCCCCCCCCACACATCCACCGCCTACCACACACGCTCCGACCATTGTCCTCTTCATAACAAGTTATTGAACTTTTAAGGTGTCACAAATATTTTTTTTTACTTCACATTTAATTTACTCCCCCCAACCCCACTCACCCACCCCCACTTCCCAACCCCCATCCCCCACCCCCACTAATTTAACAGGAAATAATGCTTTTGATTCAATCTCATTGTGTTAGAGTGCACCAGGACGTGTTTGAGTTGTTTTCACGTGTGCAATACTCGTCTGATTGTCAGCACAGAGTAGGACTAAACATTTCGTTACCTTCCTGTTGTTTACGGATTAAGTTTCTTCCAAGTCTCTTGAATCACAGCCATGATCCTTCAAAGTCTGTTGCATCACAGCTTTAGTTCTTCCAAGACTCTTTTATCACAGCCATATCTGTTCAAAGTCTGTTGTATCGCAGCAATATTTCTTCCCAAATCTGTTGTATCATAGCCATATTTCTTCCAAGTGTCTTTTATCACAGTTATATTTCATCAAAGTCTCTTGTATCACAGCCATATTTCTTCCAAGTCTCTTTTATCACAGTTATATTTCATCAAAGTCTCTTGTATCACAACCATATTTCTTCCAAGTCTCTTTTATCACAGTTATATTTCATCCAAGTCTCTTGTATCACAGCCATATTTCTTCCAAGTCTCTTGTATCACAATCTTAATTTTCGTAGAGATTGACGTGCAGAGCTTATTCTGGACACATCCTCTCCTTATTCCAAATTTATTATATTAGAATGTTGAGTAAAGTAGCTATAATGCAAATGGATGTCATCAGAAACAGGTGATGGGCTGGTCCAGGTTAGCTGTGTTGATGCTCAGTTGACTTTGAAGTGTAACATACCGGGACAAGAAACTCTGTTTAGTAATGAAACTTTCTATAAAAATAATTTTGTCAACGAAATCAGTTATCTTACTTTAAGCACAAACCTATTCAAAGTGACAAAATATAAAATTATAGCGTATAAAATTATGTATTTGCTCATTTTTTTTTTCAACGAATGCATAAAGTTGTTAAACAAGGTGTGCATCAAGGTGTGCATCAAGGTGGGCATCAATGTGTGCATCAAGGTGTGCATCAAGGTGTACAACAAGGTGTGCATCAAGTTGTTCAACAAGATTGCATCAGTCTCTTTTCCCTTTGGCTAACATCCGGTCATTTTGTTTTCTTTCAAGGTGTTCATCAATGTGTGCATCAATGTGTGCATCAATGTGTGCATCAAAGTGTGCAACAAGGTGTGCATCAAGGTTTGCAACAAGGTGTTGAACAAGGTGTGCATCTAGGTGTGGAGCAAGGTGTGGAACAAGGTGTGCCACAAGATGTGCATCAATTTTTACGTACTGTTGTCCGTATGGAGATATTAATATCTTATTTAACTATATCGCTCTTCTAAAACAGTACACGACAAAAGACGATACCAAATGTTCGATACAATTACAAAGAAAAACGATACCCAAACTAGGGCTATTTACAATAAATAAATTTTATTAAGTCAATAATGAATTACAAAATAAAAAATCAAAGAAAATTATAGCTATTGACTTACAGTATAATGATTGGCTTAAACCAGTAAAGTGTTGAAGAAGATACAATTTTGTAAAAGTTGCAATGATGAAAAATGAATCTACACAAACACACATACATCAAATGCTAGTCAACAAATCTCTGTCTCGTATAGCAAATCTCTATTGTAATCGTGCTGCTCCAAACTATCTCTCTCTTTCTTTTATTGTCTGTTTTACTGATATTTCTAGAAAGGGCTTACACGTTGTTGTCCTTTCCTGATTTGTCTAGATTTTTCTACAGAATTCTAACAATACGGGCTATAGATTTTATTAAATTTTAAACAAGGTCAAAGACTATTTTTATTTAGGCACACCCTAAAATGCGGTTCCGAGCTTGGGGTCAGCTGGAGTTCATTCACGTTTACGTGTTTACGACACATTTCCCTGTGCCGTAAACTCTGTCTGACCCCAAATTAGATTGCATTCGTACTAGGCATGGCTTACTCCCTTTGATCTTGGCCTTTGTTTACTATCACTACCAACTAAAAATAATTAATATTTTCTAATATAATTTTGTTGAAAGTTTGGGAATAAACTAGAGAGATAAGCAATGTGTAAGGCAGTTCTAGATCTTTCAGTAGGGTAGAATATAAAAGCGGGATTCATTTTTGTACGAAAGAGATAATATTTTGACTTCACAAGACAAGATTTTTTTTTTTTTTTTGTGTTTCCTTTTGTGAATTGGTATTTCATCAGTGTACTTTATTTTTTGGCACATTGCATTAACTGTGTGTCGGTACAAGAAAGAAACATGCGCTGTAAGTTGATGATTTTTATTATATTTCTTTTGTAATCCATAGTAATTTGAACAATCGTATTAGTTGAAATTAGAACTGTTTTGAGTGTCGTATTTTTGCTATTGTGTTCTTAATATGGTATCGTCCTTTGTTATGCACTGTTAAGAACGAGCCATAAACCTTAAAAAAATGAGAGTAGTTTCTTACAATAGACAGCAATGCGTAACAGCGTCGTCTGCATAACTCAATCTTTTTTTTTTCCCTTTTGACACATACACGTTGCGTTAAAAACTAAAACTTCTTTTTTCTTTTAATCAAGCTTAAGATGTGAATCCTTTTTTATGCAAAGAAAACACATAGATTCTAAATGAAAACACATAGTTCCATGCATTTACTTTAAATAAGGCCCGAAAATTTATACTACTATTATAACGCTAATTCTTCTATAATTTTTTTTTTCAAAAGAAATAGTGTCATATAATTACTTTTACTCGAATTCGTTATCTAGGTGTGTATTAAAACTTTAAGTAAATAATGTATCAGTAGACTTTAGTGGTTAATAATGTTTAGCAGTTGCACTTTTGCCAGCTTTGCCAGTGTCAACATTATCATGAATATAATCAGAATGACACATGTTATTTTTAGAACATAACGATCAATACCGTGAAATGTTTTACTATAGTGGAAAAACCATATCCATAATGCTCAAACTCGGCCCATGAAACCATGTACTGACTGACGCCCCCTTGATGTAACAGATGTCTAATACCGAGGCAATGTATATAAATGAACATAACGAATGCTTGAATTATCTTTCGACGTGATCGTGCCGTGGCTTTTCTAGTAGCGGAAACCTTACAAGCAGCGTGACCTTAGTTATTTCGCAGGGACAGATAGGGGCTAGTGGACATAACACAGTAAAAAAAACAAAAAAAATAAATAAAAAAAGACGTTATCACTCGACTCCAACTCTGGATATCTCACGTGTAGAGCAACGGCGGTTCTCAAAGTTGAATAGCAAGGTCGCAATGGTGTGGTAGCTACACGTACACAATAAATGACGTGGACACGAAATTCCACTCCAACCTCCCCCCCCCTCCCCAGTGACGTAAGAAGCGGGCTTTCGGAGGGTTTTCAGCCAACCTCAGAGGTTTTTTTTGGTTGAATTGATGGCAAAATTCTCGGCCCACCCTAGGCAGCCCTAAACACCGCTTGCCCCCCCCCCTCCCCGGTTAACCGTTTGATAGAGAAGAAAAACAACTTTGTTCCACCCTTAGTGGAACCACTTCACACCCGTTTTCATACTCTCTTGCGTGTGAAGTCGGGAAAAAATATTCTTTACACAATCCAGGTCAGCAAATTTAGACACATACACAAAAGCATACTTCTCCGAAGTCTGTCATTTTAAAGTTCAATTTCGCTTGCTCTGCAATGATGTCTTGACACTGGTAGCACAAATCACCTCTCCATTTTTGTGACATGTTAGTCACAGAAATATCCCCCCTTAAAATGCCATTAAAATCTGTTGAATTTGTTTGCATGTATCAAAATTGCATTCCAATTTCGACAGATCTAAAAGAAGGCTAGATGCAGGAAAGGAAATTTGAAAAATAATTTAAATTTTGGTTTTATTTCGAATGATTTGTTGTTCCATTTTTGAAAAAAAACTAATTACGTCCAACTTCGTCATTGCTGCAACATACACAGGGATTGTTCCAAGCGAGTGTTTAAGAATCATTGCCTTGCCTCTAACTGACAATGGGGTTGTTCCAAGCGAGTGTTTAAGAATCATTGCCTTGCTTCTAACTGACAATGGGGTTGTTCCAAGCGAGTGTTTAAGAATCATTGCCTTGCTTCTAACTGACAATGGGGTTGTTCCAAGCGAGTGTTTAAGAATCATTGCCTTGCTTCTAACTGACAATGGGGTTGTTCCAAGCGAGTGTTTAAGAATCATTGCCTTGCTTCTAACTGACAATGGGGTTGTTCCAAGCGAGTGTTTAAGAATCATTGCCTTGCTTCTAACTGACAATGGGGTTGTTCCAAGCGAGTGTTTAAGAATCATTGCCTTGCTTCTAACTGACAATGGGGTTGTTCCAAGCGAGTGTTTAAGAATCATTGCCTTGCTTCTAACTGACAATGGGGTTGTTCCAAGCGAGTGTTTAAGAATCATTGCCTTGCTTCTAACTGACAATGGGGTTGTTCCAAGCGAGTGTTTAAGAATCATTGCCTTGCTTCTAACTGACAATGGGGTTGTTCCAAGCGAGTGTTTAAGAATCATTGCCTTGCTTCTAACTGACAATGGGGTTGTTCCAAGCGAGTGTTTAAGAATCATTGCCTTGCTTCTAACTGACAATGGGGTTGTTCCAAGCGAGTGTTTAAGAATCATTGCCTTGCTTCTAACTGACAATGGGGTTGTTCCAAGCGAGTGTTTAAGAATCATTGCCTTGCTTCTAACTGACAATGGGATTGTTCCAAGCGAGTGTTTAAGAATCATTGCCTTGCTTCTAACTGACAATGGGGTTGTTCCAAGCGAGTGTTTAAGAATCATTTCCTTGCTTCTAACTGACAATGGGGTTGTTCCAAGCGAGTGTTTAAGAATCATTTCCTTGCTTCTAACTGACAATGGGGTTGTTCCAAGTGAGTGTTTAAGAATCATTGCCTTGCTTCTAACTGACAATGGGGTTGTTCCAAGCGAGTGTTTAAGAATCATTGCCTTGCTTCTAACTGACAATGGGGTTGTTCCAAGCGAGTGTTTAAGAATCATTGCCTTGCTTCTAACTGACAATGGGGTTGTTCCGAGCGAGTGTTTGAGATCTGTGACGTTTCATGAGAAGATCATCAAAAGGAAGTTGGAGCACTGTAAACATTATCACTTGAACAAGTTACCGTTGATGTCATGAACACATTTCGACCGTGGGGTCAGAGAAACGGAGGCAGAAGATCTAAATTAGAAATAATAATCAGACTCATTTTAGAAACACCTTGCAAGGTGAGAAAACATTTCCAGGTAATGCAGTGAACTTTGTTGCTACCTTGAGATTGCTACATGATTGGCATAACCCTGACTTGACTAAAAAACGTGTCCGCTCTGTTATTTGTTTGAAACATAAATGTGGAAAGATTTAATCCTGAAATGGGTGCCAATCAGATTATTAAAACATTGCCAGATTTCGATATTCTATTTACTTTTTAACTTGACTTCTAAAGAAAGATGACTGTTAAAGAAAGCTGACTTCTAAAGAAACGTGACTGTCAAAGAAAACTGATTGTCAAAGAAAACTGATTGTCAAAGAAAGCTGACTGTTAAAGAAAGATCACTGTTAAAGAATGCTGACTTTTAAAGAAAGCTTACTGTTAAAGAAAGCTGACTGTTAAAGAAAGCTGACTGTTAAAGTTGATATTCACTCAAACAAATTAAAACAAACAAACCCTTCACAAAATGTAATCTCGAGCAACGAGGAGTGGAGCTGAACATGAGACAAAACATTCATGCAAGTAACGCAATTTTTAAGAAATCCAATTAGGGCAGACAACCCCCCCCCCC
>CAXITT010000495.1:208267-238620 GCA_964033795.1 Lymnaea stagnalis
TTTTTTTTTTTTTAAACACACCATTTCGCGCAGTTATCGGGAATTTTATTTCGTGAACTCAATGGCATCCTATTTTTACCTTCACCTTTCCCTTGAAAAAATGGAACACATGATTTTTTCGGGCTTCTGTTGAGTGGGGGGGGGGGCTAGGGGGTGGGGGCTGAATTTTTATTTTTTTAAAATGCGTCACTGGCAACGTGTCTCCGTGCTGGGTTTCATCTGGATATGTTGACGGGAAGTGGGTCAGTTAGCCGGATTTTCGCCGCCCAGCCAGCCAGCCACCCACGAACAAAAGTGAAGTTAATGTAAATGATTTAAAGAGTTAATTTGCTTGTTCTCAATTCGCGATTGCGGAATGTTTGCAAAAGTAATCAGGGGCTGTTTTTTTTTTTTTTTTTTTTTTTTTTTTTTTTTTTTTTTTTTTTTTTTTTTTTTTTTTTTTTTTTTTTTTTTTTTTTTTAAAAATATTTTTTCTCTTTTTTTTTTTTTTTTTTTTTTTTTTTTTTTTTTTTTTTTTTGTTGTTGTTGTTGTTGTTTTTTGTTTAATGCCTTGTTCCTAGAAAGAAAACTGATGCACACTTTGTATTTAAGATTTATACTTTAGGCTTCTATTTATTCACATTGAAATCTAAATTTTAAAAAAAATTTATCTGTAATAGTCTTAGTGTTCGGTACATATTTTTGTGACTCCAGTTTCGTTTTTTTACTACGAAGCTTCTGTCATTGGTGACTTTACCCAGGAAAATAAATTTGAAAAAAAAAAATAATAATAACATCTGTGCCAGATTTTGGTTTAAAGGCAACAATAAAAACATAAACAACACAATCTAAGCATGAAAAATCGAATAAAAGAAAAGGAATGGTGTTGTTGTGTTGATACTAAATGAAGGACTGCATTCAAGCTGTGTGAAGGCGATCTTTGAACAAGGTATGTGGTGGCTTGAAGTGAAAGAACGGGACAGTAAAGAAAAAAAAAAAGAAAGAGACTGTTTGTCTAAAAGCCTTCTTCAGCAGACAAGACAAAGTAAGAAAAACCCGAAAATAGTAATGTGTTAAAATCTCAAGTGTCTCTAGCCGGTTGTGCTCTGTAAAACTGGTAGACACGTTGATAAGAGAGCATATTTAACTAATTTTGTTAGTGTCAAATAACGTTAAATAATTTCAACTTAGTTTACATACAACAAATTATTTGACAAGTTTTAGACGCTCTACATTTTGCTTTTTCAGTTAGACCGGCATCAAAATTTTGCCTTTATTCTATTCTAAATAAAATGTTAACTTCGGTCCATACCTACACGGTAATCACTGCAAAAATTGGCCTAAGTAGTGCCCCCAAATAGACACGACTTATTGTAAACCTTCCCCCTGTGTGTAGGTGAAACAGTGGGGATTGCTGACTAAGTCTATGACAGCTGAATAACTGTCACTGCCACGTCAAGACATCAGATGTCATTTAAACGAATCATCGCGTCACGTGATGTAACTAATCACTGGGCACTTCACTTCATTTCAAACTGTATACACACGATAACTTAACAACTTCATGTATAGCACACGGGATATCCCCATATATTACATCTGTGTTGATTAAATATCTTTACTATCGTCCTCGCATTATTACAAACATGTTATTGTGGCACAGAATAATCCTTAAGATCTTTCGAGCAGGTCACTCTAAGCTCGTCCGTTAGGTTATTTATTATTGTGTCCCCTGATTCTGCATGACATGAAAATAGCACACCCAAAGTTACAGTGTTACACTTATGTTACCTTGAAGTAAAGCAGGCGTTTATTTTAAGGATATCTCCTTGAAAAAGCATCTGAATGTATGAATTTTTCAGGGTTAAATGACATTAGGACATACTAGTTTATAATAATAACTCTAAGATAAGATAAGATATGTTTCTTTTATCGATCCAAACACGTGGAAAGGCTTTTTAATTGCATTGTACATTTTCAGCACATACAAAAAACAATTTGAACCCAAGACATTTACATTAAATTATTTCACTAGTAAAAAAAAAACAGGCATTCAAAGAATTTTCTTAGCCATAACAGGGACTAATTAGTTCTCATTAAGATTTGTGACTTCAGGGGGAACACGCTGGTCAATTCGTACAGATTGGGGAACAAAAGAAGTTTTTATATCTTGCAGTCCTTGCCTTGCCAGAAATAATTCGTCCCGAATGGGCCGATCGTACGTACCCCAGATGAAAAGGCTGGGCTGTATCTTTCAAGATGTGTTTAGTTTTACAATAGCATCTTGCTTCCAATAGTTCTTCAAGTGAAGGATGTTTAGTTTGTGTTATGTTCCAAGCTTTCTTGATTAGTCGGTTAATTCGGTGTTTCATAGTGATATTAAGAAGGCCTGCAGTTTTTGCGCCGTAGTCTAAGTTAACGACTTCTTTGTTTACTCCGAAATTATAAATTTTGTTGAGGTACCCTGTATAATTAACAAACCTTTTGAGACGAGCCTTGTTTACTGCACGGATGAAACAGATGTAAAAATCTGGAGGTCACTGGTATTAGCCGTTTACGTCTCAGCGCCATCTGGCCAGCAATTAACCTGGCTGGGAATGTGGCCAGACGATCATATCTGGGTCTCTTGTGCCATTATTTATCCTAACTGTGTAAACCTAAGGCCGTCTTCACGACTGTTCTATTCTCAGCCACAAGAGGGTAAGGTTCTATCTTCACGACTGCTCTATTCTAACTATTAAGAGGGTGGTGTTCAATCGTCACGACAGTTCTATTCCAACTATTAAGAGGGTGGTATTCAATCTTCACGACAGTTCTATTCTAACTATTAAGAGGGTGATATTCAATCTATACGACAGTTCTATTCTAACTAACGAGACTTTGGCATTCAATCTTAACAACTGATCTACCCTAACTAACATGACTTTGACATCCAATCTTCAAGACTGATCTATCCTAACTAACAAGCCGTTGGCATTCAATCTCCACGACTGTTCTATCCAACTGACAAGACGGAGGCATACATCTTCTATCCTGTCTTAAAGGCATTTTTGATTAGTGTAAAAATATGTTAAAAAACAATAATCTCAAACAATTTTCATTTCCGGTAGAATATCGAACGCCAAATAAATATGAGTGTATTAGACTTGCCGAAGAATACTTAATCAGATCCTATTAAATTTTTTGGCCTTGGAGTTTGGGAAAATTGAAAATCTGGCAAGTCTGGAAAATCAGACAAAAATGTTATTGAAACGTCGTGATAAACATAAAACCTTAAATAGGATTTTATCTGTCCTACAAATCACTTTGTAAGGCTTTTCCATGCATATAACATAGGAAAGATTGATCAACATAAATGGAAAAGTGTTTTGATACTATTTTTTCACCTGTCACAGATATAAATATGTGAACCGTTAATTGGAGACAAGTAATATGGTTAATAATTCCTGTATGTTAAACATGCAGAGTGTTAGGACTTGGGAGGAACTGGCCAATCAGATGTTTGTTTGAAATGGAGCTTGTTCTGGAATGGAGATACGAATGACAGAACGGTGAAATGAACAGAGGCCGTTGACATTGTATCAAGATTTACATTCTGCTGATAACATTATCAAGTGTAAGTAAAATGACAGTGACAGTATCCTTTATACTAACTTCGCTTTTGTGTGTTTCTCTGGGGCGAAATGGTTTTGGAAGGCTACTTGACCCATTTTTCGTCATTCTTTTGAGCTGAAACACATAGACTCGTTGCGCGATGACAACACATTCTATCAAACACCGCTTTTGTTCGTGTGTTTCTTGGAGTCAAAATTCTTCGGAAGTCTAATTGACCCACTCCCCGTCATCCCAACCGGCTGAGACTTCACACATAGGCTCTTTGGCGATGGCTAAACATTCGAGAAAAGTTTCAGCCCCACCGAAACCCCCCAAAACGTTTTTTCCCTTCAGTTTTTTCAAAAAAAAAAGGAGAGGGACAATTTTTATGATTTTTGAACGGTTCCGTATTTTGGTGTGGAGATCAACTGTGTCGTTGTTGTCTATGTGCTTTGTATTTGTGACGAATGTGAGGTTTAAATATATTTTAGTCTATTAGATTTTACATGCCATAAGCTTGATAAAAACAATTTCCGTATAAAAAAATCAGCTGCTACAATATGATACACCACGCACTATTCCATAAACGCACGTTCGTAACTTGGAGGGAAATGTTTCAGAGGCTGGGATGTATCCTCCAATGATTGTTTTACAAATGCATTTGGCTTAAAGTTGCCATAAAATATTTTTTTTAAAAAACAACACAAAGACAATAATCGTTCTTATTTCATAATCATTCAGATTCAGCAGTCTAGGGTGTGTGCCCTTTGGTCCATGTTCTTTATAGAAAATTATATTGAAGAGACTCATTCTTAAAGGGGTTTTCTTTGTTAAAAGGTCTACGTGTTGTTGACAGTCGTTTATCTCTGTTATGTGCAAGCCTATACATATCTTGTTCAACTATTTGTTGTTCCTAAAAGAAAATAAAAAATGTAAATCTGTGATAACAATTGTAGATCTTTATTTTGGTAGCGCACATAGACACAGGCACACACTCACTTACACACATACACGGAAATACCGTTGAACTTATTAATGAAGCTAATACAGGAAATATAAGACCGACCAGAAGTCAAATTATTTAACTAGTGTCGGGTCACAGAAAAAAAATCACATAGATAAATGATCAATACTCTAATTCCATTCAAAATCTGGGGAGGACAATCCGGTCATAATGATGCCAATACGTGATCTGTGCTCTTGATGTCTTTCTGGATCATTAAGTACTTCCCCCCCCCCCTCCCCACACTGATCTTAGAACAAATCTACAACAGCACCTGTGAATTCTAAAGAGGTCTTGTAGAGTTAGTTAAGTCATAACAGTATGTAGAACCATAGAACAGGAAAAACAATGACAAAGTATTTTGTAATAAATCCGTTAGGTTTTTTGTTTCATGAGTTCGTTGGTACTCACAGTTTGTTACCAAAAGTTTTGCCACGGGTCAGGAGTTTAAACCTTTTCATTAACGGGAATAGAAGAATTGCTATCATTTTCACGCTAGGTTCATTATAGGAGAACTAGCTAAGGAACCCGATCCACGCCCGAGTGGAGAGTATTTGTATTGGTACATAATGCTAAAGCCACGGCTGGCTATGGAGAAAACTTATTGGTCGAAAACTTCTTTGTTTAATGTCTGTGGTCTTTCTTTAAGTTGACTTTTTCGCCAGTTCCTGAGATTTTAAACTTGACCTGCTGAAAGGATTTGTTCTTAACATGTTCAGTATCTTTGGGTTCAGTAATAAATCTTGAGCAATCCCTGGATGAACTCGGGAATGACAGCATCAACAATGCCTCTATTTTATATCAAGGCTGGATGAATTTCTAAGATGACTTCCTCTGATACAGACACTTGGAGATTGTCATTCCCAAGTTTTAAAAGCCTATGGGAAACGACTCGGTGTTCTAAACATTTTATTAGTGTTGTTCTAAAATAAAAAAGATTTCTTTTTATCTGGCCTAGCAACCGATCCATGTCTTATAACACTTTGAATTCTACATAAACTTATGAATTCATCATAATGTTATGAATTCCACATAACACTATGAATTTACCATAACAGTACGAATTCTGCTTCTTGGGTGAAATATACCCTCTACTGGTATTAAAATCTTGAGCTTCGGTACAAACTAGGGTTTGGCCAACATATTTCTATTCCAGTGCCTTACACGTGTAATCTGTGTTCTGACAAATAACTCACGATCTTACTTTCTGCCACTTGTACTCTGTGTTTTGGTAAGCATATCCCTATTTAAACTACCTGGCATTTATAATCTGTGTTTCGGTCAACAACTCAATGTATAACTTTCTGGCACTTGTACTCTTATGTTTTGGCCAACATATCACCACCGTACAACTGTCTGACCACTTTGAACATGTTATTGTCTCGGCAGACTACGGCCAGCAGCTTTCATTGAATCAAACAACCGTCTCTTTGTTCTACTTTCTCTACCACCTCAAACCTTTCATTCGCAAACACAAACACAGTCATTCCTTGATCAACATCTGTCGCTTTTATTTCCGTTTTGTTCTCTACAGTAGTAGATCAATATCAACATTTCGAATAGCTTGGCGCTTCCGGAATCACGAATACATTTTTCCTTAACGCGATTACTATTAAATAAATGTTTATTTGTACTCTCCATAAATATTGCCAAGAAATATACACAGTTAAACACCCTCACCCCCCAACACAAAAAAAAAAGTTTTTCGCATACGTCCTTTACATGCATTTTTATTATTTTATTTTTAAATGTGTTCTGATGCCCCACCCGCTTTTGCACCGCATTTTTATTTCACCAATTATTTCAGAAAAACAAAAGAAAATATTACGCACAAAACGCACATGCGATATATCTTTTTTAAAGAATCTCATTTAATTTAACGAAGTTATCAGGGATTTTAATTCATGAAATCAGTGTCACCCTATTTCCTTCATGTTACCCTTGAAAGCCAGAAGAGAAAAACAAAAAGAATTTTTTTGGGGGGTGGGCTAAAAATTGGAAAGAATGGTTTATCATTCGCAATAAGTCTATATGTCAAGTTTCAACTCGATCGGTTGACGGGAAGTGGGTCAATTACCCGTCCGAAGAATGTACCATAAACACACACCAAGCAAAGTTAATATAAATGTAAAGGATTTTTTTTGTTGTAAAGTACGAAGTAACATAAGAAGTGTTTTATTTCCTACCAGCACTCAGACCAGCGATACTTACTGCAAACGCCCCAAAAGACTATTGCATCGGTGGGAGTGTGTGGGTGCTGACGTGAGTGTTTGCTCATAGCCCAAATCATAGTTCGTGAACCGAGACAAAAACTGCTCCCCGAATTTATTCGTGAACCGTATCGTTCGTGACACCGGAGCGTTTGTTTTCGAAACCCCGACTGTACAGTAAAAACTATGACATAAATCACCGACATCCCACCGACATCCCATCGCTTCAGTTTTGTTGTAGGATCACGGTGATGGAAAAAAACAACAACCTAATCAGACACATTTCTTAGAATTTGAAGCACACCATAAAACATTCTTCACGAAGAAATGGAAACTTTTGGTATTTTCTTTGTAACATAGTCAATAATATGTTTGCTTGTTTGTTGTTGTTTTTTTTCAATTTAAGTTAATCCGTTCATTGTATTTACTGATCATCCATCCCACCCATCCCTGTGGCGCTACAGCCTCAATGCCTCGATACTTCCTCCACTCAGACCTAGCTAATGCTTTTTTTTTTTCCATGCTGTTGTAGATCTTTTTTTGCCACATCATCAATCCATCTAAGCCTAGGTCTGCATTCGAGTCGTTCTCCTCTCGTGCTTTGGTGATGCACCCTCTTGACCCCTCTGTCATTTGGCATTCTTTCCAAGTGTCCTGTCCAGCGTAGCCTGCCATTTTTTAAAACATTTCTACTACTATTCTGGGATCCTGACATAGACAGTACACTTCCTGGTTGGTTCATATTCTTCATCTATATTCATGCTTTGAGTGTCTGTATATTTTCCGGATAACTTTTCACTCCCATGTGTTTAATAGGTTTTCTGCCATTTTTTGTTAACGTCCAAGTTTCACTTGCATATGTTACAAATGGTCAATTACAGTTTGAATTAAAAATTATTCTTTGTTTATTTTTTTTTATTTTTGGTAAGGTTTTTACATACAATATAATATTAGTTTACTGATCATACCACTGTTATATTTATAAATAAGCATCTCTTTAAAATTTATGTTTCCAGGGATGATTTATTCAATATAAAAACTATTATTAGGCATAGTTTTAGATAGGACATTGTGGTCACTGATGCAGCATCTCGTTAATGGGCAGTAAAGTAAAATAATAATACATAAATGTTACACGCTCTTTGCTCCTACATACCACTAGATCTACAAACATATCGTCTGTGGATCTATACCCATACTTTCTATGGAACTACACGCACACTGTCTAATGGATCTACACCCATGCTGTCAATGGATGTAGATGCACCCAGTCAATAGATCTAAGAGCAATAGGTCAATGGTATTACCATCATCCGGTCAAGAGATTAGCACGCTCCATGTTTACAGATTTAGAAGTACCGTGTATGTGTATATAAATCTAGACGCATCCAAGTAAATTAATCGACATCCACAATTTTAATAGATCTACGGAGCATCCGTTTAGAATATCTATACGCACTCTGTCAAAAGATCTATACGCAGCCTGTCGGTAGATTCTCCCGAACCCTATCAATAGATATTAACGCACCATGACTATTTCAGTAGATCTACACGCATACTCTCTATATATCTGCACTCAGCCTGCCGATATGTCTAGACCAGCGGTCCTCAACCTGTGGGTCGCGACCCCTTTGGGGGGTCACGCGACCCTTTCACAGGGGTCACCTAAGACCATCTGAAAACACATATACTCTACAGTTACAAGGTATCAACAAAAATAATTGTGTGGTTGGGGGGTCGCCACAACATGAGGAACTGTATTAAAGGGTCGCGTCATCAGAAAGGTTGAGCTCCACTGGTCTAAACGCATTTGGTCTCTGGATCGATGCGCTCCCTTGTTATATATCTACGCGCACCATTTCTGTTGAGCTATATCCGCACCCTAGATATATATCTACACTCACCCTGTCTAGGGAGCTATACGTAGTAGGAATTAATGAGATATCAAATCCCGCCAGTTTTTGTCTGAAGGGGACATTATGCGTGATGTTCACTGAAACAAGGGCTTTCTTGATTCCATTCTTATTCACACTTCTTCATCAGACAGTAATGCGACACCTCTAACAAAAATTGACATTTGATAGATCGACTGGGTTTGGGAAGATGTTTTTGAAGCATTGATCCAGTGTGGCGGGGTCGGAGTCGAAAGAAATACCTCGCTTTTAATTTAGATTTCGAGGATTTCTATTTCGATCTGACTTTTTGAAAAATTAAGTCTGTATGTGAATCAAAGATGGAGTTCAACTGTTGAATGGCGTTAGATTTGTGTGTGTGACTAGGCAGTCAGTGTATTTAAAGCATTATTCTCAGCGTAGATAGCACACCGTTTCGCTTAGATTTAACATGTTTGATGCGCTACGATTGCAGACACTAAATCACTGACAACCAATTTTAAATCAGTATCTGGTTTTTGAGTTGTTGTTTTTTTTTCCTTTTTTTAAATTTTTATTTAAGCCATAGCTTATCCTGATAGATGGGGCTCGAGTGTTCTAAAAGGGAGGCGACAGATCTAGAGCAGTTTTCTCAACCAAGAGCCCCCCCCCCCAACTCCGATTTGAACGCTTTCGAGAGTGGAGTTGCCTGGAGCCCCTGTTTTGTTCAAACCGATGTGCCCTGACAGTGATGAAGTTAGGGCCTGTGTCACTTTAGGCTGAGTGGACGTCGCGAGATCACGTGCAGTTAAGTTAACTGTCTACGGCGAGTTGGGGCGGGACTTCGCCGGCTCAGCTCGCCGACTTACTGACCATAAATTTCCTCTAATGATGTCTTTAAAAAAAAAGATACATTAAAATCACTTTCCATCTAATATATAAAGCTCTGTGTGACGAGGGGGGAGGGGGTGTGTAAATGTGTCGATCAATTACAAGAAAACCAACATTGACATGGACTTGGTCATAGTCGTTCCTGTTGACCTGTAGATGGCTCCTAGAAGTTTGGTCATAAATCCCTTTATCACGAACGCTGTCATCTAACAAATTGTAAAATGTAGATGGTGAAGTGTAAAATGTAGATGGTGAAGAGTAAAATGTAGATGGTGAAGAGTAAAATGTAGATGGTGAAGAGTAAAATGTAGATGGTGAAGAGTAAAATGTAGAGGGTGAAGAGTAAAATGTAGATGGTGAAGAGTAAAATGTAGAGGGTGAAGAGTAAAATGTTTGAGGGTGAAGAGTAAAATGTAGATGGTGAAGAGTAAAATGTAGATGGTGAAGAGTAAAATGTAGATGGTGAAGAGTAAAATGTAGAGGGTGAAGAGTAAAATGTAGATGGTGAAGAGTAAAATGTAGATGGTGAAGAGTAAAATGTAGAGGGTGAAGAGTAAAATGTAGATGGTGAAGAGTAAAATGTACTACCACTTCTCATTTTACATCTCCCACTTCTCATTTTACATTGAGGGTGAAGAGTAAAATGTAGATGGTGAAGAGTAAAATGTAGATGGTGAAGAGTAAAATGTAGATGGTGAAGAGTAAAATGTATAGGGTGAAGAGTAAAATGTTTGAGGGTGAAGAGTAAAATGTAGATTGTGAAGAGTAAAATGTAGATGGTGAAGAGTAAAATGTAGATGGTGAAGAGTAAAATGTAGAGGGTGAAGAGTAAAATGTAGAGGGTGAAGAGTAAAATGTAGAGGGTAAAGAGTAAAATGTAGAGGGTAAAGAGTAAAAAGAAAACATTTTTTTTAAAAATGACTTCAAGGGACGTTCAAGTTAAGTATCAAAACGGTGAGCATAGAAACATCTATTAAAGGAAGATTTTCGGAGCGCTTTTGCGTGGTACACGCATTTCACATCTATATATATAATTCGCCAACAACGGTCAAACCACAGGACGGGTCAAACACCAAGCAGGGTATTTATAGATACGCCAGAGCGTGTTTGAATAATGGGTTCACTAGCTCGCAAAATATAATTCCCGATAACTTCGCTAAATAATATATGTCAACATTATTTTCCAGTTAATGCATAATGGCTGTGTTGCTTATGGTTGAAATGGCTAGAAAGACTTTGCCATTGTATGCTTGTACTTAGTTTTTGTCGTGTTGCGTTTGTTTTAAATGTGGTAAACTATAGATTAGTTTTTTTTGTTGACTTTGTACCGCGCTTCGAGCCTTTGGGGATGAAGCGTGTTTTTGAAATGAACTTTATTATTATTATTATTATTATTTTTAATAACGTAATTGCGTTTTGTGCGTAATATTTTCTTTTCGGAAATGAAATCGTCTCAATTTAAGTATTGTGTCAAAAATATTCGGTTTACAAGTGGTTGGGATATCAGAATATTTAATATAGTTCACGGGCGTGAAATAAAAAGTGTGCAGTGACGTACCATGGGGGAAGGGTTTGTAGCAAATATTGAGATTCTTAAATGTGCGTTACTTGAGTTCATGTTTTTTCAAGTAACTTTACTAGATGGGAAGATATTGTTATGAAATGTTTGATATTTGGTGACGTATTGCGCGAAGGGATATGACGTAATATTATTGTGTAGTGTTGTCTTGTGAGTAATCGCTGTTCAAGATGTAGCTCAGTTGTGTAATAAAGATATTTTAATTTTAAGAATATATAGTTTGTGAAGTGAACAACCTGTTGGTCTCGAGACATACGCACTGCGGTGGAGCTACCGCCCCCACCCCCCCTCCTGATTTCCCCCTTTCCTTGCGGACATGGCCACCGCATATATATCTATATATATAAAGCTCATGGGTGTGAAATAAAAAGTGTGCAGTGACGTATCAGGTGTGTTTTTGGGCCGGGGGTGGGGGGGGGCTGGGTGGGTGTAACAAACATTAGGAGTCTTAGATGTGCGTTACTTGAGTTGAGTTCATGTTTTGTCCAGTAGCTTTAGTAGACGGGAAGTTCACGGATTGCCGTCGCCAATGTTTGTGGGGCTTTAACTAGTAAGGGTTTATTCTTTGTGCCTCAATAAGTTTATTAACAAACGATTAGCTTTGAATGCAACCATATTCTTTAAATATAAGGGAATGCTTTTTGTACCATTGTTAGGAACAACAGTTAATTCCTTGTATTAAGAGTGTTGAGCGTTAGGTTTGAACTATCCCATAGTTCATGGGCGCGTTTTCAGAGGGCTTTAGCATAACAAGGGTCTTACGGTCATTGGGTTTTTTTCTTAGAAAATCGGAAACAGGGCAATGAAAAACCAAAAAAAATGCCATACCTCTATTCATCAATACGTAAATGTTGCTTCGGAATTTGATCAAAGTCTTAGCTAAGAGTTGCAATAAGAAAGCCCTTAACGAGATTTCACATACCTATCCATGCGTCCTTCTGGTATACTACGTAGCTATGTTATAAAATGGAGAAATTGCATCTGTTGTTTTTTATTACCGCATACGTTTAGCGTGGATTAATTGGTCTTGGACTGGCATGGGATACACATCTAGTTGTTTCAATGTATTATCCAGAAGAAAAGATTGACGAGGTTTCAATTGCTCAGCGTCGGGACCTTCGTTTTTTTATGTGAGCTTTAGAAGTAAAAAAGTGCAATTAATGGTAGGAGTAAGAGCAAAATGGGTACAAATGCACTTGAAAATAAACAGTTAAAACCGAAGGGTTTTGAACTCATAATATTCATTACAGTTGGGGCCAGGCATACTTATCTGATTCCTGATATACGCTGAAACTCTTTCATTTTTCAAACCGAATTTTGAATAGGATAACCTGGGCATTTTAAACATATTTTAATGAGGCATGTATTAAAAGTTAGATCTGTATTTCAATTAAGTTTCTTGGCTGTACTCATCCTGAACATCACCATCAACGGGGTTCATCCCTAATTCAATGTTTACCAGAGTTTAGAGACGGGTCGAATTTTCTGATTTCGACCGTAAACGAAACAAGGCCGACGGCTAACTTTTCTGTTTCGGCCGAAATCGAAACCAGATCGAAAGTGATCGAATGGCAACTTCCAGCTGCGAAAACGAAATTTGGTCTGTCTCTACTAGAGTAATTGCTGTTAAAGATTTTATCATTTTAACTACTCTGACAAGATGTTTCCATTGCAACTGCTGCAACAAGATGTTATCGTTGTAACTATTGTAACAGTATGTTATTATTTAACTGCTGTAACAAGATGTTATTATTTTTACTGCTATAACAAGATGTTATCATTGTAACTACTGTAACAGTATGTTATCATTTTAACTGCTGTAACAAGATGTTATTATTTTTACTGCTGTAACAAGATGTTTTATTTTAACTGCTGTAATGAAATGTTTCAACTATAATTTCAAGCACAAACCTTATCTGTGTTAAAAGAAATTCTCAGAACGAACTCAATAGAAACAGACAGGAAGAAAGAGATACACAAAGAAAGATACAGAGAAGGAGACAGACACAAATAGATCGAGAAACAAAGAGATAGAGTGACCAGGGTTTCTTTCAGGCATCTCTCCGGGAGGCACTGTGCCCCCCCCCGGGAAAATCACGTGCGCCCCCCTCCACCGAGCAAAATGGGTAAAAACAATAGAAGAAATAGATATTTTTAAAATTAAAAAGGATAAAATTGGCATTTTTAAACAGTTTTAAAAAGAATGGTAACTGGGGCTTTTATCCGATTACAATGAGTGGAATCTGTTACATATCGCTAAGCTCGATATATTTGACGATCCGTATATTTAAGGCTAATCTTTTTAGAGGCTTAAGGTATTTGATTATAAATACTGTACTGGCCGCTCCTGATTATAAGCCGAAGTCTGAATTCCCTTTCTTCGCACATAGCCATATTTTTATTCATTTATTTTTTTTTTGTGCAACTTCACAAATTTTAAGACTTTAATAACACTGTGTATAATAATAACTTTACATCAATATCAAGGTCTACAATTCTAATAATAGCTTTGCCAAGTATCAAACATACGCTATCATGGGCGCCCACAGGGGGGGCAAGGGGGGGCACTTGCCCCCCTGGATTGATTGGATAAAATTTTTTTAGACAAAAATAGACCAAAAATTTGTTAAAGTAAAGAGAAAATAAAGAGAAAGTAACTAAGCTGATGTCCTGTCCGTTCGTTCACCATACAAATACGCTACAGTAAATTAAAACTACATTAAAACATTAGTAAAATTTTTTTTGCCCCCCGTGGAAAGTTAATCGATATTTTTTTGCCTCCCCCCCCCACACCCTGACCTCATGCAGACGGACATTGTACAAACCCTATGATAAATTTTATCAATCCCAATAACTGATTTGAAAAAGAGGAGACATTTAACTTGTTGAAAATAATTCAGCCCCCCGTGGAAAGTTAATCGATATTTTTTTGCCTCCCCCCCCCCTAGAAAGTTTTCTGTGTGTGCTCATGTAGGCTATCTATGTTCAAATTATATTTTATTATATAATTATTCCTTTTTAAAGTAGGAATAGGTGTTAATTATAAATTGTATGATGATATTAGGCTTTACAAATATTTCAGTTGCATAATTCTAAATGTACTCGATTCCAGCATGAATGTTGTGTTTACAAAATGGAAAACTTTTTAAAAAAAAGAGAAATATAAGCTTTTTTTTTTAAAATTAAGAATTTAACGGACGCATACAAATAGTGCTCATTTCATTAATCATTATCTCGAAGTTTTCTTTAAACGTGCTACGTTTGTAACAAAGTTTCCTGAATCACAGAGGTTTTTAAAAAAATATTTAGCCAATGTTTATTAAATTCCCACCTGCTTTCATTTTTTTATTAGAATAACAAAAAAGTGCCCCATCTGTTTGCAAGGATTGTTTTAAAAAAAAAAAATATTTTGTCAAGATGAGAATCTATCAGAAAGCTAAAATAAAAAAGATGAACTAGCACTTCGACTATCCTGCCAATTCAATTTTTTTTTGTTGATACTTGTTTTCAAATAAATTCTAATGCCTAATTTGTCCATTAAAAATAAACTGTGGATTTGGCAATAAAAATGTGTTTAAAGTATATCTAAGTGGCAATTCGCAATTTAGCTGAAAAAAGTTATAGTAGTTTGAAATTGAAAATGAATAACCAAAAACTTCAATCAGCTGAAATTTCTTCCATTTTGTAAACCACTTATGTCTTTTTTACATAATAATACTGTTTATATACGAATTATAAAATTGACCACTTTGAAAAACCCCTAAAAATGCGTATACCTTTCTACTAAATATTTTTTGTTCATTTTGACGATGGTAAGACTTTTGGCAATATTTGGCAAAGGTAATTATTTAGCGTTAGCTGATTATTATAAGTATTGGTTTTTCATTTGCGATTAACATAAGATAAGATAAGTTAAGATATTTTTATTTATCCAAATAAATGAAAATTTTGTTTTTTTTACATTCATCGCACATAATTTTTTCATTTTTTAAACTATTATGAAAGCTGAAAAAACATGCACTTACATAATTATGCCTTTTACCCCGTCTGGGGCATAGTCAGTCTACACGAATTTTCCATTCATCTCAGCCCTGTGCTTTCCTTTCTAGTTGCTTCTAGGTGTATCCCATACTTTGTGTGTCTGCCTACAGCTCGCTTCTCCATGTATTTTTAGGGCCTACTCTTTTTCTTTTTCCCTGTGGATTTTATGCTAAGGATTAGCTGGTAATATCACCTGGTGGTTGGCGGAGAGTGTGCCCTATCCACCTCCATACTCTCCTTATGATGTCTTCAGCTCCTGGCATGTCATTTCTAGTAAGTCTTTGTAGGTGATGGTGTTAGGCCATTCGATGCTCAAGATCTTTCTAAGACAATGTGGTTATGAACGTCTCTACTTTCTGCGTAATGCTCGCTGTTGTTCTCCAAGTTTCGGCTTTTAGAGTAGGACTGCTTCAACATTTGTGTTGAAAATTCTGACTTTTATTTGAAGAGTCACCACCTTTGACTCCAATCTTTTATTTAATACCACATACGCTGACCTAGCCTTTCCTATTCAAGCCCTATCATCCGCTTTGGATCCACCATTGAAGTCAGTGGTGCTGCCGAATTATGGGAAAGCCTCCATATCTTCCAGTTCATAACCTACCACACAGATATGCTCTTTATTGGCTGCGTTTGCCTTTGTTATCTTTGACTTACTCGATTGATGTAAATAGAAGCGAGATTCATTGGCGCCCTAGAATTCTACTGAAACCCCGATGAAAATCATCGCTAATTTTGGTGACGATAGCTGCACTTCATAGAGTCTTAGCTAGTATTAATGTCGCCAAGAGGTCCACATTTTGTTGGCCACTCTGCCCTTCACGATACAAACTATGCAGTTATTCGAAAATGCCTCACCTTCATATAAAGAAAAAGTTAGACTTGGGTGATAATCCTCATTCTCCCCTTTCTTCGCCACTGGGAGGAGCGTAGATAGAGTGTTTTGCTTCAGGCGATATGATTTATTTGTGCAACCCCCCCCCCCAACTCTGAAACGAATTATTTCAACCATTACATACCATTAATGTCCATTTTGGTACCCCCTCTAGTCTGGCAATCAGGGACGTATATCCCATCTGCCACCCCTTAGCTACGCCTATGGCCACTGCCTATTGGAACTGCCCCCCCCGCCCCCCCTAGAATCTGAAAGGCCCCCCCCCCCCCAAACCGGGACAAAATTTCTGAAAGAAACACAGAGAGGCATAGATATTGAAAGACAAAAGAAGAAGATCAAGAAAGAGAGAGAGAGAGAGACCAATGGTCAATGCGGCATAGAGTCAGACGAAGTAGACTGAGTAAAAGAAAGTCAGAGAATTAGAGGGAAGCACATACAAAGACAGAGAGAGAGAGAGAGACCAATGGTCAATGCGGCATAGAGTCAGACGAAGTAGACTGAGTAAGAGAAAGTCAGAGAATTAGAGGGAAGCACATACAAAGACAGAGAGAGAGAGAGAGACCAATGGTCAATGCGGCATAGAGTCAGACGAAGTAGACTGAGTAAGAGAAAGTCAGAGAATTAGAGGGAAGCACATACAAAGACAGAGAGAGAGAGAGAGACCAATGGTCAATGCGGCATAGAGTCAGACGAAGTAGACTGAGTAAGAGAAAGTCAGAGAATTAGAGGGAAGCACATACAAAGACAGAGAGAGAGAGAGAGACCAATGGTCAATGCGGCATAGAGTCAGACGAAGTAGACTGAGTAAGAGAAAGTCAGAGAATTAGAGGGAAGCACATACAAAGACAGAGAGAGAGAGAGAGACCAATGGTCAATGCGGCATAGAGTCAGACGAAGTAGACTGAGTAAGAGAAAGTCAGAGAATTAGAGGGAAGCACATACACAGACAGAGAGAGAGAGAGAGACCAATGGTCAATGCGGTATAGAGTCAGACGAAGTAGACTGAGTAAGAGAAAGTCAGAGAATTAGAGGGAAGCACATACAAAGACAGAGAGAGAGAGAGAGACCAATGGTCAATGCGGCATAGAGTCAGACGAAGTAGACTGAGTAAGAGAAAGTCAGAGAATTAGAGGGAAGCACATACACAGACAGAGAGAGAGAGAGAGACCAATGGTCAATGCGGCATAGAGTCAGACGAAGTAGACTGAGTAAGAGAAAGTCAGAGAATTAGAGGGAAGCACATACACAGACAGAGAGAGAGAGAGAGAGAGAGAGAGAGAGAGAGAGACAGAGGGGAAGAGAAAGGCAGCAGGAGATAGACCGAGACAGAGAGATGATTTGGTTTGGGGGTTGCGTAATAAAGTCTGAAGGACAAGTGATTTTTCTGACGTGCACTGAGTTTAAAATATGAGGTAGAAGTCTTTTATCTTTTAACTAGCATTTATCTCAAATGACCTTTTTTTTTTATACGAGTTTAAGATTTAAAAATTCTAATTGGTAAGCCTGAGATTCCTATTTATTATCATTTTTACAAAGTGAACAGAATTAATTAAAAATTTATTATTTTTTAAACCTGAAAGAAAACTATTGATTTCATGGTAAGGATAATGAAAATTGTGGTGGTAAAAAAACAATTACAATTAGTGTAAGAAAGTTATATTTAAAAAAAAAAAAATGAAGTCTATTAAAATGTAGCCATTGTTCTCAATGGTATTAATATTTTTCTACGAAGTCAACATACGTGCAAGTTTTTATAATGTATCTTTTAAAATATTGATAACATCAATTTATTGACTGTGATGAAGTTGACGTCATCACATAAAGTGTGATCTGGCCAGTGTCGGGTTTAACAGGTGTGAGGTTCAAGTAGCCGGGAACTGTGGCCACTGATTGGTCTGTCTGGGACAGTGTGACATGATGTTGCCTGAGATCTGTGTGTCAGCGTTTTATCCTTTGGCTGATTAAATATTAAGCTATTTCGTGTCGTAGCTGTCCATGGAGTGCATTTAATTTATGATTGCGTCTATGTTGTTTTTGACAAGTGACTGGTCAAGGCCACATGTGGGTTCTGTCTGTAAAATATTGACTAGGTGACTGGTCAAGGCCACATGGGGGTCTATCTGTAAATTATTGACTAGGTGACTGGTCAAGGCCACATGTGGTTCTGTGTGTAAACTATTGACTAGTTTACTGGTCAAGACCAAATGGAGGGTTTCTCTGTAAACTATTGACTAATTGACTGGTCAAGACCACATGGGGGTCTGTCTGTAAACTATTGACTAGTTGACTGGTCAAGGCCACATGGGGGTCTGTCTGTAAACTATTGACTAATTGACTGGTCAAGGCTACATGGGGGTCTGTGTGTAAACTATTGACTAGGTGACTGGTCAAGGCCACATGGGGGTCTGTCTGTAAACTATTGACTAGTTGACTGGGCAAGGCCACATGGGGGGGGGGGTTTGTCTGCAAAATATTTACTAGGTGACTGGTCAAGGCCNTAAACTATTGACTAATTGACTGGTCAAGGCTACATGGGGGTCTGTGTGTAAACTATTGACTAGGTGACTGGTCAAGGCCACATGGGGGTCTGTCTGTAAACTATTGACTAGTTGACTGGGCAAGGCCACATGGGGGGGGGGGGTTTGTCTGTAAAATATTGACTAGGTGACTGGTCAAGGCCACATGGGGGTCTGTGTATAAGCTATTGACTATGTGACTGGTCAAGGCCACATGGGGATCTGTCTGTAACATGAAAGTGTCCTTAAAATAATTTTTCTTTAAATTTGTGAGTGACGTATACCTCTTTTTTGTCTTTCTTTTTCTCTCTCTTTCTCTTTCCCTCTTTCTGGCTCCCCCTGTTTGTTTCTCTGTCTCTTTGTCTATCTTTCTATCTCTTTCTCTATCCGCCTCTTTCTCTCTCTATGTCTCTCCTTTTCACTGTATCTGTCTCTCTATTTTTCACCCTCTCTCTCTCTGACTTTCTCTCTGTGTCTCTCTCTGTCTCTATCTCCTCTCACTCCTTCTGCCTCCACTCTTTCTCTCTTTTTTATCTCTCCCTCTAGGTTAAAAGAAATTATTCTCTTTGTCTCCTCCCTTCCCCTCAATCGGTATTAAATCATGTTATATGGTTGGTTTTGTTGGCAGTTACATTGCATAACATTACACTACTTTACATTACATCTACAGATATGTAAACGATATCACGAAATCCCAACAATCGTCATAACATAATTTATTTCAAATTTACCTTTGGGAACCAAATAAATCTTCAAATCATACTTTTTTTGTAAATTATAATGTAATACACCTGGTCTTGTTATCGATTTTGTAGCGATGCCCAATAGATTACTCTTCATATCCTGCTCTACAATGGAGATCAAGGACTCCAGAGTAAAGTTATAACATTTTAAAATATTATATCAAGTCGTACATTCAATTGAATTTTAAAAGGTATGCACATTTTAAAATATAAAAACAAGTTATGAATGTCATTCATCAATAAAATAAAACAATTACAACCCAAAATATATGTTACAAGTTTTGCCCTACATTACTTTCAATAATATGTTGTTTTAATTTTGTTTAATTCAAACAGGCAATTTTTTCTATGTACATATACACATCATAATTCCACAGGACATTAACACGAAATAGTACCAGTGACAGAGAGCCCCCGTACACACGCGAATCTCACATCAAGCGTGAGTGATGCCCCTTTAAGTGGCGGCTGTTATACGTCTGGGTCAAAGGGACGTCATTGACGATCTGAACAAGATTTCATTATCTAGAGTAAAGTTCCATGTTGTGACCGCGACTGCCAGAGATAACCTGCTACCGAAGTGCGGAGGGGAGAACACAAAAAAAAGGAAGTGTGGGGAGGGGGGGTGGTTAAGATGATCGGTTCTAATCCACTCTGAGGGTATTTGCTCCTAAAGTAGATCAGAGCCGCTACGTCCGGTCACCGCATCAAAGGAGGATGTCGTATGCTGGGTGATTCTCAAGTTATCGGTCTGACGACCAGTCAACAGCCGGTCATTAAAACCGGACCATTTTTTTTAACATCCAAACAAGACAACGCGCAATACATTTGGAAGACGCCCCTGGCGCAGTGTGGATCAAATTTCATGCGGTTCCTTCACGCCCAAACTTTAGAACTAAACCATGGTAAATGTGATAACAGTGGCACGTGGTACAGAAACTTTAGAACTAAACCATGGTAAATGTGATAACAGTGGCACGTGGTACAGAAACTTTATGACCAAACAATGGTAAATGTGATAACAGTGGCACGTGGTACAGAAACTTTATGACCAAACAATGGTAAATGTGATAACAGTGGCACGTGGTACAGAAACTTTATGACCAAACAATGGTAAATGTAATTTCAGAGATATATGGTACTGCTGTAAGTCGTATGGTCCCATTAGTTCATTTATTCAAATCTACATGACGAATTCAGTTGTTGTCAAGATGGACGACGTAAAGAAATGGAATTAATTATCTCGTAGTGGCTTAGTGTTCGTCGTTAGAACATATCATAGTATGGCTTTCAATATAATAAATGTATTAATTGCTTTTAAAAAAGATTCCTACGTTTGAAAATTAAGTACCCAATAGGCACTGAGTACTTAATTTTCATTTAGTCTACTTAGCAGGCCCGCGCCTGGGAGAGGGGGGGGGGGCAACCGTGGCACTTGTCAGGGGCCAGAGCTAGATAGGGGCCAGTCCTTTTTCAAGTTTTAAAATCTATGCACATGTTTGAAAGACGAAAGGGGCCAGAACTCTGTCACCTGCCTGGGGCCAAGAAGTTCATAGGTGCGAGCCTAAATTAAGGTCAATCAGACAGTCGTAACTGTTGAAATAAAAGGCCTTCAGAACTGGACGCCGTGTTAGATCATCGTCCGTCATTAAGTGAATGTATGCTGCTTTTAAAAATAATAAATGTAAAAAGCTTTAGTTTGGCTCCTTAAGTTCTGCTGATTGAAAATGTCTCGCTATTTATTGTTTGACGTAATCAGAACAACAAATTGAACCTAACTGTATGTGACGAGCTCAGTTTTTTTTTAAATAAAAATTATATCTGCACTATAGAATGAAAAGCTTTATAGAAAGATTTTTTTTTTCTAAATGTTCGGATAGTGAACTCAATTCCTTGCAGAGGAACAATATTATATGCAAACTTACTGACATTATATATTGTAACCGAAAAGTCCTATTAGTCTTATTGTTACATCTTTTCACGCCTAAGTGTATCTTGTACTACTATGTATTGGCTTGTTTTATATTGCTATTCAGCTTGCAGTTTGAAAAAAAAAATATGGAGCGATGCTATTGAATTACATCTACTGGCCTTTGGGTTAATAGGTTTACATCTAATGGCCTTCGGGTTAATAGGTTTACATCTAATGGCCTTTGGGTTAATAGGTTTACATCTACTGGGCTTTGGATTGTTAGAATTACATCTACTAAGATTTGAGTTGATAGAATTACATCTACTAAGATTTGAGTTGTTGGAATGACATCTACTGGGCTTTGGGTTGTTAGACTTACATTTACTGGTCTTTGAGTTTTTAGACTTACATCTTCAACGAACAGACGCTGAAATAGCTATACAGATGTTTGCATTGCTATAGTGTATCCCGCAGAAACAAAAGAACAACAGTTACAAAGTAATTTTTTTTTTTAAATCTGCTTAGGTCATGAGAAAATTACAAGAAAAAGCATTCACAATATATTAGTATCATCAGCGATGTAAAGGTGTGCTTGATCTGGATTCAATATCCACAAACATTTCATGATAAAATAACCTAATGTATATGAAATCAAACAAAATTAATCCCAGATTAATTGAAAAATCACATAAAAAAGAATGTCTCATTTCGTAACACGTCGATTACATTAATTGTTTGAAATCGGAAGTCAGTGTGTGTACTAAATCGTTCGACTCTTTGTGCCATAGAAGCGAGACAGCTCACAATGACGTCAGATGCAAACGTCACAAGGCAGAAGCTGGCGGGTAATCTTAGGAATGTCAGAGGCGGTGAGACCAGTCTTTAGAACAACGTAAAAATAAAACACCCAACAATAACAGATAATGTTTGTGATTGAATGCCACTCTCACAATGCGCGTCCCGGCTTTCTGCACACCAGAGCCTTCAGAGAGCGCCTGAACGCAGGGTTCATGAAGGCGTATATGATGGGGTTCACGATGTGGTTACTGAAGTACACGTAGAAGACGATCACGTTGAACCTTATCACCTTGTGGGCGATAAGCCAAGAAGGCAGGTAGGCGATTATGAAGAAGATCGTCACAACAAACAGCATTATAGCCGTCCTTATGTTGGCAAGAAAATACTTGTCCTTCAGGCAGCCGTTGTTGGGGATCGTGATTTTCTGAGACCCGTCTTCTATCTGGAACTGGGGCTGTCTTTGTTCTTTTAAAAGCAGTGATTGTGTGGGAGGCGGGTTGAGCAGTTTTTTCTGCCCGTCCTTATTGCCGTTGGATATGTCCGTCATGGCTATGCTTTTGTCGGGCGAGTCGTTCAGCATACTCTGGTTCTCGGTGAGCGAGAGGTCCATCGTGTGCGTCAGCTTCGACTTGTTCCTGGATGCCAGTCTGCGGCTCCGTCTCACCAGGACAGACCGGTAAATGAGAATGTACAGGACGAAGACGACGAAGAAGCAGACGAGAAAACTAGACGAGTAGATCGTCTGGTAGGTGAACCGGAAGCGCTCGGAGAAGAGAATCTGATTGGGCAGACACTGGCCGGTGTAGATGTAGGACTCGTTGATGGGGCTCGCCTGATTGCACACCTTCACGTAGAGCTTGATCAAGAAGGTCAGGTACTCGTACATGAAGTCCTCGGTGGTATCGGACGTGTTGACGCAGTCCCGACACGTGCCGTCCGCGAACAGCTTGTAAGCGTCGCTGATGTTCTTGAACTCCTTGTTCAGCATGTTTTCCATGGGGTGCGGCCTGACATCCTTCTTCCTCAGCGTATCCACGTCGAGGTACACGCCATGAAACATGGCCGCAACGGCCCCGATGACGATGGCCATGAACAGCAGGACCAGAACACAGTACTTCGCCCGCGTAGAGTCCAGCACATGAGAATGGGGCCGGCATATGCAGATGTATCGGTCGATCGCTATGGCGACCATGATGAACACCGAGAACGGCACCGTGCAGGTGATGATGAAATAGTAGAGCTTGCACGAGAAGTCCAGCGAGATGTGATAGTTGAGGCCCTCCACCACCATGGTGTACGGCATGCCGATGGCCGAGGTCACCAGGTCGATGGCGGCCAAGGCAATGATGAAGACGGTCGACGAGAGCTTGTTGCGCTTCCTGACGTAGACATAGAGGACCAGCGAGTTTCCCAGCAGCCCCAGGACGCTGAAGCACGCCAGCATGATGATGAGCACGTTCACGGGACGCGGAGGGATGCGGTTCCGCAGAATATTTTGCACCTGATCCTCGTCGATTTTGAGGCACGTCTGAGGGTCGTCCATCCTGAGGAAAGAATAAAGTCAATTTGAAATTTGTAAATGATAACAGTTTTCTTCTTCAGTTAAAATAGAACTTTATATGAAATGATAAGGATGTCAAAGAATCATTTTTTTTAAATACTACTCTATATCGTCATTCTTCATAGCTCTCTAAACAATACTAGAATTCAATTGAGCTTAAAAATAGAACATTACTTGGGATTTGAATTTTACCAAAATTGATTATTGTTTATTTTAATTTTTTTCTCCATGTTTATATGCTGTGACAGCATTTTGTTTCATTTTTATGTGTACTATAAAGCAGCTTAGCTGATCAAATACACGCCTGGTTACTGTCGTAATGCAGTTTAGCTAATACACATACGGTTCACTGTCGGAAACAATCATATCTATTTCAGAAAATTTGCATTTAAATTAATTTTTTTATTTTTTTTTTTCACTTTTGCGTGTTTTTAAATGTGACAATTTTTAGATTGTTTTTATTTCTCTTTTTCATATAGTTGACTTTGTGCCGCGCTTCGAGCTTTTGGGGATGAAGCGGGTTTTTCAAATAAACTTTTTTTAAATTATTATTTATGTTCAATGGTTGACCTCAGTTTTTACTAATGACGACAGGTGTTGCATATTGTATTTTTAGTTTCAACAAGTTACAACCAGGGCTAACTAAAGAACATAGGGGGGCCTTGGGCACAGCAATGCACTGGGCCCCCTAGCAACAAAACCCAACAGGGTCGTTAAAGGGGGGGAAGTGGGGCACAGTTGGGAGGGGGGGGCGCAAACAGTTGTTTCTCCCAACCCAACTCACCAAGAGAAATAAAAGAATGAAATAGCGAAACGAGGTATGTGGAAGGTTGAAATAAAATAACAGGAGAAATAACCTGGTCAAATAAGAATAAACATTCAATAAAGTTAAAAATAGATTAATTCAACTTATTTATACCAAAAAAATTTCATTCCAGTGCAATAATGATTTTTAAAAAATTATCAGAAATACATTAAAATTCCTTCCAGATGATAATAAATTATCAGGTTCTCCATTTTATAACTTAGTCTTCCTGCCTCACTTCTCGTTTTTTTCTTTTCCTGATCAGTGTCAGCTGATACAGAGTCAAGAGCTTTTTTGAAACCTTGACGACATCAAAATGTGCCGACCATCTTGTGTCAGAAAGATGCTTTAAGACAATGAGAGATTTTCCTAAGGAAGATACAAGAACATTCCATCGATGTGTGGAAGCCGAGAAAATGGTAAATATACGCTGAACAAAGTTAAAGAATTTTCCAACTTGTAGACAACACCCTGCTGGTTTTAAGCCGACTAAGTTCATACTGTGTCCAGCACAAGGGACACACACGGCAAACTCGTGTTAGCAGTCCAGTGTAGCGTCCATAGATTTTTGCCATACGATGGACCACGGCAAATTGAAGGCGGAATTTTTTTCTCATTCAGGAAATCCAAAACATTGTCTGCTAGATCCTTTGATACACAACAGTGTCAGTTAGATCCTTTGCTCCATGGGAACATATGGAAATTAACTTGATTAAAACGTTCCACAGACTTACATCCTCGAATGTACCGGACCGTTAATGTCAGTTGATCAATGTGTGAAATGTCTGAAGTGGAATCATAACTTATTGAATAATACTTTGACTCTTTAATTTCTTCCAGAACAGCTCAAAGGACATGTTGTCCCATTAGATAGTTTGAGATACTCTTCCAAAAAAAGGTTAAATTCACCCAGCTGCTCTAAAATATCTAAACCATTCCCATTGTTTACTGACCCAATTGTTCGACCCAAACCTCTGGAGGCAAGAAAACGAATGACATAATCCCCACGAGTCAGAACTTAATGTCAGTACTTCTGTTTTGACCTATGGTCTCTGATTAATAAAGCACCTAAACACCTAGCTTCTTTCAGTCGAAGGTAATATGCAGTCATTTCCTTGTGATGTACTACTCCATTTTCATGTTCTACACTTAGATTGTTATGTTTCCAGTACTTTAATCCCTTATACAGCGAAGGGAAATACTTTTTTTCATCATAAGACGACCCGCAAAACAATACAAACAACCTTGGTATGGTGACAAAACAATACAAACAACCTTGGTAAGGTGACAAAACAATACAAACAACCTTGGTATGGTGACAAAACAATACAAACAACCTTGGTATGGTGACAAAACAATACAAACAACCTTGGTATGGTGACAAAACAATACAAACAACCTTGGTATGGTGAAAAAACAATACAAACAACCTTGGTATGGTGACAAAACAATACAAACAACCTTGGTATGGTGACAAAACAATACAAACAACCTTGGTATGGTGACAAAACAATACAAACAACCTTGGTATGGTGACAAACCAATACAAACAACCTTGGTATGGTGAATAGAGAAGCGAGTCAAGTTTTACACAATCGCCATTCCGCAGTTCACGTTGGAACATATTTCTTGATAAATACCTTGTCTCACTTCTCTCTTCTCCAGCTCTGACTGAGTTTGAAAAGTTGCAGTCCTGATTCTTACACAATGATGGCCCACCGCGAATTCAGTACTCAAATATACACGTGTTCTTAATATTCCAAAGCCCGAGATCTGTGTGGTGAATCACACACTCTCGTTTTCTGACACAGCTTTGTGTGTTTCAATTTTTACAATGTCCCCAGTAGAGGAAATAGCTAATGGTATTGTCTGGAACTAGATGGCTGCATCCAATAGAGGATGTAGATGAGGCTTTTTTTATTTTGACGAGCAGTATTAGTCACTGATATTTCGATTGGATTTAACCACGTGTTAATTTTGCAAATTAACCCTTTTTCCTCGTCTCCTCAGCTCTTTTTCTCTTCTGTGCTCCTATTATAAAAAATTTGTTTCGTTGGTTACTAGTATTTCTATAGTAATAGCAGCAATCCGTTTAAAAGATACAGGTCATTATTTTAAAAAAAAATGGATTCGTCTGTCCCTTCAGACTGACACGTAACCGGCTAAAAACGAACATGGGGAAATGATCAATAGAAATGGTGCCAGTAATAAAATCGATCTCTGTGTATGAGCTACCCGGTATGTAAGACGGAAATGATTTTGAACTTTAAACATTTAGCACAAATTATGTCTAAATGCCTAAATATCTCTGCCTACTGTTCAGAAATACGGTGACTGTTGTGTTCTATTTATCATCCAAATGTGTTTTTCAGACACAGAATACAAAATATTTTTCTGTTCAAAAATATAAAGTTATTTGGATTTTGTTTTTTAAAAAATAAAGTTCCCGGTATTATGCTAATTAAATTCAGTATTACTTTAACTGGTGCTAGGATATATTTTTATCCACTAATTTCACTATGGAGCCGAGGCGTATCTAGGGTTATTACCACCCGGGGCCAACATCTTTGACTAACTTGATTGTAAACAAATGCTCTAACTTTAGGATTTTTCAATTCATATCTGGGAGAAGTAAAACTTGTTGACGAGAGTTATTCCGCTTTAAAAGTTAAAAAGTTTCCAACTTGTGATTCGCATTTATAATATTATTTAAGAACGTGCCGATAAAATGGGGGCTTAAAATTGGGAAACGTACTGTACCATGATTTTTAAATAAAATTTAATTGCCAAAACTTTTCAATATTCATTAACAATATTTGCAACATGAAGCCTTTATAAGAGTGAGTCTCCTAAAAGCAAGCGTCCCCTAGAAGCGTGGAGCCCTGGGCAACTCTCCACTGTGCCCATGCCTTAAGACGGCACTGGTTACAACACGACCAGTTTAGGGCAGGATACACAATCAACTTAGGGCCAGGAGAACAACCAGATTAGGGTCGAAAACATAACCCGATTCGGCCCAGAAGCACAACCAGCTTAGGGCCAAAAACACAAACAGATTAGGGCAGGAAGCACAACAAGCTTAGGGCCGGAAACACAGCCAGATTACGTCCAGAAGCACATCCAGCTTAGGGCCGAAAACACGACCAGATTAGGGCCAGAAGCACAAAAAGCTTAGGGCCAGAAACACAGCCATATTTGGGCCTGAAGCACAACCAGCTTAGGGCTGAAAACACGACCAGATTAGGGCCAGAAGCACAGCCAGCTTAGGGCCGAAAACACAACCAGATTAGGGCCAGAAGCACAACGAGCTTAGGGCCAGAAGCACAACATGCTTAGGGCCAGAAGCACAATCAGCTGAGGGCCAGAAGCACAATCAGCGATGGCTAGAAGCAAAATGGCTTAGGGGCAGAAGCACAACAACCTTAGGGCCGAAAACACAACCAGATTAGGGCAAGAAGCACAGCCAGCTTAGGGCCGAAAACACAACCAGATTAGGGCCAGAAGCACAACGAGCTTAGGGCGAGAAGCACAACAAGCTTAGGGCAGAAGCACAATCAGCTGAGGGCCAGAAGCACAATCTGCCTCTGGCCAGAAGCAAAACCGGCTTAGGGGCAGAAACACAAATACCTTAGGGCCGGAAGCACAACATGCTTAGGGCCAGAAGCACAATCACCTTAGAGCCAGAAGCACAACAAGCTGAGGGCCAGAAGCACAACAAGTTTAGGGCCAGAAACACAACCAGCTTTGGGCCGGAAGCACAACTAGCTTAGGGCCAGAAGCACAACAAGCTTAGGGCCAGAAGCACAACCAGCTTAGGGCCAGAAGCACAACCAGCTTAGGGCCAGAAGCACAACAAGCTTAGGGCCAGAAGCACAACCAGCTTAGGGCCAGAAGCCCAACCAGCTTAGGGCCAGAAGCACAACAAGCTTAGGGCCAGAAGCACAACAAGCTTAGGGCCAGAAGCACAACAAGCTTAGGGCCAGAAGCATAACCAGCTTAGGGCCAGAAGCACAACCAACTTAGGGCCGGAAAGTTCAAAGTTGATTAACTAAACATTGGGTCGGGGGAGGCCATTCCCCCCATCGGTTTCCCCCGCAAGTTTCCGAGCAGCAAACACTCATCATTTTTCCTCACTGGCACCCGCCCATTCCAGGCTTGGTAGAACGGGACTGTTTGCATCAGAAAATGATACTGAATTTACTTTACCAATGCGGACGGTGACAAAAATAAACGAATAAAGTAAAAAAAAAATATATTCTACTCAAGAACCGAGTGAATCGTCTATTAAGTCTCGTACCCACACGATATACCGTGTCGGAAATTCAGTCTTAAATGGAAGAGAAAATGGATGATGATTTTGATTTTAAAAAGGAAATGAAACAATCCATAAAACAAATGTTTTCGTATATGTCCTTTAGGTGCATAATTTATTATTTTATTTTATAGTAATATTCTAATGTCCCACCCACTTTTAAAACGCAGATTTTATTTTACCAGCTATTTCAGAAAAAGGAAAGAAAATATAACGCAACAAACGCACTTGCGATAGTTTATTTTTAAAGAATCTCATATAGCGCAGTTATCTGGAATTTATTTCGTGAGATCATTGGCACCATAGTTATTCATTTTCTCCTCGAAAACAATGAAGAAAAAAAAAATTGGGGGGCTGGGATTGGGGTGGATCTACAATTTCGACAGAATGTGTTATCATCCACAACGAGATTTTTTGGTCATGTTTCAGCTAAATCGATTAAAGGGGAGAGGGTCAATTAGCCTTCCAAAGTTAATGTAAAGATTTCTTGTTGTTTCAAACTGCTCTGTAAACAGCAAGCCAAGATAAAAGGATTAATTATAAGCATTGTGAGAAGTGGCAAAATATATTTCCTTTACGTGGGAAAACGCAAAACATTGTAGACTTTTTTTTATATTTGCTGTAATAATCAAAGAGGCTAAGACATTAATTGTTCAAACCGTGTTCAAGCTCTTCTGTGACACTACAGCACTGTTTATGGCCAGAGCTCACGATTTATGAGTTCACACAGCTGCTTCATCACAGATGTCGCCACTGTTTCGGTAACCGTACTTTTCTTGTAAGCCCACCATTGATTGGCTCGACTGGCTAGAAGGTTCTTTCTTCTGAAACAGTGGAGCGACTGGTGAACTCGTTTCCTTTGTTGAACTATCCGATCTAAGACGATAGCATTCATTTATTTTCACAGATAGACGGACAGACGGGTAGGCAGCTAGGTAGGCAGACAGACAGAGACAGACAGACAGAGACAGACAGAAAGACAGAGACAGACAGACATAGCAGACAGACAGACAGACAGACAGACAGAGACAGACAGAGACAGACAGACAGAGACAGACAGACAGAGAGACAGACAGAGACAGACAGA
Source organism: Lymnaea stagnalis (assembly GCA_964033795.1). Lineage (NCBI taxonomy): Eukaryota > Metazoa > Mollusca > Gastropoda > Lymnaeidae > Lymnaea > Lymnaea stagnalis. The sequence goes on from CAXITT010000495.1 coordinate 238,065, forward strand.
AACAGACAGACAGACAGAGACAGACAGACAGACAGACAGACTTACGTACATACGTACATACTTACATACATACATGTATACATACTACCCAATAAACAAAAGTCACTTGAAAAAGCATGCATTCAAGTCAAGGAATATATAAGACTACCAAATGTTTCTACATCCGCCCCTTCCCTCATTTTTCAGTACGCCCCCCCCCCTGAAATGTATTGATAATCTAATGTTGCACTCTCTTTTACACCTACGATTTATAACAATGTGTCAATCTCATTGACCACTGTTATCGAAAATGTGCTCAGCATGCAAATGAACGGACCATTACACCATACTTTCCTTCATACATAGAGAATTCCATCTATCGATACCTAAGACGTGCCATCTTAGCACAGTGCATCAACTGTAACCAACTGAAGCTCTAAAACAACAGCGGGGACAAATCGATCTATTTCCCGTCGCCAGAACGGTTCAGTTCACCGTGAACTTAAACTTCCGGTACTGATGTTTTTGGGTTTTTTTAAGGTTTTTTTTTTTTTTTTTTTTTTTTGCCTGATTTCCC
>CAXITT010000495.1:246419-280252 GCA_964033795.1 Lymnaea stagnalis
GGCTTTTTTTTTTTTTAGTTTAAATTAATAGAGCAAAAACACTATTATTTAAAAAAAAAAATCTGACATATTTTGTAAACAATAACCTGATCTTCGTGCTCAGCTTTTACAAATATGGATTTAATCTTTTAAAAGCTTCTTGTCATGGTGTAACAAGGCTCTCAGCCTCTAGGCCGCACATGGTGGTACAGTTTCTTGTCAGGGCATTTATAATCCTCTAAGCCATGAATGGCAGCACCGCGCTGACAAAGATTGATTTTTAAAACGTGTATGTTAAAAATGGATATACCTGAGATAAAAATGACACAAAAAAAAAAACCGCAGTATTGAATAATAAGATCACATCGTTGTCTGTACGACATTTATGTTCAGTGCATGCACTGTCAGCCTGACACATTATTGAAGCTATACAATAGTTTATTAATAAACTGACATGGAAAGAGCAACGGCTCTCTATGGTTTAATATAAAAAATGTGGAAAAATAAAACCGAAAATATTTGTAAATATCAGTGATTTATGAAGATAGGATAATTTTATATGCCATTGTGTACAACCGCCAATCGAATGCTCTCTTATAATTATCGTGTACAACCGCCAATCGAATACCTTCTTATATCAATCGTGTAAACCCGTCAATCGAATGTCTTCTTTAATCTATCGTGTAAACCCGTCAATCGAATGTCTTCTTTTATCTATCGTGTAAACCCGTCAATCGAATGTCTTCTTTAATCTATCGTGTAAACCCGTCAATCGAATGTCTTCTTTTATCTATCGTGTAAACCCGTCAATCGAATGTCTTCTTTTATCTATCGTGTAAACCCGTCAATCGAATGTCTTCTTTAATCTATCGTGTAAACCCGTCAATCGAATGTCTTCTTTTATCTATCGTGTAAACCCGTCAATCGAATGTCTTCTTTAATCTATCGTGTAAACCCGTCAATCGAATGTCTTCTTTTATCTATCGTGTAAACCCGTCAATCGAATGTCTTCTTTTATCTATCATGTAAACCCGTCAATCGAATGTCTTCTTTTATCTATCGTGTAAACCCGTCAATCGAATGTCTTCTTAAATCTATCGTGTGCAACTGCCAATCGAATGCCTTCTTATATCTATCGTGTACAACCGCCAATCGAATGTCTTCTTTTATCTATCGCGTACAACCGCCAATCGAATGCTTTCTTATCCATAAGACCGGCTAATGTTTCTAGGGGTCATCTACTCAATGACCTAAACAAAGCATGTAGTTTATTTTGCCTGCGTCACGTACAATCATTATGTTTAGTCACTTTTTTATTTGCAGCTTTCCCTCATAGAAAACAGGCAAGTTTCGTCATCCTCGGCCCTACCCGGGTCATCCTCGGCCCTACCCGGGTCATCCTCGGCCCTACCCTGGTCATCCTCGGCCCTACCCTGGTCATCCTCGGCCCTACCCTGGTCATCCTCGGCCCTACCCTGGTCATCCTCGGCCCTACCCTGGTCATCCTCGGCCCTACATTGGTCATCCTCGGCCCTCCCTTGGTCATCCTCACTACGTACAATCATTATGTTTAGTCACTTTTTTCTTTGCAGCTTTCCCTCATAGAATACCGGCAAGCTTCGTCATCCTCGGCCCTACCCGGGTCATCCTCGGCCCTACCCCGGTCATCCTCGGCCCTACCCTGGTCATCCTCGGCCCTACCCTGGTCATCCTCGGTCCTACCCTGGTCATCCTCGGCCCTACCCTGGTCATCCTCGGCCCTACCCTGGTCATCCTCGGCCCTACATTGGTCATACTCGGCCCTACCTTGGTCATCCTCGGCCCTACCTTGGTCATCCTCAGCCCTACCTTGGTCATCCCCTCACAGAAACTTTGAAAGCGGGGAATTCATACAAAATGGAATATTATCTATGTTATGTTTTCGTCACATTTCCCCATGCCGTGAACTCTGTCTGATCCTATTTGGCTACGTTAGTATTGGGTGGGGCTTATTCCCTTTGATCTTGGCCTTGTTTACGACCACTACAAACTAAAAATAATTATCGTCTGTGCTAAAAGAATTTTGTGGAAATGTTGGAAGTGAACTGGAAAGGTAAGCAAAGTGTAAGGCGTTTCTAGATGCGTCGGTAGAACCATCTATAGATTTATATAACAAGATTCAGAGAGCATCGAGAGAGATAACGAGATATTTTTTTACTTCACACGATAAATAGGGTGTTATTCTGTGAGTGAATTCGTATTTATCCTTGTACCGTATTTTTTTGGTACATTGCACTAACTGTGTACCAGTACATGAAAAAACATACTCTGCAAGTTGATGATTTTAATTGTATTTCTTTTGTTTTGTAATCCTTAGTAACTTAATAAATCTCATTAATTTTAATTAGCACTGATTTGAGTGTTTTGTATCTCTGTTATTGTTGCTCTTATCATTTGGTATCGTCCTGTTATGCATTGTTTAGAACGAGTCATAAAATGTAAAAAGGAGATTAATTTCTACCCACGGATAGCAGTGCGTGACAACTATAATGTCTATTATTACTAATTCACTTTCAATCTAACAATGTTTTGTTTGATTTTTTCGTTTCAAATGCAGCACAAAAATTTAAAACTGTTTTTAAAAAATGCAAGTTTTTGTGTTTCACATTTGAAGCTAACAAAGAAAAATTCATAAACATTTTTTAAAAGCTAAATGTCGACGTAAAAAAAAAACCCAGCCAAATGTACCCTCCAAGACTTATGATAAGCGGTTCTAGGATTAAATAAACTATAAAGAGATATAAACAATGGGCACGAATGATGCTGAACGTGATATTTCGAGCCCCGGTCATGTCCCAGATACCGGGGCACACTGCAATCAACAAGTCTGCCACGCTCGCTGAATTATCGAGGACGCTAATAAGACCCCCAAAAATGGGTGATAGCTCTAAGACAAGATAGATCATTGGGCCGGAGCCTCGAGGTCGAGCCCTTGACCTTCACGTCTGCAAGTCTGTGAAGATACCAACGAGAATTTCTGAGAGGCGTGATAAATGACGTCTATATGATATAGCCCCCCCCCCCACACCCCTTCTTTTTCCCACCCCAAACCTCCGAATCCCCTGACATGATACCCAACGTGCGTGGTACACACAAGTCAAGTCCTTGGTCTCCAAGGGTTCTCGCGGATCCTACAAACCCCAAGAAAATCCCTTCCTAAAAATCCTAGCCCATTTCTAGGGCTCAGTAGCGAGTAATTGAGACAAGGCTGTTAGGGTTGAATATCTCATTTCTCTTGTCTGTACTTTTTTTTTTCTTCCTTCCACTGCCCAAGGAAGTCACTGGGCTTGGATCGATGTAACCAAGAAAAAAATATTACATGGACAATGAAAAAAAAAAATGAATTTTATAAAGTTTGGGTGGCTGTGCAGATTAAGAGAAAAAGAGTGAGACAATCTTAGCCTCAGACACAAATCGTTTCAACGCAGTTTGTTGGTTGACTGTTGGGCTTTATTTGCCAGACATAAATTTGACAAATTTTAAGCAGCAACCGAAAATAAATTTCTAACTGTTAAATACAATAATAAAATAGCAAAAGTTTATTGGAGACTAAAGAAACCATATGACACGAATAACGTTGGCAGACAGAGGGCCATTCTTTTCTTTTGTTACACACTTTGTCCTTTTGAGGCATTTTTATGTTTACTTTATGTAATTCATAGTGATGATGTGCATATAGATGTCTGTAGGAAAAGAGAGAGTCCCTCTATCTCTCTTTCTCTGTCTGTCTCTCTCTTTGTCTCTTTCTCAACCCTCTCCCTGTGAGAGTTTGGGTGAGAGAGTGTGTCTGGGTGTGTGGGTTTTTGTGTGTGTGTGAGAGAGAGACAAAGAGAGAGAGTTAAGGGTACAGAGAGAGAGAGAGAGAGAGAGACAGAGTGAAAAAAAGGACTAAGATGTAAAGGGGAGGGAGAGCGAGATAGTGAGAGAGAAAGAGAGACACGGAGACAAAGAGAGAGAGAGAGAGAGACACAAAGAGACACAAAGAGAAATAGAGAGAGTGAGAGAGAGAGAAAAAAAAGAAAGAGAGACACAGATAGAAAGGGGAGAGAGTGAGAGAGAGAGAAATGTGACATAGTTAGAGTACAATAATAGCACAACGCCCTTATCTCTGATTGGTTGAACACAAGCACGTTGAACACAAGCACGTTGAACACAAGCACATCTGAAACTTGTCACCCGTATAATAACTCAGAGATATTTGCACCTAGATCTTCAAACAGGGACCAAAAGCAACATGGCGGTGAGGCATGAGATAACCTATGTAAGTTTAACAGTTAATCCTTTGCAATTCATAAGTTCATCTGGTGCAGTTCATAACGCCACATTAGCAAACTTACTTGTTAAGAGCTGACAACTTAGACGAACTGGCCCCAATAGAGTAGAAATGGTGGGGGTAATCGATCAATTAATGTATCGAAGCCACCTAAAAATGATAATGCTCATTTAGCTCGAGACGAGGAGACGAAGAACTCCGGAGATCGCCAAGAAGAGACACACACAAAAAGAAGATTTCAGTTTTTGTTTTTTACTTTAAAAAAAAGGAGATTTCTTTATCTCAAAAAAAAAAATGATTTTTTTATAGTTAAAAAAATTGTCTAAGATGGATGCGTTAAGTTAAATCAGTTGTTTAAAAGTCCAAAATTATATTTAAAATGTTTATATATACGCCTGTTGAAAGTCATGATTATATATATATATATATATGTGTGTGTGTATACATGTATATATATACGCCTGTTGAAAGTCATGATATATATATGTCATGACTTTCAACAGGCGTTGCTAGATGTCGGTTACGTTCATATCAATAATTTATCATGCTACAATCCTAGCTGCACATTGGGGGCTTCTTGTAAAATTGCAAGGATTCCTATTTAGCAGATGTTAACAGATAATCCATTAGTTCATTCGATTTTTAGGTATTAAAAAATTAGGTATTATGTTGTTTTTTTTAAATTACTTAAGAATGATTGCTGTAAATTCTGTTTCAGAAAAAAAACAAATTATATTTTGTTTTGTTCAATCCCAGCTATTTTTTTTAAGGAACGAGCCTCACAAACGGACTTCGATTTCTTATTATTTAAAAAAAATATTTTTCTTGCTTGCCTGACAGATGCTTGACCTGATAGGTCTTCTTGACCTGTGTTTTACGAAAGGGTCATCTGCCTATAGGGTAATGCGCCTGTAATCTCAGGTTACTTTTAGACAGAGAGAGAGAGAGAGAGGAATCGCTCTTTATTTTCTGCCAATTAGTCTGCATGTTCTGACATCGTCTACATGAATCATCGCCACGCACTTGGTGTTTTGAACAGAATGCAAACGTATCACTGGAGTCTGTGACGTTTTTCCAACTCGACGACTTCTTGAATGTCGCGTCTTTTTTTTAACCCTTCAAACTAGCCTCGCTTGTTGGTATGTTTCTTTGTGGCAAAAGATGCGTTTCTTGCCAGCAAAAAAAAAAAAATAATAATAATAATTCGGATGGCTAATTGACCCACTTCCCGTCATCCTAAAGAGCTGAAACTTGGCACATACACTTTTTGCCGATGACAACACATGCTATAAAACTTTCAGCCTAACCCCTGAAGAAAACCAGTTCATATGTCTGGTATGGGATTTCACTAATTTTTTATGCGAACCGGATGTTGTGTTTTATTGTGCGCGGGAAGATTTTTTTAGAGTTTTTTTTTTTCCTGATTTCTTAATGGGAAGACAAAAGGGGATTTAATCTTTTACACCATTTTAAAAGTTGTTGAGATGCAGTACATTTCTTTAATGTTTTCAATCCAAAACCTATGTTATTAGGTTTTCTTTGACCACCATAATTATGCATAGAAAAGGATTGATGCCAAAACTTTGTTTTTAGGGGCTTTTTAAAAAAAAAAATTCGTAGTTTCCAAAGAGGTCTCGAGCAGGAGGGGAAAGCTGTCAACAACAAAGTTATAAGATTGAAACGTCATTCCTCTTAAGTAGTCGAATATTTTGGTTGATGCGCTCTATAAATAGAAGTTACTTGAATTTTTAAAATAGTTTTGAGGGATTGGGGGGGCGGGGGGGGAAGTGGGGTGTTTGAACTCGTTGACCCCTGAGTGTGTCAGCTAAAGTAAAACCATGAGCCTATCGCGGGTTGTGTACCATTGCCGGCCATGGTCGATGTCAGCTTCCATTTCAATAAGGTTATAAAGGAGATGTTGATGCCATGATAACAGAATTAATCATAAACTTTATAATGTAACAGTGTACGTACGTACACACTTATAAATCTCCTTAAAGACATCAATCACAAGTCTTCTCTGTCGAACCAAAATCGCATGAGGTAAGTTAAAGATATGATTTTTAAAAAAATATAAAAAGTGCCTATCAAGTCGCACGCATGGGCTCTTAGTCCAAGAAAAAAGGGTGAGATGTGTCTTCGCAGTCATTTATTAAAGTGCTTCGGCTAATGCTGTGGTCTGACTTTTAATCGCTCCAGGAATTGTGTATAATGGATGCGCTCAGACATCTCGTGGGTACCATTATATCCGCAGCTTCGTAAACGACGGGAAAAGAGAAGACACGCCGACCTGAGAATCTAGTCTGGTCAGTGTATTATTTAGATGGAAACAACTCCCTCGGGACCTCATCTTTAACCCGCACGTCATATTTATTGCATTTTTGTTTTTCATGTTAAGAGTCTATAATAAAGACACCTTTTTTCTGTGCAATGTGTATGTGTTCAGTATAGTAAAATATAAGATATCATTAACAGCTACATACATTTAGAATAAAGCTAAAGTCTTTTTTTTACATACAACGAACGTGTGTGTCTTTACTATAACTGAGTCGATCAAACATCAAATGCTGCTGTTACAATATTTTTACTAGAATGTTACAAGTTTTTTTTTTTTTTGATTCTTTCTCTAAGACAGCCGTCATTTTCTTCAAAATAATGAGTGTTTTTTTAAAAGTTTTATTTGTTTCTCTTGCGCTACGAGCTTCATGAGCACACTAAATGCTCGGAGGTGAGAAGGATCGATCATTGGGAAGCCATTGAGATCATCAAGAACATTAATATATAAAAAAAAACCACACATTGTTGATTATTTGAATGATTTTCTGAGAGAAAACACTTTTCTATCTAATATGAAAGTCAAAGATAGAACAAGGGTGTCATGTATAGGGCATTCGTTGTACAGAATGCTATGCTGCACTCGTCAGGTTTTTCATTTATTCTAATTCGATGTTCGAGAATACGTTTCACAATAACATTAGATAGTGTTGTATTTTGTTGTTGTTGTTGAGATATCATTTGCCAGATGCACTGAGCTCAATGAAACATTGTTAATGTCAACTTTTTTCATCAAATGGATTTGACGACAAAACAAACAAACAGCAGCCTGACATTCATCAGCATCAATCACTGTTCTGCAGATGACGCGTTTACGTCATCTTTCCCCATGAATAAACTTTAGCTGACCCCAAGTTTGGTACCGCATTTTAGGGTGTAGCTAACTAAATATAGTCTCTCTTGATCTTGTATACAACTAAATAAATTCTATATTCTGTATTATTAGAATTCTGCAGAAAAATCTAGAGCAATCAGGAAAGAAAAACTACGTGCAAGCCCTTTCTAGAAATATCAGTAAAACAGACTATAAAAGGAAGAGAGAGATAGTTTGTAACGATTCACGATCCGATATTACGCTTGAGTTTGGCTAAACGAGACAGAGATTTGTTTACTAACATTTAATGTGTATGTGTAAGTTCCTTTTTCATCATGGTACTTTTTACAACATTGCATCTTCTTCAAAATTTTACCGGTACAAGCCAATCAATATAAGGTAAGTTAATAGCTTTAATTTTCTTTTATTTTTTATTTTTGATTTTGTAATTCATTATTAACTTAATGAAATTTATTAATTGTAATCAGCCCTAGTTTGGGTATCGTTTTTCTTTGTTATTGTATCGAACATATGGTATCGTCTTTTGTCGTGTACTGTTTTAGAACGAGCTATACACTAAATAAGAGATTAATTTCTCCATTAATCGGATAACTGTACGTAACACTCACATTCACCAACATCTGTCAAACAGCAGCCTCACATTCACCAACACCAAACAGACAGCAGCCTCACGTTCACCAACATCAATCAAGCAGCAGCCTCACGTTCAACCACATCAATCAAACAGCAGTCTCGCAGTAACCATCATCAATCAAACAGCAGTCTAACATTCACCATCATCAAATAAACATCATCTCACATTCACCATTCCAATTGTAAGAGTTGCTTTAAACTTGTGTCAGTTGTATATTAGTTGTTTATTTCCTTATAAATCTGTCTCATTCGTATCATTATTTGTTTCTTATCGTTACAAAACTGAGTGAGTCATATCATTATTTGTTCATATCGCTAAGATCAATTGATAAACATTTGGTCGAATCAATTATTATTTGGTTCGACCTGGTCCAAGTACACACAGGAAACGCGCTAATTATAAAAAGTCTAAAGTCTCCTACATGTCAAAAAATGTCCTTTCAATTACAATGATCTATTGAACAATTTAACACGGGAATACTAACAAACACTTTCAAGAAAAGGGATAATTATATTTCAAATACCGGAGGAAGGTTTTCAGGTTGAAGCAATACAAATAAAGGGGTGGCGAAAACCTGAAGTTTCGGACAGTAACTGAATGTATCAAAAACTTTTAGCTTGTTGTGAAGATGTGTAGTCTACAAGAAATAGACAAACACTCTTAGCTTGTTGTATAGATATGCAGTTTACAAGACAGAGACACTCTTAGCTGTTGTATAGATGTGTAGTCTACAAGACAGAGACAAACACTCTTAGCGTAGTGTATAGATATGTAGTCTACAAGAAAATGCTAGAGTGTCTGTCTCTGTGTTAAACCGTTTTGGTTTTTTTGTCGGTGTGTTTTCGGACTAAACGTTCATTGTACGTTGTTGCACTTCTTCTACTCTACCCGTTTGAATACGTCTTAATTATATTTAGTTGAAGATCAAATAGTGTCAATACATATTTTATTTTAGACAGTATGCCACTGTAAATTCTTTCATACGTAGTCGCTTCTATATACTTTACATTGTAATTTTCGTTAATTAAGGGGTGGGGGGCAGAATTCAGAGATCTCCCCGGGCGGTGCAAACTCTAGCTACCCCACTTCTGCTATCTATCATTAGTGTATGGTTTAAATACGTGGTAATAGTACTGCTAATAACACATACATTAAATATTCTTGAATTACTTGGCATCAACATTTGGTTGCCGTTAGACTATTGTCATCTGATAGCATATTGGTTATATAACGATATCGATCTGGCTTACTGATTTCATATTCCTGATATCAGCATTGTATAAATTTCATCGATGGTCTGAAGAATTCGAAAGCAATTAGGTCATCGTACAAAGCACATCATGTGACGTTGGTATCCAGCAGCTGCTACAACCTTAAGACCCCAAGAGACAAGAGCAAGATTAATTGTTTGAAATTTGAAAATTGGTAAAAATATGACAAACAAATAAAAACTGAAGTTGATCCGGACTTCTAGTCCATGGGGGGAAAACATGAAGGAACGCACCTATGATTCCCCACTTACTCCCGAAAGAAATGTGTCTTCATTCATTAGATACACATAAAACAAAAACCGAAAACGTACAGTAACATCATTTCGCACGCTTTTTTGCAGGTCTCGACCACCGAGTAGACTCTCTAGCCACTGTAAACCAATACAAACGAATTGAATATTGAAGAAAAAAAACAAACAAGGAAACCACGAGGGGGCATCGATAGTACAGTTGTATTGGAATTGCTTGCTATTTCAGCTGTTTTAATGGTGTTCTTCAAAATGCTTTTTTTAAGAAGATACTCTGTCTGTAGGTTTGATAAACGCGTTGCTTAAGTTGTCAGGGCCATTCTGTGTTGACCTGGGTGGACTGAAAGTATGTTGCTTACATGGGCCCGTCAATCGAAGACCACTCTATGCGAGAGAGCTTACACTGTTGGAATTTTAAAAAAAAAATTAAACAAAAACAAAAGAGACGCCAAGTTCATGGTGAATCGAAAAGTCAACGTCTGTTATGTCTTCTTTTCTCTTTAGGTATCGTGTTAAAAAAGAAAAAAGAGTTTTAAAAAAGGCTGACTCTTTTAGCTCTCATTTGGTGCTGTTTAGTTTTACTTATCTCGAAATTTAAAAAAAAATTGATCTAGAGTAAGTAAGCGCCTCGATTTAGGCATATTTAATTTCGGATCCAGTCTGCTGTCATTTGCTGGCTAAAGATTCATTTACTGTCCACAAAGCAGCAAGAGCTTGTACGTTTTCAAAACACTATTTAATTGTGCATGTCTTTATTGGTGGATGTATGGACATTGAGGGTTTCAGATTAAGGTATATCAATGTTGACACCAAACAGTGCCTGTTTTTATAGTGTTGCTGAACTTCACTCAAGTTGACATCAAAGTGTGTGTGGGTTTTTTTTTACAATGTTGCTTAACTTCCTCCAAGTTGACATCAAACATTGTCTGTTTTTGATAATAGTATTAAATTTAACCAAAATTGACATCAAACAGTGCCTGTTTTTGACAGTGATGCTTAACTTCACCCAAGCTGACATCAGACAGTGTCTGTTTTTGATTGTGTTTTTGATCTGCACCCTGCTTCTGAATCCATACCATATAAAATCTTTTTTTTCTTCTTCTTCTATATCTTAAGGGCCAACGATCAATTTATTGATCAATTTGGCTTCTATGCATGTAGAAGGGACTTGAAATGTTTTTTTTCTTTTTTATGTTTTTTTTCCTACCTCTTTGCTCGTAAAATTTAACTTTTCATTTTTTGAGATTTTATTATTTTATCGGTTTTAAGTTAAAAGATGTTTTAAAAAAAATGCCGATTAGCTAATGATAACGCCTTCATCTACAAAGAAACACAAAATACCTACTACTATATGGACTATTATAAACTTTCAATAGTTCTTGAGGCGATGAAGAAGTGGGATAAGCACGTCTACTATTTTCAAAACTCAGATTGCACCTGATGCAAGTGCAAATCTTAATTTGACACAGCTCGAGATTCACCAGTCTTCCTCTCCACGAAGTCGAGACATCTTCATGTGAGACAATTTAATTATGCCCCACGCTATCTTAGCCTAGATATTTCAGCACAACGGTCATGGAATCACAGAATCAGCTCACTATATATTACATTTGGCTGTCATGATTTACTCAACAACAAAAAAACAAACAAAACATGTCGGAATGTCTAACGCGCTAGACCGGGAGCGAGCTGAATGAGCGTCACATTACTGGGGATTCCACCAGGATTATCTACCTCTCTCATCCCTGCAATGGGGACACAATGATTAAGTGATGTGTGTTTTAAGACATTCAAAATCTGTGCTCAGCTTTTCATTTTTCTCTGTCTTGCTGTTATTGTTGTTTTTTTTTCTTAAATCAATGCCACACACTTTGATATATTTCTTGATCACATTCCCCGATTATATGAATTGAGTACATTTAGAATCAATTTGTTTGTTTAGGTGAAAGAAACTCTTTGACTTAAAGCCTTTTTTTAAAAAAAAATCTTATCATCAATCTTCATAACACAAAAAGTAATGAGAATGAATTGAAGATTGAATCCATAAAATCTAATCAGCATGTTTGTCCTCTCTATTGTCTAAATACATTTAAAATTTCAACAGTAACATACACTTAAGTCTTAAGCGTATTTTCAGATAGAGCGAACACAAACAGATTGGATCATTTTTCTGATAATACCGTGTCACGTCGATTCAACTACTCGCAAGATTCAACTACATGCAAGATTCAGCTACATGCAAGATTCAGCTACATGCAAGATTCAGCTACATGCAAAATTCAACTACATGCAAGATTCAACTACATGCAAGATTCAGCTACTGCAAGATACAACTACATGCAAGATGCAACTACATGCAAGATTCAACTACATGCTAGATTCAGCTACGTGCAAGATTCAGCTACATGAAAGATTCAGCTACATGCAAGATTCAGCTATAAGCAAGATTCACTACTTGCAAGATACAACTACATGCAAAATTCAACTATATGCAAGTTTCAACAAGTGCAAAACTCATCTATATGCAAGATTCAATTACATGCAAAAGACAACTTCATTCAAAATTCATCTACATGCAAGATACAACTCCATTCAAGATTCAGCTACATGCAAGTTTCAACAAATACAAAATTCAACTACCTGCAAGATTCAACCACATGCAAGATTCAACCACATGCAAGATTCAACCACATGCAAGATTCAACCACATGCAAGATACAGCTGGATGAAAGGTATTCTGTTTATTTGCTTTAAAAAAGTCTTCCAATATAAAAAAATCAAAATTGAAAGAAGAAAAAAATGCAATTACAATGAAGAATTAATTGTGTCATTTGAAGCGGCGAGATGTGATTCCCAGAGAATGGGATTAAACTATAAAATATTGATTGCAGTTGACTTGTTCATCAAAGCCTCGTGCCGACTTCGTTAGGTTTTACTGTGTTTTACTGTGTTTTACTGTGTTAAGCAGATGTGTTTCGTCCTGACGGGAACACAGCCGGCAAGACGACAGTGCAACTAATGGAAGGCAATATGAATACGGGGAGTCTACCTTAGCACTACATTAAATGAACTGTCTCATCAAATTAAATGCCATTTTGGTCATTACGGTAAAAAAAAAAATCACTGTTTTCTTTTAATATCCGAATAGTCGACATTGTAGAAAGTAGCTAGTTGTTTTGTTTATATTAAAATAGATCAATTGGTAAGGTGAAGTTAATTTAGTTGATAAAATAAATAGATATAGTAGTAGTGTCTCGAGGCAAAGATTATCACCATGTTTGGGTTTTTTTTATTTGTGGTCACCAGAGGATGGACTGCCGACTTCGAAACAGCTGACGTTCCATAAAAGCACGTCGATCAGGTCTTGCTGTTTTGTATCATCAAGCGAAAACCACAAAGTTGTCTTTATGAGACGGATGAACGCCATTATATCTCTACATAAAGAGGGGCTCCGGGTGCTGGGTGGCCGATTAGTCTGAACCCGGTGATGGAGTCCCGTAGGTGGATAACATTGGTACTGGTACCACGCTATATCATCCACATGATGTTCATTTGGGTTTATCCAGCAGCTTAGATATAATCTCTAAGCTGAGAAGGGGGATAAATTCACATATTTCAGCAGCAAAAAAAGCCATCAACAATAGATGGTGAGATCAACAACAGACAGCCAGGAGGCCAGAAACCCAGACAGCAGACAGCTCCAGTCAATAATTTACGGTGAACTGTCCATAGGGAAACTATTAGCAAGTGGGAAAGAAAATATCTTTTAAAGATTTAGTAAAACTGTCCGTCAAATCCATGGACATCGACCTGATCTCATGGGAAACCACATGCTTAGGACTGCACAAGCTGGTAAAGTATCTTTTTGAACATTCTCCTCCGAGAGTGAGCCTACAGTTCACACCCAAAGAAAGCACACAGCCACGGACGGCTGAGCGGCTCCAACTACCCCTGTCTTCACCACATTTTTGGCCTACTTGCGGGCAATCTTTCCAGGGCACACACTAGTTTAAACAATTTCTGAAAGTATGTTTTTTGTCCACATAAAAAATGATTTAAAAAAAATAATTTTTTTTTGTTATAACTAGCGTGAAATATTATAAAATAAATTGGAAAAAGTTCAACAAATAAGTAACATAAATGTTTTTTAGATGCCACGTTATTTTGAACTTATTTCAGAAAAGTGCATTTTTTAAATTGTCGATCGGTCACTGAAAATTTTCAGAATCAAAAGCCAGAAATAGTTTGCCCGATGAACGAGTGTTCGTTAGAGTTCAATCCTGGAACAGAAGCCACTATTATTCCTTCACACATCGTCTGACAGCTTTTAGATGACTTTTGGGATACAATCAGGTGGTCACGTAGATCGGACATTATCTCTTGCTACAGGAGCACCGAGAGTTTTGTCTCATTTCACCGTTGAAGGTTATCAAATTGTCGTTCGACTCGCAAAAAATGGGGATGGAGTTATATTTTCTCTTTCCTTGCAGGAAATTGTTCATTATGCGTTGAGGGCTTCTCATAAAATTGAAGAAAAGGGTCGTCAACATCGTAATCACCAATATAAATTTAGGGCACTTCATAAATTCATTTATATAAAGAGAGGGCTTCTCTTAAAACTTTATATGACATCTCTTGTATAAATGTTGCTTCCGGTGCGTCCCGCTTCCTCTTAAAACCAGCAGCCTCCCTCCTCCCACACCCAAAACCCCACACCCACACTTTTTGTTTCTTTTAGTACTAAGTGACAAAAAAGTATCACGCAGCTGGATTCATGATTTACATCTGAACTTCGGCCATTCGGTGTCATTATTGTTCGTGTTCCTTTCTCGAACAGTGAGCTTTATAAAGTACCGTCTGAACTCCGGTAAATAGGTTGGTATTTTCGTTGTACTCCTGCCGTTGTTTCGTAAGTTTTTGCTGTGAAATGAACGGCAGTATTTCCTTTGTCGACGGGGTTTTTTTTTCCGTACAACGTCATCTCTATTCCGGGAACCGGCAACGGCCTGTTCCCGACAGTGGGTTATTTCTTGACCCAAACGGTTGGCGAGGGCAATGCAGTCTCACTACGGGAAAAGGGCGTAGAATTCGTTGCAAATTATAGAAAATGAAAAGTGAATTATTATATATATATTTTATTTTATTTTTTTTTTTTGGGGGGGGGGGGGTAACATTTGGAGCCACCGGTTATTTTCTCAAAATACCCGGACCCGGTATAAAAAATTACACCTGGTTAAGCCCAAGTAAAGAATATTATATTAACTGTATGTCATTGTATGCTAAACCAGAATATCTTTGGGTACAGAAACATCGTGTACCTATATCTTTTATGACCGATTTTTTTTCCCAAGCTTATTCCAAATTTCTTTACAATTCGATCAGCCATTCCTTTATGTGCAGCGTAACTTTGAGAAAATTGTAGACGCTCAAGGCCAGCAATCCTGGGCCAGTCTGACTCAAGGCCAGGAATCCTGGTCCAGTATGACTCAAGGCCAGGAATCTTGGCCCAGTCTGACTCAAGGCCAGGAATCCTGGGCCAGGCTGACTCAAGGCCAAGAATATATATACATATACATATATATACATATACATATATATACATATATATAAATATATATATATATATATATACATATATATATATGTACATATATATATACATATATATATATATATATACGTATATATATAGAGAGAGATATATATATATATATACATATACATTTACATATATATATACATATTATATATGTGTATATTACTATGCCATGGCCCGAAATACGTTCCCCTCCCCCCAAGCACAACTACCAAATTATTTCACAAATCCTCCATAATGACCGACATCTGATCACCTATGACACAATGCGTCCAGTTACTACACTAAGGGTGACAAACGGGAAGTTACGATAAGGTTTTTAAAAGGGACACGTGTCAACATGTCGCATTGTTCCACCGATGGAAGTAGGTATGTGTACTTATGTCAACATGTCACATGGTTCCACCGATGCCAGTAACTATGTGTAAAAATTGAAATCATCGAATTGGATTATCACATAGATCCATGCAGATCCACAATCAAATGTTACACCCTAATCAATCCCAGTAATTCTGTAACATGTGTGTCACCTATATGTCAAAAAAATTAATAACATACCGATTGTTATTGTTACACACACATATATATATATATTTAGGTAGACCAACCAGACATCCCTGAGCCAGTAAAAATAACACAAACAACATGCATCTTTGCCTCTTTAAATTCGCTACACCCATATAAATTATGTTTAATTGAATGTCAATAGAATCAATCTCATCAGTTTTAGATCAACCGAAAGTATTTACATTTTCAGTATCTCATCATTATTAGATCAATCAGACATTCTTTAGTTCGTCAATATCTCATTATTTCTAGATCATCCAGACATTCTTTAGTTCGTCAATATCTCATTATTTCTAGATCAATCAGACATTCTTTAGTTCGTCAATATCTCATTATTTCTAGATCATCCAGACATTATCCACTGATATAGCTTCTGACATTGCAACTAATTTTTTTTTAATGTTATTATTGATGCCACGCCCCAGATGTCAGTTATACGATACATTCATTTCCAATAACTTATGGAACTTCGGGAATAACTAATTATTTCCAAATAGCGAATGACATCAATTTGAACTGTCCAACTCTTCTGAGAAACCATTTCATCACCAAAAATCAAACTGGGTCCTTTCAGGCTGAATTATTCGATTTGACTTCCAATGTCTCTTAAACGACTGGTTATAGTTAAATCATCATTCTTCCTATTTATCGGTTCACTGCAGCGAGTTGAAGGCTATTGGTAAGGAATTGTTATTTAGTTATTTTATTTTGTTTTGTTCAACTTTCAACTACATCTCTGAGTCCGAGCCATATCATATAGGCCTGCACAACATGCGGCCCGCGTGCCACATGCGGGCCGCCAACACCCACTTTGCGACCCGTGAAGTAACGAAATATTATGGATGATCATTATTTTCTTAATAGCTTTAAACCCTGTCACATTTTCTTTCAGCCCGCGCAAATGTTCATAAAGTATTACGGCCCACCTTACATTTTTAAGTTGTGCAGGCCTTATATAAACCATTCGGCAATGCTGCATTGAATTCGCTACACCATTATACATTTTGTTTTAATTAAATGCCAAAATGAACAAATAAAAAATGTATTGTTTTCTATCAAAATATTGACAGATCATTTTCTATTTTCATTATGTTTGAAACCAGCCATATTCTATACTCCACTTAAGCATTTTTGGCTGCTTTACTGATATCGTTTAATTTTTAATTTTTTTTTAAATTTTTTTTTAGAGCCAAACTGTATCTGACCGCTTTGTCTCCCTCAATGGTGAAACTCTGTCCATAATTTAGCTTAACGACACATTTTTATCTTTTTAAAGTTTTTCCTATCCTAAAATTGTATAATTATATCATAAAAAGTAAGTACAAATAATCATATCTCTACATTTGAATTTAAACGATTTTTTTTTACAAGGGCAAACTTTGCTAAAATAAAATCGGTCTTAATTCCAGTAACATCCCATAAAACTGGTTTTTTTTTAAAAATGCATTAATTTTATACATAAAAAAATGTCCTAATACAATCTGGGTTTTTGCAATAACAACTGTGTTGTGGGTAAATTTCGCTGCAGCTCCAATAAAAATCTAATGTTAAACACAATAATTTCAGACATGTCATATATATATATAACTGTTTAAGGAATGACAGAGCAATCTAACAAACCACTCACGTTATTTATGTATATCACATGCGAAACAATCTTAATCTTAACAGGGGGTATCGCAAATGTAATCATCCATATAATCCGTGTCATAAATGACCCCACGAGGACGTCCTCATCCAATTAACCCATCATTTTGTTTACATCATTGCATGCTGTTTATCCTAGAACTGTGGTTCTCAACTTTTTTTTTTTTTTTAATTCCGCGACCCTTTAATACAGTTCCTCGTGTTGTGGTGGCCCCCAACCATAAAATTATTTTCGTCGCTGCCACATAAATATGGATTTTCTAATGGCCTTAGGCGACCACTGTGTAAAAGTCATTTGACACACAAAAGTTGTCGAGACCCACTGGTGGAGAACCGCTGTTCTAGAATGTTTCACGATAAAACAGGGATGAAAATGCTATCGTTCAGCAATTTGGCGAAAAAAGTCAGTTTATCAATCTGCTAGAATAGATCAGCCACGTCATCCTTTTCCCATCTTGCACCGACACGTAAATTTGGTTTGCAAAAAAGCTTATGAAAAACGAGTGTTCCCTAAAAGAACACTTCCTGATCGGAAGCAGAGCAGCTGTTGGTAAGGTTTTGAGGGTTGTGGGGGGGGGGGGAGAGAATTATGGGATTCTTTATGGAAATATTTGTTTCAGCTGCGGTTTAGGTCACGTGACATAGATGGAACAAGCTCCACAAAGCAGCATGTGATGACCTTTTAACATTCATATTTGTTTTACTTTCACAGACAATGTTGTGTCTTTGAACTTCTATTTCATCAAATATTATGATCGGGCTGTATGATCCCAAACACAATGTTAAAAAAATACTTCAAGTCTCTGGCAGGGGGTGCCCAACCCACGGAATGCGGGGGTCATTTGCGCCTGGCACATTAAATATTACGGCCCGCTTAATTTATTGCAAATGAGCTCCTTAAATAATTCAGTTTGCGCCAATTTTCAGTCTTTGTATAAATATCACATTTAAAACTATTGATTGATGTAAGTATATATTTAAATACACATGGGCGTAACGGCGTCCTGTTGGACAAAATTAAAGTCATGTATGTGCCGACACCTGTCCCTGAATTTTGAACATGTTCAATCGATTTCAAAATGTCAGACTGAGCCCCCTCCCGCGTCTCAACTTTTGCATGGGGGTCTGCGGGCGCCGTCCTCCATTAAGAACTCCCCCACCCATCCTGGTCGATCAAATAGATAATGACCGGCACCTTGGATCAAATAGACAATGACCGGCACCTTGGATCAAATAGACAATGACCGGCACCTTGGTTCAAATAGACAATGACCGGCACCTTGGATCAAATAGACAATGACCGGCACCTTGGATCAAATAGACAATGACCGGCACCTTGGATCAAATAGACAATGACCGGCACCTTGGATCAAATAGACAATGACTGGCACCTTGGTATATACAGTAATATTTTATATATATATAAAGAGAGAGAGAGACAGAGAGAGAGAGAGAGAAAGAGAGAGAGAGAGAGAGAGAGAGAGGGGGGGAGGCAGAGATAGAGAGAGTTTTATCTTAATTAAATCTCTTAAGTTAATTTATGTTTGTGGTGGTGCATGTCGATGCGTTATCGTCTGATAACTAATTGCAATATGAATATTTAAATCATTCTGTTCATCGCTTATTTGGTCTAAAATAAAATTCAGCAATAAGAGAAACATTATTTTTCGGATACATGACATTACAGGTTTAATATTTTTAGAGATGAAAGAACTAGACGTTTGACCTATAAAAATACTTTATATTCATACGTGCTAAAGGCGTTTTAGTACCCGTACCCCCAAAAAAACTGCAGACATCATTGTTGATTTTCTTGTATTAAAAAAAAAACTAAAAAACAATTCATTTCAATATTTATTGTACGCCACTCAAAAAGCAGAGTTTATCCTGTAAATTAATTTCAATATCGGCACTTGGAATTGAATGCCTCATGTTCTAATCGATATCTCCAAATGACAAGCATACAGCTGCTATATCGTTAAGCCTATTTTATTTCGATTCGCCAACCCGCCCATAAAGGTTCAAAATAATCACGAAGACGATTTGTGAAAAAAAAATACCATAAATTTTCTGAAGCAATGCACATTTTGTGTACACTTATTTCTACCAACAAGCCAGATGTAACAGGGCTTGCCTTTAGGCCCCAGGCCCGAGCAGGAGCGATGTCCTACAAACATATAACACGGCTCACACATGTTACAACAATGTTGCTGAGACCATTCAAATGGAAATGATTTGTTAACAGTCATGCGCTCTATTTACTGAGGGAATTATCTGTGGGCGGAGGGAATAGAAGAGAGAGAGAGAGAGAGAGAGAAGGGAGAGAGAGAGAGAGAAAGTGAGAGAAAGAGTGGGCGTGAAAGATAAAGAGGGAGTAAGAAAGATAGATAGAACGGGGAGGGAAGCAGTGAGAGAGTGAGTGAGTCATAGAGAGATAGAGAGGGAGTGAGAGTGAGAGAGGAAGAGAGGAAGTTAGAGAGAGAGATGGATTGAGAGAGATAGATAGATAGAAAAAGAAAAGAGGGAGTGAATGAGTGAATGAGTGAGAGGGAATGATCAAAAGAGAGGAGATGGGAGAGCGTGAGAGATAGAGATAGTGAGAGAGAGATAGTGAGAAATAAAGTGGGAGTGGGAGAGAGAGGGAGTGAGAGACATTGTGAGAGAGATTAGGAGTGAGAGAGTTGGAGTGAGAAAGAGAGAGAGCGTGAAGGCAGTGAGAGAGAGAGAGAGAGTAAGTGAGAGAGATTATTTAAAAAAAAGTAATTGAGAATGGATCGAGGAGAGAAAAAAGAAAGGGAGTGAGGTACATAGTGAGAGAAAGAGGGGTTAGAGAGAGAGGGGGAGAGTGAGAGAGGAAGTGAGAGAGAGATGAAGTGAGAGTGATAGAAAGATGGGTAGTGAGAGAGAGGGTGAGTCAAAGAGATATAGAGAGAGACTGAGAGATAGTAAGCTAGAGAGAGAGAGGGAGTAGGGAGAAAGAGTGAGAGGGAGAGAGAGAGAGTGAATGGGTGAGATAGATAGAGGAAGTGTGAGAAAGAGTGAGATACAGTGGGAGGGTGACAGAGAGGGAATGAGAGAGATAGAGAAATAGTGAGAGAAAGAGGGGTGAAAGAGATTGAGAAAGAGAGGGAATGAGATAGAGAGAGATTTATGGAAAGAGGGAGTAAGAGAGAGAGAGAGAGAGTGAGAGAGGGAGTGAGAGAGAGGGAGAGAAAGAGAGAGAGACAGAGAGAGAAGGAGATTACTTTACTGAATTGCAAATTGTAACATTATCTTTTTCAAAAGCAGGCTTGCACTTTCAGATATGAGCCTACAATGTGGCCGTAAATGTAACATCTTTTCGAACTTCATATAGCAACACCACACACAGACAACTTCGCTACAAGCATACACGATGATTCATATGTTCATCGTCGATTTAGGACTGACTAACGATATATATAGTAATTGTTATGTAGGCGTTAATTATAAATAGTATCCCTTGACCTTGTCTACAAGTAAAACCAATCTAAAGTCTTTCTATTTAGAATTCTGTCGAAATATCACGACTGAACGAGACAAAAATACAAAGTGTAAACCCTTTCTAGAAAAGTCACTCAAACAGACTATAAATACACCTAACGACCTAGAGAGAGATGAGCGGAGAGCGACTGAGCTGATAAAGATTGGCTATTACGAAACGAGACAAAGATTTTGTTTATTAATAATTACAGCGTGTGTGTGTGTGTGTTCCTTTTTCAACATTACATCTTCTTCAACATTGTACCGGTACAGGTCATCACTGTACTGTAAGTCAGTAACTTGGGTTTTTATTTCTTTTTCATTTTGTAATTCTTTAAATTAACTAAATACAATTTGTAATTGTAATCAGCCCTAGATGGGGTATCGTTTCCTGTATTCCTGTATTTAATTTATGGTATTGTCTTTTGTCGTGTACTGCTTGTCAACGAGCCACGCCGTCAAATGAGTGATTAAATTCTCTACACTTAAAACGGTGCGTAGCAGTAATGCTGTAGATATGAATAAGGACATTAAATTTTAATTGAAAGAACGCTCTGGTTAATTGCACTTCAAAGAGACCTGCCGTAGCCAGGCAAACTGACATATCCCAGGTAATATTGCACAGACACCCCAACAAACAGCGCAACAAAGCCCCCCGGCATGTCATCAGCCATATACAACATAGGATAAATCACTTTTTTTTTTTTACTCAGAATCTAGCAGTGCACCACTACCAGTGTGCCGCAAGGCGATGGTGCATGAGCCGGGGCAACCCGTGTGCCGCAAGGCGATGGTGCATGAGCCGGGGCAACCCGTGTGCCGCAAGGCGATGGTGCATGAGCCGGGGCAACCCGTGTGCCGCAAGGCGATGGCGCATGAGCCGGGGCAACCCGTGTGCCGCAAGGCGATGGTGCATGAGCCGGGGCAACCAGTGTGCCGCAAGGCGATGGTGCATGAGCCGGGGCAACCCGTGTGCCGCAAGGCGATGGTGCATGAGCCGGGGCAACCCGTGTGCCGCAAGGCGATGGTGCATGAGCCGGGGCAACCAGTGTGCCGCAAGGCGATGGTGCATGAGCCGGGGCAACCAGTGTGCCGCAAGGCGATGGTGCATGAGCCGGGGCAACCAGTGTGCCGCAAGGCGATGGTGCATGAGTCGGGGCAACCAGTGTGCCGCAAGGCGATGGTGCATGAGCCGGGGCAACCAGTGTGCCGCAAGGCGATGGTGCATGAGCCGGGGCAAAAATCCTCCAAGTTTATGGGGGCGGGAAAAAAACTTGACTATAAAAATGTGTAGAGACAAAAAGCTGCAATAGTTGAACTCACTGATAAGGTGTCAAGTGTTTTAGGTCACGCAACACTCCCCCCCCCCAGGTAACCTGCCGTCAGATACAAAAAAATACTAACCCACTACAGTTCCGAGTGGCGTTAACTCAAGTCATTTTACCAGATTTATACACGACACAGTTAATCATGTGTTGGGGTAATAAGGGGAGAGACATAATCATGTGTTGACCGTGCGACGTCATTTTATTGAGCAAAAATATTCTTATTAATATAGATATGGCGGTTAATATCTTTTTTCTATCTTAATTTGAATTATAGAATTGACCAAAAATACAGGAACTTTACAAATGATTGTCATTCCTAGGTTAGTGGTAACTGGCTGCATGTGTATGAGAAGACTATTTCAATTGTTTGGTGGTTGTTGTTTTTTGTCTTAACATGGTTGATATACAGACTTTATGACATAATTTGTAAACTACCACATTAAAGTCGATAAAGCAGTTGTTTAAAACAAAAATACCTTACAGAAAAAGATATTGAATACATATTTTAAATAAACAAATACTTTTCTTACACTTCCGATCTACTGAACTCCGCGCTTAAAAAGCGAAAACTGATTTATTTGGATTTCTTGTTTTTTGTTTTTTTTTTTTTGTTTTTTTTTTAAAACTAAAATGTTGGTACCTTTAAACTGTAGTAAAACCTTCTTTCATGTTTTAAGTTTCGGTGTGCCGCGGAAATCTGGGAAGGGTCTAGGTGTGCCATGAGGGGGGAAATAAAGGGGGGAGGGGCGGGTGTGGACCACTGGACCACAGTTTCAATCTTTTAACCACCCGAGTCAAGTAATAATACATAACAATCCTTTTTCGCCATCAAATGAAGACAGCAGACGAAATTCACTGGACACCCGGGGGACTGGGGGGTAGGGGGGTTGAAGGAGTTGGGAATCCAACGGATAATCCAATACCCAAATGCAGCCATTACGGACTTAAGGTTGCTTGTATCGTCCAGGGAATGTGGATTTCGTTGTTAGTTGTGCTTGGTGCTCTGTTACAATGTGGACTGTCTCCCCCTGACTCTCTTGGCGCCGAAAACAAGAGACATGTAACAAACCAGCTTTCGAAGAGACATGTCACAAACCAGCTTTCGAAGAGACATGCCACAAACCAGCTTTCGAAGAGACATGTCACAAACCAGCTTTCGAAGAGACATGTCACAAACCAGCTTTCGAAGAGACATGTCACAAACCAGCTTTCGAAGAGACATGTCACAAACCAGCTTTCGAAGAGACATGTCACAAACCAGCTTTCGAAGAGACATGTAACAAACCAGCTTTCGTTGTGAAATGTCTGCAGCACATTTTGCTCCCGCTAGAAACTCTTTATTTCGAAAAGGGATATTTAAATTTATGGAATATTTATTTGGATTGCTTTGATTATCGCCAGCCATTGCTTGAAAGGGGGGGGGGGTGGTAAGAGCTATTAAAGGGGTTCTCCGTTCTCAGCCTTCCTAATGTGACGACCCTTTACTACCGTTCCTCATGTTGTGAAGTTGTGGTGCCCCCCCCCCCCCCGCCCCAATAATGCAATGGTTTTTTGCTGCTACTTCATAAATATGCGTTTTCCGATGATCTTAGGCGATCCCTGTGTAAAGGTCATTCGACTCCCAAAAGGTTTGAGAACCGCCGAGCTATAATTTTAACATGAAAACGGCTTAAATGAACTAAAATTTGTTGGGAATAATGATTTATAATATTAAAATTGCACATCATTGCATTTTACAAAAAAATTTAAATTTAAGATGAAAAATAATAAATATCAGATTTCATTAAGGCGCATTCCTGCGTTGAAATATTATAATTTTGTCCAGTATACATGAAATAGTTTAATAAGCATAACTTTATTTATATACAGTTTGCTTCCGTTAAGTCCATGGACAACTTTAAAAAAAAAAAAAAAAAAAAAAAAAAAAAAAAATGTTTAAAAAAAAAAAAAAAAAAAAAAAAGTTTGCTTCCGTTAAGTCAATGGAAAACTTTAAAAAAAAAAAAAAAAAAAAAAAACACAATGTGTTGCCAGGCAACGCGATGCAACAAATGACAACCCTGTAGAATTATAATCTCTAACCACGTTAAGCGCAGGCTTCAAATACTCAAGACGACGAAACAGTCATGAAAACAATAAACCTTTACGTCTATTCTAGTGAACGGTTTTAGATAGAACTCAAAGATGATCAATTGGGGTATTTATTTTAAAGAATCAACCAACGATTTTAATTATTAACTGCCTGTTAAACAGTTGTGCCAGCCAGTCCATTGATGGAAGGGAACAATAAACAGAACATACCGTCGTCTCGCAACTTATCTCTTCTTTGTATGTCAGCCTCCCTGCGCTAATGATTTTGCACACTGGCCCGCCGAGCCATGGATCGCGATGATGTCACGATCTAAAATATCCTTGTCACGATATCAAATGTCCTTGTCACGATATCAAATGTCCTTGTCGGGGACAAAATTCATGCTGTGGGGGCTCCATGTTGCCAAAAGAAGGTCAATCAACTCTCTCAGAAAAAACAACAACTGCATTTGGCTTTAAACGTCGCCACTCTATAAGACAAGATCAGATCTATCAAAGCAACGGGTCACAGAAACCTGTCAACGATGTCACAATAACAAGGAGGAATGGGATATCTTATCGGGAAGTAATAATGACGTACTGCGTGTCAACAACGATGTCACAATAACAAGGGGGAATGGGATATCTTATCGGGAAGTAATGACGTACTGCGTGTCAACAACGATGTCACAATAACAAGGGGAATGGGATATCTTATCGGGAAGTAATGACGTACTGCGTGTCAACAACGATGTCACAATAACAAGAGGGAATGGGATATCTTATCGGGAAGTAATGACGTACTGCGTGTCAACAACGATGTCACAATAACAAGGGGGAATGGGATATCTTATCGGGAAGAAATGACGTACTGCGTGTCCACAACGATGTCACAATAACAAGGGGGAATGGGAAATCTTATCGGGAAGTAATGACGTACTGCGTGTCAACAACGATGTCACAATAACAAGGGGGAATGGGATATGTTATCGGGATGTAATGACGTACTGCGTGTCAACAACGATGTCACAATAACAAGGGGGAATGGGATATGTTATCGGGAAGTAATGACGTACTGCGTGTCAACAACGATGTCACAATAGCAAGGGGGAATTGGATATGTTATCGTGAAGTAATGACGTACCTCGTGTCCACAACGATGTCACAATAACAAGGGGGAATGGGATATGTTATCGGGAAGTAATGACGTACTGCGTGTCAACAACGATGTCACTATAACAAGGGGGAATGGGATATCTTATCCGGAAGTAATGACGTACTGCGTGTCAACAATGATGTCACAATAACATGGGGGAATTGGATATCTTATCGGGAAGTAATGACGTACTGCGTGTCAAATAAACGAGACATATTTTCCAAGTCTCTCCAAACAACCGGGAACAAGATTTGGAATGTCTCTGTCTTTTTAATGGAAATTCTATGTCTTTTTAATGGAATGTCCCTGTCTTTGTAATGGAATGTCTCTGTCTTTGTAATGGAATTTCCCTGTCTTTGTAATGGCATGTCCCTGTCTTTGTAATGGAATGTCTCTGTCTTTGTAATGGAATTTCCATGCCTTTGTAATGGAATTTCCCTGTCTTTGTACTGGAATTTCCCTGTCTTTGTATTGGAATTTCTGTCTTTGTAATAGAAAAAGAAAATAGCAAGAGTCATAATTTTGTTGTTGTTGTTGCCTAAAAGATTGTGTCCATTTGTCTTAATAAAATCTCATCACAGCAGCTCTGGCTACATGAGCCAAAGGTTATGAAACTAAGTGTATAAAAATAAAAAATTAAAAAAAACAATTCAGATCTTGCCGTATTCTCCGCCATACTTTGCCTGAAGATCTTTCAACTCGGCTACCGAGCCTACACAATCACAAGCAAAAACCAACCCCAGCACACACCGGGTGGATGGGACTCGTTAACACTGGAAGACATCTCTTGGGCAGAAATGGAAACCCGAAGGTTGGTATGTTACTGACCATTAAAATCCTTGCGATGTGGAACACTTAAAAGTGAATAGCGAGGCACACGAAACACTGCTGGCCATCTACTGCATCCTGGTCTATTTCGAATCATCTTGATTGAGTCTTGTCATTGGAACAAAGAGGCAAGGACGAGAAAGTGAGGCTGGCGAATTGAGTCACTCTCCATAACTATAAACAAAGTACAGTTCAAGTCAAGACCACTATTCAAGTCAAAAAAGACTTGGTCATCTCCGCACGTAGATGAACTATAAATAACCTAGATATATAAATATGTAGTCATTTAAAAATGTATTGTTTTTTTTTTTTTTACATTTCATGCTTTATATAAACATGTATTCTAGTGAACTACTTATTTTTAGAAACTAGTATGGAGTAGAACGATCATACTTATTCATTTAAAACGATATTTTTTTCCGGCCTAGAGATCATTGAAAGTTACGAAAACACTTATCCAACTTTTTAAAATAACCAGATACGAGATCACTTCAAGTAAATATATATATATATATTTTTTTTTAATGTGGCGTTAATTTTGATTTTTAGCTTGAGACTGATTTCATATTGCATTAAGTCTAAAGTTAATTCAAATGAATCAAAGTGTATTTTTTAAACGCATTGTCTCATGACAATGAGAACCAAGCGATTTAAATTAGTTCCATTGTTGTTGTTTTGTTGTTGTTTTTTTCTTTTGATCTCGTGAAAAAAAAACACACCAATAATCCAGGTACGGCTCTCGTTTCATTGTGGGAATCGAACAGAGTGATTTGTGGAACACTACAGTAGCTTTAGACTTCCTTCACTAGGCGAGCCTCCACAAACCTCAGTTTGTTTTGCACAGGCCCTCCAAATAGTGTTGCACATGCCTCAAACAGTGTTGCACAAGCATCAAATAGTATTGTACGGGCCTTAAATGGTGCATATCAGCTTCAGAATATGTTATGCACCACCATCCCCTAGCTGGATTTGACAAAAGTAAATCTAGGTCACCAGAACACATGTTTAAGCACAAAAATAGTACTTTTGCATAATATTAAATCTCTAAATCCTGCCTTGAGCTTGGGGTCAACTCCATTGAAGTTCGATATTTTCATTAATAATACATTTGATTAGGGGATGCGATTGTGTGAAGGCAACTCAGCACATTTATTTAGCCATTAGACCGGCCCGGATTTGAGAAATGGAAGAATGTGCGTGATGCACATTTAGCAGTCAGATATCGATTTCTTTAAGCTTAAATTTTCAAAGAAACTTTTCCGTTGTCTGATCCCCACCATTTTAATCGTATCTAATATGATTGGCTTCCGCATCAATAGTATCCAGATATTTAAAAGAGTAGTGTTATGTCAAATTTTGTTGGGTGCCGCGGGGGCATAACTGAGTCGATCCCAAGTTAGTGTGCTGGAGTTGAATCCTCACAGCAAGTGCAAAGAAAGGCAGAAACGTCGTCAGCACCTCGGGGTGGATGAGACTCGTTTACCCTGCACCGAAACTCATCTAAGAGAAGGCAAACGCCGAATTAAACCCCGGAGATGGAGTCCCGTGGGTGGTTTGACATTGACACAATGAAAACTCAGACAAACTGCAGCGACGTGGAACGCTGGAGGAGCACAGTTAGACGCACACATTGCTGGTCATCTGCTGCATCCTGGTTGACTTCCAGTCGCCTTGACCAAGTCTTGACATTTGATGAAACAGGCAAGGGCGAGAGGGGTAGGCGAAAGAAATGAGCAACTGTCCCGCACTTCTAACAAAATACCGCTCAAGTCAAGGCTGACAACTCAGGGCGAAATTGTATTGGTCATCTTCGAATGCGAGTCGAACAACAAAAAATGTAATTCTATACACAAAATTGCATGTATTAATATTATTTGATCTCGAATGTGCGCGCGAGAAGTAGAAAGGCGGGACACCATGACATAAGAGCGTTTCGGCTTACAGCTTACAGAAGACAGGACAAAACAATAAACAACGAAGAATAGAAAAGAGTTCCAAAATGTAATTGTTCGCCATTGGTGCGATTGAGAAATGAGCAACGTGTAAAATTTTATTTAAAAAAAATTAATTTCGTAATTTCTCCTTTATTATTTCCTTTCGAACAAACCTCCATTCAAATTAACTTACGTTGGAGCAAGATCCTGGGTACACTGTGGTTTCGAGCTTATTCTGCAGTACGAATGACCCTAGCCTCTGAAGATATGTGGTACATTTCTCTACGTTTTAGTTTGACTGAATTCCAATCGAAAACAATACAGGTAATATAATTAATTCGTCTTGCATAATTGTCTGACAAGTTAGTATCATGGGAATACACTGAAGCGACATCGATTTTGTTTTGAAAAAAAATATTCAATTCTCTTTTCTTTTTTTTTAAATGTAAAATTGTAAAATTTCAATTTTTTTTTTTTTACTTGTTCAATCGGATTCCCTCAAAGAAATGGTAAGGACGAATAAAGCAATGGTATAAAGTATAAAGCAATGGTACAAATCTTTTCAAATTTGCAAAGTCAATTTAAGAAATAACATTGAAAGATGCTATTTCAATACAAAGATTTTGCGCTTTGATCTTGAGAGCTTTGAAGGCCCCGATCCTGTTCTAATGAAAATTCCTGATGGCTAAAAAGACATCCTAGCACGCGACATGTCATCGATTAAATGATCAATACATTTTGCCAGCTAATTATATCTACAAACTCTGTTTTGTTATTTTTCTATTGATCATGTTCATTAATTTGTTGTTGTTGTTTTTTCTTAAAGGAAAGTTATCTCATTTTTTATCAGAATGCATCAAATCATCTATCGACATCTCTATCTAGCTATTTTATGAAATTGTTTATACGTCTTTAAATCCAAGAGTTCTTTTCAAATCTCAATTAACTTGATACCTATGTATTTGTTTTTTTTTTCTTTTTTTTTCTATTTACTTGCTACACATTGTTGACTACAGAGTCATCAACGTTTCTTTCAGACAATATTTTCCGGGGAATTGTGGGGGGTGGGGGGGGGTTGTTTCTAATGCTGGATTTGGCGGTGCTAAGGGCGTAGTAAGGGGCAGACTGGTTGGTTTATTGAGGTGTGGCTTTTTCTGCCTACTGCAGTGTTTTCATGGGGAAAGGGGGGGGGCAATAATCTTGGCCCCCCCCCCCCGGATGACACTAACCCTAGCTATGATAATGGAAGTCAGTCTCATCTGTCAGTGCCAAAGTTAGGCAAAGTAAGGACAAGGGTCAGTTATAAGCCCACCCCTTTCGAACACACAAACCTAATGGATTCCAGTTCTGGCACCACCTTCAGGCGTGAAATTAGTGAAATTAATATAGTTTAATTATGTATTATTATTAGAGGAAAATAATAGTTTTGTCATTTCAAGACATTGATCATTATTACTATCACCCATTTTTGTAGTTTTTGTAGTAAAGAAGATGATGGCACTGTCATTAGTGGAGGCAGACAGGAATCGAGGGCCCCGTTGGCTACTAAGTGATGACATGGACATGTTCAGAAAATGTTTGACAAATGTACATTCTAGGGGTGAAGTTCAGCGTATGCATGAATTTAATGGGAAGAGAAAAACATAAGATGTGAGATAAATGCACAAAAGAGCATCTCCTACCTGTACAATAATGAAAACGGTAATACACCTATGATGTGCGCGTGGTATCAACAACTTGCTCAACACACAGTCCTGGATGAATGCTAAATAAGTCCAGCCCCCAATCTGTTTTATCTTAGACACGATCAGCCTTTTCTATTCCCATTGCAGAGCATTCAGTACCCACACTCCCATGTAATTGTTGCAGCTTAATTCATCAACTACAACTTTATTCCAAGAGCTTAATCCGATAAGCAGTAAGATTTTTTTTAAAAAATGCATTGATTCTGGTAGCAAATCCCTTAAAAAGCTATTTTTAAAAAAATAAATACTCGAATACATTATCGAGAGTGGAGTCATACGTCGCTTGATTTAGAACGGTGGTTCTCAACCTTCCTATTGCGGTGATTCTTTAATAAAGAACCTCGTGTTGTTGTGACCCCCAAGCATAAAATTATTTTCGCTGCTACTACATAAACATGTGTTCTCCGATGATCTTAAGCGACCCCCCTTGTGTAAGGGTTGTTCGAACACCCTAAGCGGTCACGACCAACTTGTTGAGAACCACTGACATTAGTTGTGTGGTATGCATGTATCTTTATCATTCTGATAATTCTCTCGAAGATAAGTTACAGATACATACGTCCTACATACGTCATACACTTCCCCTTTTTCTTTCTATACGGAATAGAAACCTTATCAGCGCTGCCGTCCATTGCCGACGCCGTCCATTGCCGATGCCGTCGGTCGCTTTGCCTGAGACGTGTCCCCGGAGTTTCACTCGTAAACTGTCTCCCTCCTAGCAGCCCGGAATGAAAACTGTCCCCCATACGGCCCTTCACTGGCAGCTTCCTTTCTTAAATTTAGATTTAATTTGGTAACGCGCGGACGTGTGGGGGGCGCTCGCTGGCGATTGAAATTTGGGCTGCGAGTGTGGGGTAATGGTGCAGGGGAATAAGTTTGGAGATGTGTGAATATGGGGGGGGGGGGGGGGGGGGGTTAAAGGGGGGGGGGGGGGGGGGGTGGAGGGGGGGCTGGTTTTTTGGAAAAAGTTTTATTGTAGAGGGGTTTTTTTTTTTTTTTTTTTTTTGAAAACATTTTAATGATACAGGGTTTTTTTTTTTTTTTTTTTTTAAATTAAAGGCATATTAAACTATTTATTCTTGTTATATATTATAGTTTATTGTAGTGTTTCCCAAAGTATGGTAGGCGTACCCCAGGTTATTGTTATTAAAGTCTACACATATTTTTTTTCTTAACGAGGTGTAGTCAGTGTTACGAAATTTACAGACAAGGGTACACAGATGTCGAAAGTTTGGGAAACTCTGCTTTAATGTATATGCATTTTAAGATGATGTATTTATTAGTATTCATTTCTTTCAAAAGTGTGGTCGATAAGAAAATGTGCTTTCAATACAACGATTCAACCCGGGTTGTATAACTGGCTCTGAGCGGGTTGATTGTTGTAAGGAGGTTGCAGATGTTAGGGCGTCACGTGTCAAGTTGCATCATGGGTAATACTTAGGCGGCTGCAGTAGATCGAGTACATAAAATCAATTATCTGCAGAGAACGTGTTAAACATTATATCTAATCTTTCAGATCGTAAGACATTTTGATATTTTCATCAACGCATGCACATCACAATACTGGACCAATGTTGATATTTAAAAAAAAATTGAATATTACATGTTATAATATTATAAGCCTGAAATGATTTCATTTAAATTTTTTACATCTGTCAGTTGATTCTATTCCCCTGGGTGTCCCCAGAATGTGGGCTACCCAATTTATTTGTGGAGTACCACATTGTTATGTGGGCTACCTCACTGATACGAGGTGGAATTTATTTTTTTCTCCAGAGTTAGGACAAGAGCATAAGCCCCCCTCCCTCTCACCCCCCCCCCCGACCCCCACTCAAATACAAAGCACAGCCCATGATTAGTTTACCACCATGCATCAGTTGATTCTATTCCCCTGGGTGTCCCCAGAATGTGGGCTACCCAATTTATTTGTGGAGTACCACATTGTTATGTGGGCTACCTCACTGATACGAGGTGGAATTTATTTTTTTCCCCAGAGTTAGGACAAGAGCATAAGCCCCCCTCCCTCTCACCCCCCCCCCCGACCCCCACTCAAATACAAAGCACAGCCCATGATTAGTTTACCACCATGCCATCAACGTGGCTGTGAAGGTGGAGTTTGGGGTCCAGTGTACACCTTAGGTAACTCGCATTTTGGGACTTTGTCAAAGCATTCTTGCCAAAATTTATTTGGAAGGGGACTTTTGTGGCATCTCTGCTTAGTGTAAAAAGGGTATATGTGGACTTTGATACATTTAGTACAATTTTCCACTTTTTTAGATACGTCTCTATCTGGTTCATGTCGTTTTGTAGGAACATTGCCAGTTCCTCTACATTCGGACCTGTTAGAGTTTATTTCATTGTCTTCATTTCGAGGGTTCCAGGTAATAAGAAACATGTGTGCTTACATTAAAAGTGTAAACTGAATCTGACATATGTGTGCTGAAATTGAGGGTGTAAACTGAATCTGATATATGTGTGCTGAAATTGAGTGTGTAAACTGAATCTGAGATGCTATGTGTGCTTAAATTGAGTGTGTAAACTGAATCTGACATATGTATGCTTAAATTGAGATTGTAAACTGAATCAGAGTTGTTTACTTACAGTCAGGGTGGAAACTGAATCAGATTTATGTCTTCTTACATTACAAAAAGGTGCAGGGCAGTTGTGTAATAATTTAATTCTATCCGTCTTCAGCAACGTGCCCTTGGGGATTTTGGGTGGGTTTAATTCCACTTAGGGGATTATCTATTAGGCTACAGGATTAGCAGGAAATGGAAAAATTCCGTTTCTTTGTAAATGAGGATCATGGAAATGCAAACGCCCAAAGTGCTGTGGGAATTTGATATTATGAATGAAAACTAGAGATTTTGGATGAAACGGGAGGTGATTGATGCAACGACAGTTTGTACATAGCACTCCAGGCTCTAGAATGAAACTAGAGTTTGTGGATAAAACTGGAGCTCGTGGATGGAATTAGAGTGGATTGATTACATCGATGGGAGACGTAATGTAGCTAGAGGGGATATCTCTCTCTCTCCCTCTCCCTCTCTATCTCTCTTTCTGTCTCTCTCCCCCCCTCTCTTTCTGTCTTTCTCCCCCTCTCTCTTTCTCTTTCTCCCCCTTCTCTCTCTTTCTCTCTCTCTCCCCTCTCTCTCTCTCTCTCTCTCTCTCTCTCTCTCTCTCTCCCCTCTCTCTCTCTATCTCTCTCATCTCTCTCTCTCTCTCTCTCTCTCTCTCTCCTCTCTCTCTCTCTATCTCTCTCTCCCCTATATCTCTCTATCTCTCTCTCCCCTCTCTCTCTCTTCCGCTCCCTCTCCCTTTCCCCTCTCTCTCCCTCCCCCTCTCTCTCCCCCCTTTCTCTCTCCCTCTCTCTCCCTCTCCCTCCTCCTCTCTCTCTTTCTCTCTCCCTCCCTCTCTCTCCCTCTCTCTCTCCCTCTCTCTCTCCCTCTCTCTATCCCTCTCTCTCTCCCTCTCTCTCCCTCCCTCTCCCTCTCTCTCTCTATATATATATATTTATTTGTTTGTTTCACTACTATAAATTATGTATAAATGTTTGTCTTGAGCAGAAGGTTTATCACCGAAGTGAGTGATAAGCAGTTTCTCTTATAATTTTTTATTTAAAAAAAGTCTCTCCCTCTAAGGGTTAATACCTTCCACGGGACAGCTAACATGGACCGATTTAATGATTTTTTTCCCCTTAATCTGCTAAGCCGGACAGGGCGATTCAAGTGGACCTGGATCAAACACACTTGGGAAATCCTTCGATAAAGGTTCCGGTACGCTATTCGGTTGTGGTTAGCTGTGTGCTTTTCAGGGTTTGTGTTTGTGTTTTTTTTTGTTTTTTTGTTGT
>CAXITT010000495.1:290187-312096 GCA_964033795.1 Lymnaea stagnalis
TTTTCTCTTTATTTTCTCTTTACTTTAATAATTTTTTGGCTGTTTTCGTTTAAAATTTTTGTATCCAATCAATCCCGGCCCCCCCCCCCTTTGCCCCCTCCTTGCGGGCACCCATGGTTTGTACTTGTACTGATGTGTATGTAACGACATTGCCATTAGATCATTGTCAAGGGGGTTGTGGGGGAGGGGTGGGGTGGGGAGGTATGTCAATAACTGTGTGAACAAACCAGGTGATTATAGATCGTGCTACAGCTTGGTGTTAAGTTTCATTCTATTAAAAAAAACTGAATGGCTCAATACACTTGAGCAATGGCTCAATCCACTTGAGCTATTCCTCAATCCACTTGAGCCATGGCTCAATCCACTTGACCTGAATGGCTCAATCCGCTTGACCTGAATGGCTCAATCCGCTTGACCTGAATGGCTCAATCCACTTGACCTGAATGGCTCAATCCACTTGACCTGAATGGCTCAATCCACTTGACCTGAATGGCTCAATCCACTTGACCTGAATGGCTCAATCCACTTGACCTGAACGGCTCAATCCACTTGACCTGAACGGCTCAATCCACTTGACCTGAACGGCTCAATCCACTTGACCTGAACGGCTCAATCCACTTGACCTGAACGGCTCAATCCACACTCCAGTCCACTGGCTTGAGATTGAGCTCCAGTCCACTGGCTTTGAATTGAGCTACAGTCCACTGGTTTGCGATTGGGCTCCAGTCCACTGGCTTGAGGTTGAGCTCCAGTTCACTGGCTTGCGATTGAGCTCCAGTCCACTGGCTTGGAATTGAGCTACAGTCCACTGGTTTGCGATTGGGCTCCAGTCCACTGGCTTGAGGTTGAGCTCCAGTCCACTGGCTTGCTATTGAGCTCAAGTCCACTGGCTTGCCATTGAGCTCCAGTCCACTGGCTTGGGTTTGACTGATACCGGCTGTTATAAACACCGCTTAATTTTGTTGTTGGAATCTGCTGTCGTGCAGTCCATTGTTTTCAGTCGATTCGTTTCGCTTAAAGTTTAGCCATTTCAAACAAATGACAGTTTCTATCAACCCTAAAAATTAACGAGGTCTGAAATGGACTTATTGAAATGATCAGTTTCTAACTATGTCCCGCCGAAATTTAAGTGAGGTGTTGAAATATTGTTTAAAACGCAGTAATTCAAACTCATAGAGAGACAGAGAGGTGGGAATTGTGCTAATATCTGTTCACTCAGTGGTAATACGGTGGAAATATGCGGGAATATGGAGGGAATATGGAGGGAATATGGAGGGAATATGGAGGGAATATGGAGGGAATATGGTGGGAATATGGTGGCATTGTGCCTGCTTAAAAAAAAAAAAAGAAAAAAAAAAAAAAAAAAAAAAAAAAAATAAAGGAAAAGGACATTTTTTAAAAAAAATAATAATTTCAACGACATTATTTCCTTCATCTACCAATGAAGCGATTTCAAAGATGAAGTAAGTGTAACAAATATAGGTGGAAGCTTACGGCATTATGGTGTTTTCAAATTTTTGACTAGAGAATACATGAGTTTTCAGTGGTGTGTACCATGGGCGCCCACAGAAAACTTTCTGGGGGGGGGGCAAAAAAATCGATTAACTTTCCAGGGGGGGGGGGCAAAAAATTGTTAATAATGTTTTAATATAGTTTTAATTTACTGTAGCGTATTTGTATGGTGAACAAACGGAAAGGACATCAGCTTAGTTACTTTCTCTTTATTTTCTCTTTACTTTAATAATTTTTTGTCTGTTTTCGTCTAAAATTTTTGTATCCAATCAATCCAGGCCCCCCCCCCCTTTGCCCCCTCCTTGCGGGCACCCATGGTTTGTACTTGTACTGATGTGTATGTAACGACATTGCCATTAGATCATTGTCAAGGGGGTTGTGGGGGAGGGGGGGGGTGGGGAGGTATGTCAATAACTGTGTGAACAAACCAGGTGATTATAGATCGTGCTACAGCTTGGTGTTAAGTTTCATTCTATTAAAAAAAACTGAATGGCTCAATACACTTGAG
Organism: Lymnaea stagnalis; assembly: GCA_964033795.1. Classification (NCBI taxonomy): domain Eukaryota; kingdom Metazoa; phylum Mollusca; class Gastropoda; family Lymnaeidae; genus Lymnaea; species Lymnaea stagnalis. The sequence goes on from CAXITT010000495.1 coordinate 292,208, forward strand.
CAATGGCTCAATCCACTTGAGCTATTCCTCAATCCACTTGAGCCATGGCTCAATCCACTTGACCTGAATGGCTCAATCCGCTTGACCTGAATGGCTCAATCCGCTTGACCTGAATGGCTCAATCCACTTGACCTGAATGGCTCAATCCACTTGACCTGAATGGCTCAATCCACTTGAGCCATGGCTCAATCCACTTGAGCCATGGCTCAATCCACTTGAGCCATGGCTCAATCCACTTGAGCCATGGCTCAATCCACTTGACCTGCATGGCTCAATCCACTTGAGCTGAGTTTTGTTTGAGGGCTCTCCCTCTCTCTTTATTTTTTTTTTTTTGCGTGTTTAAAATAAATGTGTGTGTGTATGTGTATGTGTATGTCGCTGTTTAATTGTCAATTTGTGCGGATTTGCGCTTGTACGCGTAAGCTTAATGTGGTCGTATGTGTGTATGCGCGTATTGCTTTATATGTAATATGTTATTAATATTCAACCGGTAAAAATGATGACTTTGTATTTATAGGATTGTACATCTATATGCCGAGGATTCTCAATTTGTGTACATTTTTTCAGGTTTCTAAAGCTATACACTTGGTGTTTATATATGTTTTTGAATGTATACATTTTTACTCCGGTGTAAACGTATATTAGTACGTGTCATTCATTACGCGAAAAAAAATAGGGGGGTGGGGGGAGAACTCTTTATCTCCTAGCACCTGCCACAGGGCTAAATCAAATAAATTCTCCTATCGATTGTGAGAGATGCGTTAATTTGTTTATAATTATAGGTGCGGGCCTGTAGTGTACTCTCGCTGACAAAACTGTTTCGTGTTCAATTGCAGGACACCGGAATTATTTTTTTCAAATGAATAGGACGACCGAATTGCATGTGAAATCGCACATGTTAATATGAGGTCATAGACTTTTATTGAAAGCCGTCATATGACCGGTTTTTTTTATTCCAGTGTCCTATCCTGTTGTTGTGGCCTGAGCCTAGGGCGTCGCCGACCAATTTTCATCAACATCATCATCATGTCCCTTAGTCCTTGGACCGTGGGGGCGCCACAGATGACATATGAACTATCCTCCTCCATTCGTTTCTGTCATCTACACTACACGCATCATCGCCTAGTTTTAGTCCCGTCCACTCTTTGATGTTACCTTCCCATCATTTTCTTTGTCTTCCTCTTCTTCTCCCTCCTCTCGTTGTGCCCTGCATGATTTCTTTGGCGAGCCCTTGTTTCCTTGTCACGTGGCCATACCATTGTAGTTTGCGCTTTTTTTTTACAGTCACCAGTAGGTCATCGTACTCCCCAATTGCCTGACGAATCCTTCCTTTCACTCGATCATTGGCAAAAATATGGTCCCTAAAGCAGATGCCAAGAATGCTTCTGAAGCATCTCATTCCCATCGCCTTTATTTTCCTTTCAAGTTCTGCTGTTAATGTCCAGTAGTCGCAGGCACACAGGACCAACTATAAGGAGGCAACATCTCCACGGGTTTTCTGTATACAATCTCTGTCTTCCCAAAGTTTCTGTCTTGAGCATTTGCATTAGATTGTGTTTCCTAAACAGTTTTGATTATTGTCTGTAATGTGGAAACCTGATGCAATCTACTTGTGTAGCTAACAGCATACCATGCCAATTGTGTATAGTCTCTCACAGGCTTTAAAAGGTTAATGTTGGACAGTTTGAAAACAGTATTTCATAGGTGCATGCCTTCTCAAACCGAACTCATCCTTATTCATTATTTTTTCCTAAATAGCTATGATGTGTTCACACTAATCCCCCCCCCAACTCCTGTCTCTCACTCCTGTCTCCCCCCCTGCCCCTCCCCCAATTCCCATGCCTCTCCACTTCTGTTCCCCGCTCCGTGTGTTTCGTTAATACAATAGAGTGACGTGCTCGCATTCGGAACGCATGGAGTAAATCTAATTTTTCCCCTTACATGAATCTGAGACGCCAACTGGCCATGCGGAATCCGTCATCTCTCTTCACAATCTTTTTTCATTTGGTCTGGCCCACACGTGACATGTGAGGTCGAATCGACCCAAACCGAGCACACCACAAATTCATTAGACTGAGGGCGATGACACACCTACCACATACAGGGACATGACACACCTACCACATACAGGGCCATGACACACCTACCACATACAGGGCCATGACACACCTAACACATACAGGGACATTACACACCTAACACATACAGGGACATTACACACCTGCCACATACAGGGACATTACACACCTACCACATACAGGGACATTACACACCTACCACATACACAAAAAACAACCGCCCCCTAATGACCTCCTCGCAACATCAGATGCTCCTTTCAGCTAGCGATACATCATAGATCCAACTGAAGACGTCGTGGCTGAGCCCGACCGTCAGTCCGCAATGTTCAAATAGCCCACAAAGTCGTTGCTGAGACCGACCGTCAGTCCGCAATGTTCAAATAGAAGCCCACAAAAAGCCCGTGCTGCATCTCTGCGCGTGGTAACGGTAGATGAACAAGACAATGTACTGAGTGGTTTCTCACGAACGCCCATTAAACTACTCACTCGGTGACCCTGACGCTTCTGCGCTGAAGATTGGGGCCATTAAAAGAAGGAAAATTAAAAGGGATTTCATGGGTGAAAAGTGGGGCTTTCAGGGCACAAGTGTTTATTGAATGACATATGTTTAGTGAATGACATGATGTTTAGTGAATGACATAATATTAAGTGAATGATATAATGTTTAGTGAATGACAGAATGTTTAGTGATTGACAGAATGTTTAGTGATTGACAGAATGTTTAGTGAATGACAGAATGTTTAGTGAATGACATGATGTTTAGTGAATGACAGAATGTTTAGTGAATGACAGAATGTTTAGTGAATGATATAATGTTTAGTAAATGACAGAATGTTTAGTGAATGACAGAATGTTTAGTGAATGACATAATGTTTAGTGAATGACATGATGTTTAGTGAATGACAGAATGTTTAGTGAATGACAGAATGTTTAGTGAATGACAGAATGTTTAGTGAATGACAGAATGTTTAGTGAATGACAGAATGTTTAGTGAATGACATGATGTTTAGTGAATGATATAATGTTTAGTGAATGACAGAATGTTTAGTGAATGACAGAATGTTTAGTGAATGACAGAATGTTTAGTGAAGGACAGAATGTTTAGTGAATGACAGAATGTTTAGTGAATGACATGATGTTTAGTGAATGACAGAATGTTTAGTGAATGACATTATGTTTAGTGAATGACAGAATGTTTATTGAATGACAGAATGTTTAGTGAATTACATAATGTTTAGTGAATGACATAATGTTTAGTGAATGACATAATATTTAGTGAATGACAGAATGTTTAGTGAATGACAGAATGTTTAGTGAATGACATAATGTTTAGTGAATGACAGAATGTTTAGTGAATGACATAATGTTTAGTGAATGACATAATATTTAGTGAATGACAGAATGTTTAGTGAATTACATAATGTTTAGTGAATTACATAATTCTTTAAAAAATGTGACCATGTGACCCACGCTCAAAAACAACGCTGGTGCATTTCAATCGAGAATGAAAATGATAGCATTAGAATATAAAGAAGATAGTATTAGAATATAAAGAAGATAGTATTAGAATATAAAGATATTAGTATTATAATATAAAGATGATAGTATTGGAATATAAAGACAATAGTATGAGAAAATAAAGATAACAGTATTATATTAAATAGATGATAGTATTATAATATAAAGACGATAACATTATCATAGATTCTTTGATGCCCCATACAATTTTACCTTTACGCTACGGTTAATTTTTGATAAAGCCTTTGTTCTATCAACCGTGATTAGCGATAGGTCAGTCAACCGTGATAAGTGTTTTTTTTTCAATCAACCGCGATAAGCAATTTGTCAGTCAACCGTGATACGTTTTTTTTCAATCAACCGTGATAAGCAATTGGTCATTCAACCGTGATAAGCGATTGGTCAGTCAACCTTGATAAGTGTTTGTTCAATCAACCATGTATATACATATGGACAAAGAGAAAACATATTTTGAAGACATTACTTATGAAATAAGTCTGCTTAGACATTATCCAAACATTCAACAGTAGCACTTGCTAGCATTTCAACAAAAAAAAAAATCAACTAATTAATAAATTAATATTTTTCATACATTATTGTTATGCTATTACTTACCCCAAAATTTGCGTATGAAAAATGCTAAAACTTTAAATCTTTGAGTTCTTCTCTACTGAGCGAACGGCTCAAAGGAGTTCTATTTATCCCATCTCAATAATAATCCGATTTAATTAATCATCGCATCTGGCTAATCATTCCATCATGAAAATCATCCCATCCAGCTAGTCACCCCATCCAGCTAATCATCCCATCTGACTAATCGTCCCATCTGGCTACTCACCTCATCTGGCTAATCTTGACATACATGTCGTTAATCACTGATCGGGTCGTCTGGACATTATTTAGTGATCCTAATCTCCACCGAGACGGTGGCATGCACGAGCGCCAATTGAGATTTGCTATGTACTTTAGATCTCAGATGGTCTGACCACTACAAAATCTTGATCGTTATTGATCCAGGCTCAATAAATTAAGGAGGAAATTCTGAAGGGGGGGGGGGGGGGGGGGGGGGGGAATATATAGATCCCAAATCTAAAAACTCAAAGTTGAAGTTATTTTTTTTCCTCCAAATTTTTCAAAAGCTTGTGTCACATACTTTCTGCACAAATTGACCTTTGACCCTACAGTATTGACCTGAAACCAGCTCTTTGGCCGAGCTGTGTCGGACACTCCTATCAACTCGCAATCGGCTGTTTTCGCTGTTCGGCGAATAACTTAAGACCGCGTGACGTCAAGATGGATTTATGATGGCTTAATTGATTATAAGCTTTAAAAAGCGGCTTTGACGGCTTCATTCGATATTCATACATCGGCTGGTGGCGCCATGGTGGACTTCATAGGGCCTGACTCCCCGATATGAGCTCTCTCGTTCTCCTAGAAAACAACAGTGTCAAGAGATTAACCCCGTGATATGTTTGTGCAGCACAATGTCCTTGGACTGGATTGCTGTGTGGTCAAGATAGGAAAACGTATAAAAGGACATACAAAACCAAGCGTGCTGAATGGGCCGGAGAGGGGGGGGGGCAGTGTTAGGCCACTGCTGCCTCGCAACAACATACCGATTATTAAAGGCTGAGGTAGACAACCCTAAAACAAAGATCCAGACATTGGGTCCCGGTTGGCGCTTGCGTATTGACGGAATTCAAATTCTGGCACCTGACGCGACGTCCTTTGCTCAAAGGAGCATCCGTCCAGTTGATGCTCCCAGCGACGTGTTGTTTTAACGGCTTCCAGCAACAACCTGAGCACTGGCTGTTTTACCAGCTGCGTGGTGCTTTCACGGCTTACGGGAACAACCACAACATCGACTGTTTGACCAGCTGCGTGTTTTTTTCACAGCATCAAGCAACAATCACAATCAAATCTGCTTTACCACCCGCGGGGTGTCTTCACGGCTTCCAGTCTAACTTCACAACATCGGCTTTTCCACAGCCGCGGGGTGTCTTCACGGCTTCCAGCCTAAATTCACAACATCGGCAGTTTTCCCCAGCCGCGGGGTGTCTTCACGGCTTCCAGTCAAAATTCACAACATCGGCGCCTTGCGACGAATCAAGGACAAAAATTATCCTTCAAGTCAACGGGATTTTTAGACTTTTCAACTTTTCATTTGATTTACATGATAAATACTCACCCCCTAACCAAATTTCTCCCTAGAGTAGAAGCCCCACGAGTTATAAATACTAATGATAATTACCTATCATGACGGTGGTTTTAAAGCAGAAAATGTTCATGGGTATTCTTAAAATAATAAATTAAGAACCGACTTCCGGAAACTCAAGAAGCAATAAAGTACTGAGAAGATTTTATCCTGAGGATAATTTCTTTTTTTCGCTGTATGTTGGAATCCGCATCTGGTTGGTAAATATAAGAAGTCCCAGACAAACATATCCATTAGGATCTATTTTTAGGGGAGGGGTATCAGTCTGAAAGCTGCCGAGGTCATTATTATTACAATTTCTTATGGAGATTGTTTGACGTCAGAATTTCAACTCCACAGTGGGGGCCATCCCATGTTGACCGTCTTCAAAGGGCAGGTAATTGGAAGAAATAGAACTGCTCACCAGAGGGCCTCCTGTCATTATTTCCCTTTGATTTGTTTCGGCTTCAGTACAGCTTCATAAAATGGGAAAGCGGAGGCAACTCGGTCAACAGAAGTAACCCAACGTCGCGGACGCTGACAAGGGGGGGGGGGCAACTGACAACCTTATAAAATAAAAAGGGGGGGGGGGGGTCAACTGACAACCTTATAAAATAAAATAATACAACGTAGCCGATACCAGTGCTGTAGCTGGGTGCATGCGGACAGCACCGAGTGACACCATCTCACGGGGTGACACCATCTCAAGGGGTGACACCATCTCAAGGGGTGACACCATCTCAGGGGGTGACACCATCTAAGGGGGTGACACCATCTCAGGGGGTGACACCATCTCACGGGGTGACACCATCTCACGGGGTGGCACCATCTCAGGGGGTGACACCATCTCACGGCCTGACACCATCTCACGGCCTGACACCATCTCACGGCCTGACACCATGTCACGGGCTGACACCATCTCACGGGGCGACACCATCTCACGGGGTGACACCATCTCAGGGGGATGACACTTTTTCTGGGGGGTGACACCACGTTTAAATATTCCAAACGAAATACATAATAGTATAAACGTTCACACGTTCATGTACCACACATGTATCCAGGAGAGGAACATTTAAAAGAAATTAAATTTACCTGATTCACTATTTAAAATAATTACTGCCCATTGGGCGCATTTATACATTAAATATTTATGCAAAATAATTTTGTTCCCAGACTATGAGAACTAATCAATGTGGTTTCACACGGGTACGCTTAGTGCACTACGGTTTTCCTCTCCAGTGATGATACTAAAGTTTGTCCTTTTATGAAACACTTCTGAAGGCGTGTAAGGGACAGTACTCCCTGAGATGTCTAAACAAGGAAGTGCTTGAGATATCAAAAGAAGACAGTGCTCCTAGACGTGTGTATTTGTCTATAAGGAAGTACACATGGCTGTGTGTTGGTTTTTGCGTGTAGAGGCATTGCTCCTGGACGTGTGTATATGTAAAAAGTGGAGCGTCTATTAAAGTCATAGAAGACTCGGAAAAATCCTGAACATCAAACGGCAGGACCTTGTCGAGAGAACGAGGAACTCACACGGGCAGTTCTGCCCCCTCAGCATTTATACCATCTCTCTAAACTTGTTTTGAGAAAGTCAGACGACCGCTTGCCCAAATGAATATTTTATGCCCAGCTCGAATACCGAAGCTGAATTACTGGGAGTAGGGACGAAACGTTTTAAAGACAACCTCACGGTCCCGCTAAAAGCGTTCTCTGCAAAACTGGATAAGTATGAATAATCTGCAGATGATTGAGCATCGTGTCGTTTCACAGTATGTAAATTCTCCATATATCATGAAAACAACACAACACCTGTTGCAGGGCATAACAGATAAGCCCCCCCTCCCCCCCCCCCCCCAACCCATCCCTGGAGAAAATCCAGTGCCCCCCCCCCAAAAAAAAAAAAGGACGGATGGAATCTGCACCGGGAAATGTCCCATCCATTCCCTGCACCTACTGCATGAGAACAGTTTTTTTTCGCAATCGATCTCATGAGCCATCTGCGCACCCACAGGGAATCAGCCCCAAAACTAAGCCGATTATAACATGTTCTTGAATCAATAGTGACGGATCAGCTGCCATAATAATACCATGTGTATGAGGCAGTGCTTCTGTAGGTGTGTGTGTAGAAAGCAGTGTTTCTGGACTTGTATGTGTGTATGTGTGTGTTGATGGCGGTGGTCAAGGTTTTGTGGGTGTGTAGAAGCCAGTGCTCCTGGACTTGTGTGTGTGTTGATGTTGGTGGTCAAAGTTGTGTGGGTGTGTAGAAAGCAGAGCTCCTGGACTTGTTAGTGTGTGTGTGTGTTGATGGCGGTGGTCAAGATCGTGTGGCTGTGTAGAAAGCAGTGTGCCTGGACTTGTGTATGTGTATGTGTGTTTTGATGGCGTTGGTCAATGTTGTGTGGGTGTGTAGAAGGCAGTGCTCCTTGACTTGTGTGTGTGTGTGTGTGTGTTGGTGTTGATGGCGGTGGTCAAGGTTGTGTGGGTGTGCAAAAGGCAGTGTTCTTGAACTTTTGTGTGTATGTGTTGATGGAGGTGGTCAAGGTTGTGTGGGTGTGTACAAAAACCTCTTTCTTGGAAATGAACACATTGAAAAGGACCACTCTTGGAAATGAACACATTTGTGTTCAACGATTATAGAAATATGCGTGAAAACAATTTTTAATATGACATCAATCTCCTAAATACATTATTAACACCACCTTTGCCGTACATTTTTCTTTAACATCTTATTAGTTTAATGTGGTAATAAGATTAAAACTCTCCGCCACGATGAAGCTTCTACAAAAACAATTGGCTGCACTCACCATTTATTTAATGTTTGAGCAAGACGTCCTCTCAATCATTCAATCATTGATTTCATATCAAGCCCCTTCATCATTTTCCCCAGTATTATTAATTTTTATTTTTTGTATTATATTGGGCCTTGAGTGTTTGCATACATATATATTTTTTTGGTTGTATTTTTCATTTAAGCTTTTAAAAAAAAACGATTTGGTTTTCGTCATTGCTCCCCAACACACTATTTTAAAAAACTCGGTACATACTTTAGTACACATAACTGACCCCACGCTCTAATGGAATGATTTACATAGTTTTATATTAAACATTTTAACTAAACTAAGATTTAAAAAAAATAAACCATTGTATGCAGCAAACATAAGCAATAAGCCGAAAATATCTTAATAAGACGGGGCTGTTTATGTTTAAAACAGCTCTGTTCTTTCACCAAACTTAGACATCACCAAGTTTCAAGCCTATGAAATAGCAGAACAATGTATGTGAAAGCTAGAAATAGAAAGACAGGACGATCAACGAAGAGCGTTTCGGCTAAAAGCCTTCCTTGGCAGACAGGATAAATGAACAAATAACAATAAACATTTCTTCATTCGTCCGCTGTCCTGTCTGCTGGGGAAGGTTCTTGGTCGAAAATGTCTTCTTTTACTGTCCTGTTGTCTTTCCGTTTCAACCTTCCACACACCTTGATCTACTATTTCCTTTGCACAGCGTGAACGCAGTCCTTCAATTTATGATCCTTTATTTGCGTATAAACCATGGTCGGATGTCGATGTACACTTGTTTGGTGGTGCTGAAGCGGTAGGAAAGAGGAAAATGTCATTACTGCAGCACGAGGCCCATGTAATATAAGTTATAAAAATCATTTTTGAAGTGGGAAATGAAGACGGCTATTGACAGAATGAATCTATTAAATGCTTCTACGACACATGCCTTGTTTAATCATCTTGTCATATTAGAATTGCCACAGAAATCATCATGAATGTGTGAACCACTAATGGGAGACAAGCAATCCACTTAATAGTTATTGTGCGTATTCTACAGAGTGCTGGGACCTGAGAGGACCGGATTTATCAAGATTTTGTGGACATAATTTCCAATTGAAATAATGTTATTTATGGAAGTATGATTGGAATTGAAATCTTCATCTTCGTACTTCTGTGAAAAAATATTGATTATTGTGTATATTGTGAATGTTGATGTTAACATTACTCACTTGTGTACAACATCTCGGGTATTATTAATAACTAAATATAACAGTGACAAAGAAATGAAAACCAGCGATATCTATTTCAGAGAGAAACAATAATTAACACGTTTTTTAAAAAAAAAAAAAACAGCATTTAAAAGGCTATATTCATCATGAATAATGTTGACAACATCTCGGGTATTATTAATAACTAAATATAACAGTGACAAAGAAATGAAAACCAGCGATATCTATTTCAGAGAGAAACAATAATTAACCCGTTTTTTAAAAAAAAAAAAAACAGCATTTAAAAGGCTATATTCATCATGAATAGTGGTGGACTTTTAGGGGCCGCGGGGCTGGGACAGAATCGACGGTGACCTTGACATATTTTTCTTTGGGGCGGGGGCTTTGATTTTAACCAAGGTCACGGTTAAACTTACCATAAGACATTAGCAAAGCACGCCGAGGTCACGGGAAAACTTACCATGAGATATTCATAAAACAAGCCAAGGTCACGGTTAAACTTACCATGAACCATTCATAAAACAAGCCAAGGTCACGGTTAAACTCACCATAAGACATTCATAAAACAAGCCAAGGTCACGGTTAAACTTACCAATGAGACAGTCATAAAACAAGCCAAGGCCACGGTTAAACTTACAATGAGACATTCATTTAAAAAAGACAAGGTCACGGTTAAACTGACCACGAGAAATCAATAAAACAATATCGATATTACATTTTGCAGAGGAATTATACGAAGCACATTGGTTTTGATGGGTTGATTAATTGCGTTGATCGATGTCGGTCATTGAACTGTAGGATTATATTTATGTTTGTTCGCATAAATATCTAATCTTCAACGTGACACAAACCACAATGATACGAGTTTTCCATGACGTGACAAGTCTTTTCCCATATATTTTGATCAATTAACCCGGTGATTTGAGATGTTTAATGTCCCCACTGTTTTTGTTCGTGGCACACTAGATGGCCGATGCATGGACAAAAAGTCGCATTCGTTTCTCATCGAAATCCCCCCCCCCCCCCCCCGCAGGGCTTCCCATCTAAAGAAACTCATCAATCGACTCGTTACAAAACAAAACAGTGAAAACGATTGTCATACATCTCCATTGAATCACGCCTCATCTCAATGGCGCTCATTTTTTTTTCTCCCCCAGCCAATTGCAATGAGAAGATAATCACTGATTGAAACCTCTGTTCAAGGGGCAAACTTGCTTTTTTTAAATTTTTTTATTTTTTTTAGCGCCTGCAAAGACAAGAATTTATAACTCGTGTTTGCAGGGGAAGATGAATTTAAAAAAAAAAAAATTATACGGAAAGTTATCGAATTTGTTTGAAGGGCCATATTATATAAAACAAATAATAATTTTCCTCCAAGATATCATCTTATCGTTATGACAATATGTTCAATAATGTTTGTTCATCGGATGATTGAGAAAAAAAAAATTGGACTCCAATGGATACCGCCACTGCCCCAAATTTTTTTCGTTCACTATTTTTATTTAAGGTATCTCGACCTGCAACCAGGCATGCTCTGACATCAGCGCCCTAATAACAAGGGGGAGCTAGTCTTGTCCGCCAATTAAGGGTGGGATACATTCCAATTACAAGGGAGTTTAGACCGCACACAACGATCGCGGCCAGCCCTTGTCGGGGAGGGTTTCCTGTTTAATTAGCTTTATGCCCTGTCTTAACATGGATTAATGGCCCTTGCGTGCGGAAACTGGTTCGCGAGAGCCGCGTGGGGTTTCCCCATTTGCCCTTGAAGCTTTGGGTTGACCTTCGGGGAAATGCCATTTGACGAGCCGTCCCTATACTTGCATCTCGCGACGGAATGAATATTCTTTTTGTGTTCATGTGGAAAGTTTATGAGGGAAGAGTTAACCTTGTCTATAACTGAATCTACGCCAGCTGACGTCAGAAGTAATCAATCAAAAACATTGTCTATGACATAAACTACGCCATCTTACGTCAGAAGTAATCAATAAAAAACCTGTCTGTGACTTAAACTACGCCATCTTACGTCAGAAATAATCAATCAAACACCTGTCTGTGACTTATTAAACAACGCCAACTGAAGTAAAAAGAAAAGGCCTTATCTTTAAAGTAATTAAAATAAAATACTGGACATAATAATTTTGAGCTGAAACAAAAGGTTCAGACATGGCACCAAATAGTTTTGACTTCAGAAGGAGATTCCATAGACATCCTGCACGGGGGATCTGTTAATAATTACGTCTTTTTTTTTTTTTGTTGACATTCCTGAAATTGTATTTGGTGAAGGGGGCTGCAATCTGCCGGCAATCTTTCATTCACACAAAGAAATGGCACAGAAATATGAACATCGGTGAATCAAATTTCTGCTAAGAGAAGTGGCCATTAATTTACCAAGCCAATATGTGGCCTTAAGAAAAGTTTATCAGTGAAGATTAGACATCTTAGAGTGGTGCTAAATAATTAATTCAATTTAAAAATAGCACTAAAATATTGCTTGTTGAAATTAATCTGCTTTTTTTCTCAATTGATAAAAATTCTAAGTTCCATTACTTAATTTTTTTTTCTATTCTGAAATTATTTTCTATTCAGAAATCTGCAAATTTGTATACTAACAATTCAAATGGTGTCACTAAGGAGGAGGTGTTCGAGATTTGAGAACCACTGATTTAGATGATCCTCTATTAATCGTGTTGTAAAAACTAACAGAATGGTTTCAACAAATGGGCTGTCTTCCAGCGCAGACGTTTAGAACTGTTGGACCAAATGATTTGTCAGCCAGCATTTCAACTCCAACAGTTAGTGGTCGAAAATAAACCTATTGCCAGTGGCAGTTTTGAACAGCGTAAAAAAACAGCATATGACTAGTGGCAGTGATGACCAGTGTAAAAAACAACAACATATGACCAGTGGCAGTGATGACCAGTGTAAAAAAAAAAACAACACATGACCAGTGGCAGTGTAAAAAAACCTGACGACAGATCATGAAACCTTTACCCTGACCTTGAGTAGTGCAACAGGACACGGTACCTGGCGGGCATCGTATAACTAGGCAGCCACCTTACAACAATGGCTTCTGTTTTGTTTTTGGATGGAAAACTCAACCACATGGGTCTAATCGCTTTCTTCGCGGTGACGTCATCGCGGCTGTTAGCGCTACTGTTTATTGATTAGCAGGGCAAAAATGTCATTAATGAAGATTTGATGAGACGAATGGCCCTGCTTTAGAATAGGATTTATGGCTTCAACCGGACGGAGGAGGGGGGCAGATGGGAAAGGGCGGGGGGAAAGGACTTGAAAAATGACGGATGAAAAGATGGGGCAAATGATGTGGAAAAGGATGTGGCGAAAGGACGAGAGAAAGGGCGGTGGAAAGGATTGGGAGGGGGAATGGGGCTGAAAACGGGGTAAAGGAATATGGAGCGCCATTGATTCATGTGGCCAACAGTGAAAGTTCACTCACTTTATTCGCCTGTTTTTGATGTGAGATCAGGATTAAAATGATCGAGATTATCTCCTGTAATATTTTATTTTTTAACAGCTACACTAAGCCGTACCTGAAATCCCGTGCATGAACCGGGTCCATTTTGTCCGAAGGGATCGATGCTTACATCTGGGGTTATCTTTGTCCGTCACTAACATAAACCACTCAAAATTGTAACGAATATTTGGCGAACAAACGAGGTCATGACACCCAGGTGTATTTTGTTTCAAGCAGACATCCAAATATTTAGAGGGCAAGGCGCTCATTGCTTCAATAATTCTTTTTTTTTTCTTGCATTCGTGAGAGATTGTTGCCCAATCTTTTTTAATAGTAATAGGTAGGATAAAAACATATCATGTACAGTTTTATTAACATTAATGTTTTTTTTTATTATTTTGTTATTTGATAATCAAAGCTTATTTAAACTTAACACAATATGGTCGTGTCTTATTATTTTAAAAAGATTAACACATTTGTTAAAATAATGTATTCTAAATTTGCCGAGTCATGTCGAAAAAATTCTACAGAAATGTGTTATGATACTCAAACATTCTATCATTCCCTTGTCAAGCTACTTATGATTTTAACTTTCAGTTTTAAGCCATTGACTGGTAGCAAAAACGTAAGAAGAGATGAAATTTGATTTACTGGTACGAAAAGCAGATTTGATTGCAGTAAAGGTAAGTGGACATGACGTCATTTGTATGACTTGTTGTCTTCTCTTCTCGTTGGGGGTGATATTAATTACTAGGCGGTTTCTCTTTGTTCTTCGTCCCTTGGTTCGTTTGGTTACAGAAGCGGTTCTCAACCTGTGGGGTGCGACCTCTTTAGGGGGTCGAACGACCCTTACACATGCCTCGCCTAAGACCATCGGAAAACACATGTAGTGACGAAAATAATTTTATAGTTGTGGATCACCACAACATGAGGAACTGTATTTAAAGGGTCGCGACATTAGGAAGTTTGAGAGCCACCGGGTTAGAGTAAGGATGGCATCAAAATGAATCGAAAACAGTTATGAAACCAAAGAAACTAAATTCGTTCTACCATTGCACTGTTTCGATTTATCCTCTACCATCACTCCGTCTCAGGTCAGGTTTCTCATAATAAAGTTACATGGAATGTCAGATTAAAATATATCTAATCATCTTAGTCCAATTTTTCTATATTTGAAACGCTTCTTCTTGAGATGATAATTTAGACCCACAAACGCTGATGCGGCAAATTCTTACGGAAATCACCGCATGGAAAGCTAAGTTTGACGCATGGAAAGGTGAGCTGGACGCATGGAAAGCTGAGCTGGACGCATGGAAAGCTGAGCTGGACGCATGGAAAGCTGAGCTGGACGCATGGAAAGCTGAGCTGGACGCATGGAAAGCTGAGCTGGACGCATGGAAAGCTGAGCTGGACGCATGGAAAGCTGAGTTGGACGCATGGAAAGCTGAGCTGGACGTTACTCAACAAAATAAACGCTGACTAACAGTTTTGTGAGCTGCCTGGGACCTCTGTCGTTAAATCATTGCTGGCTGTAACTGGCCCTGGGGGGTGAGGGATGTGGGGGGGGGGACGGTGGGGCGATGCAGATGTGTGAGTTCTTGACATTGTCTGCAGCTTAATTTATTTTTAAGTCGATAAGTACACAGCTGTAAGCCGTCATTCTAACTCGCTTTACTCTCGTACATGTACACGAACGCGATGGTTCTCCTAATGGGTAATACCCCTTTAATAGTTCACCCTCTGCTTGTTGGTTGAACACTGAGTCCACTCCTCGAACACAGTGTTCCGATAACTGACTCACTGGCAAATGTGCACCGGCACATTTATAACAATTTAAGGTCAACCTGATGTAACTATCGCAGAAAGTTGGACATACAAGCCATCATGGAAACATTGCCGGCTCAAGGTATCGGGAACTCGGGCAGTTGCCCAGGGCACCATGTGCTTAGAACGACATCAAGGATCTTCCAAATAGGAAAAAACAGAGCATATGGCCGCCATGGAAGTCAAATACAAAGAGCAATAAAAAGATGTGCTAATCTGACTAAAAACGAGAGCTAGGGAAAAAAAATGTAGGCTGATTGTTCATACTTTCCAAGTTCAAGTTAAGGAAAGCAAGCTTATCGTTCATTGTTTACTTTTGGTATGGTTTTTTTAAAACTAGGTAATAAACTCATTACCTAACCACTAGTTATGTCTATTAAAAAAGGTGTATTTATACTTAAATGGGGGTAGGTGGTTTAACACAGGCTCCACTAAACTATTTCACCCCTTTAAACACGCCACAAGACAACTCGTTACTTTCACTTTCATCCCTATAACATTAAAGCTCGTTTTATGATTCTAAAAAAAACAACGCTCTGTTCTTATGGCACGCCCTGTCACCAATGAGATTTTCAAAAAAGCCTCATCTTTTCTCTTTCCAGGGGGACAAGAGCCGTAGGACATGCTAGTTACAAGCCACTTACCTGCATTTAAAGGTCATAGAGTCACGAAAAATTGCACTGTAGCCACTGTAACCAGGTCCCTGTGTGACTGAAGATAATAATATCACTATCCCCCTTGACACATTACTTAATCAAAGATGCCTTTACCTGCACAAGTCGCAACGTGATTTACACCATCCTTTGTAAAAATGCCGTAAATTATATGAAGGAGAGACAGGTCGTCGCCTCGGAGACTGGTTTAGAGTACACTTCTATACGCTACAGGCAATGTCCTAGTGTAGATCCAACGTGAAATCTGGTCCTGCCTATGATAAAAATGCTATTTTCCTTAGTAAACGAAGTAAGTGTCGTAGAGCAGTGTTTCTCAAATAGTGGTCAAGGGATCGGCGCTGGTCCGCGAGCTTACGTTGTCGGCGCCTCACAAAATGGACATTTATGGGCGAATAAAATGAAAATTTAAATTAATAAATCTGGCATCGGTTCCTGTTACAATTTCAAAACGTGTCAAGCGGACCGCCAAAAAAAAAGAAAAAGAAGTTTGAGAGGCGCTGTCATAGGAGTAAGTTATTTTTGTACAGTAAAGCTTGCTGAGATTGTAGCTTTACCAAATTGGAGACAATCAAACTTCAATTGTCCCAGCTCAAAGACTTGCTTCCACTCTAATCACACCCGTATTAATTTAAATATCATTTCAATAGTTTATATTACATTATATCGCAAGCAAACAAAGCTCAATACTTAAAGCCGCCATGGGAAAATAAAAAGGTTGTGGGGGGGGGTAGGGGTAGGGGTAGGGCTTTGATATCACAATTGATCTGCATATTTATGAACTCAACACTGGTAGATTAGTGTTTTGCTTGTAAATGAAGTCTTTTCACTCCAATCAATACTTTTTTGTTGGACTTTGACAAATCAATTATTAATATAAGAAAAATGTTGTAATTTATGTAAACAACAAATGAATCGTCTGTTCATTTGCATCGTGTTATCAATTTAAGTTAATTGATTCTAAAAAGTTTGCATAGTATACATTAAGGAAGTTAATCGCTTAATGAAATGATGAAGGGAGTGCATTGAATGTGTTGGATGTTCTTCATCATATAAATCTCACTGCAACTTTTTCAAACAAAAAAAATTGAAAACATTTATGGAATCGATAATAAATCCGACAATAAATTGGAGAAGTTATCGTTTAAAAAAATGTCTATTTCATTGACGTTGCATGCCATACAGTTGTCAAATAGGTTTACTTATAACAAATGACAACGGTGAGAGATAAATCTATAAAGCCCAACCGTTGCCATTAGGATTTGCGTGTAAAATTAGAGTTAAAATAAAGGATGCATGTAATGGCTGTGGTCAAAAATGTGTCTTAGTAGGGCAGCAGTTAATATATGTCGACATAGTGCTGCGTTCAATATTTGTCGACCTGCTGAAGCAGTAAATATGGGTCGACCTGGTGAAGCAGCCAAGATAGGTCTACTTAGTGCAGCTTTCTAGTCCCGATAATAAGTTAAAATAGTTCAGTAGCGTTGAATAAGTTAAAATATGTCTTGCACCGTTGTAAGAGCTAATGAAACTATACAGTGTGTCGGTTGGAAAAAAAAAGGGGGGGGGGTGGGGAATCTATTTAAAATAACCAAAACCAAGACCAGTCGGCTACAGACATTATGAGTTATGATTATGATATATTGGAAAATTCAGAGAATTCCGTTCGAACACAAAAAAAATACAAGAACAACAACAACAATAACAACAAGCCGACCACAGACTCTGTTGCAAAATACATCGAAAAACCCCAGAGTCCATCAGTTAGTCTGACCACACAATCATTCACAGGACCAATCAGTTAGTCAGGCCACACAATCATTCACAGGACCAATCAGTTAGTCAGGCCACACAATTTTTCACAGGACCAATCAGTTAGTCAGGCCACACAATCATTCACAGGACCCATCAGTTAGTTAGGCCACACAATCATTCCCAGGACCCATCAGTTAGTCAGGCCACACAATCATTCACAGGACGTATCAGTTAGTCAGGCCACACAATCATTCACAGGACCCATCAGTTAGTCAGACCACACAATCATTCACATGACCATTCAGTTAGTCTGACCACACAATCATTCACAGAACCCATCAGTTAGTTTGGGCATACAATCATTCACAGGACCAATCAGTTAGTCAGGCCACACAATCATTCACATGATCAATCAGTTAGTCTAACCACACAAACATTTACAGGACCCATCAGTTAGACCACACAATCATTTACATGACCAATCAGTTAGTCTGACCACACAATCATTCACAGGACCCATCAGTTAGTTTGGGCACACAATCATTCACATGACCCATCAGTTAGATCATACAATCATTCACATGATCAATCAGTTAGTCTAACCACACAAACATTCACAGGACCCATCAGTTAGTTTGGGCACACAATCATTCACATGACCTATCAGTTAGACCACACAATCGTTCACATGACCCATCAGTTAGTCTGACCACACAATCATTCACATGACCCATCAGTTAGACCACACAATCATTCACATGACCCATCAGTTAGTCTGAATACACAATCATTCACAGGACCCATCAGTTAGTTTGACCACACAATCATTCACAGTACCCATCAGTTAGTCTGACCACACAAGCGTTTACAGGACCCATCAGTTAGTCAAAAAAACTTAATTTTGACTTATCAATTAAAGCTTTGTTTCTTATTTTATCTCATCTTATCTTATCAGCGATCATTTAGGAGATATTAATGTAACAAGTTGCATTATCAGATGCACTATCGTTGAAACGAAATGTAGACCAAAGATGTAACTTTTATTGTTGGTAAAATAAAAAATAAAAAATTAATGCATCAAATTACAGGAAAACCTCTTCAAACACAATCTCACTAATGCAGGACGGTCTAATTGATACACATGTAAGTCGATGAAAACTCTCTGACACTAACACTAACTGAACATTTGCTAAAACTCAAAACTTCCCCGAATACCACACGGTATAGAACAACGAGGTATTGTGTAGGTTCACAAACGCTTTTCATTGGAAATGAAAGACAAAAAATAACTGTGTTTAAGTAAGTATGTACAACTAGACGGCTAGACGAGTTATTGCCGGCCAAACATTGGCGACGGCATTGCGTGAACTTCCCATCCGCTAAAGTTAGTTACTGGACAAAACTTGAACTCAAGTAACGTGCAAGTAAGACAGCAAAAGATGCGCCAAAGAATGAAGGATAGAATTTGATAAAATAATTAATCTTCTTAGGTAAAGCCGTATGAGGTATGTGGTTGGGGGGGGGGGTTAGGTAATAGCGTGTGTTCATTTTTATATCATGGTTAACAATATCTTTAAATCCAATGTTATTAGAGTCGTGAAAAAGATGTGCTACATTTTCTTTTAAAAAGTATTTATGTTTACATCTATTAAGAAAATATAGATCCAGTGCGTTCAACCGTGGTTAAATTTACATACACATTGCCATAACTCAAAAAAAAAATAAAAAAATAAAAAAATAAAAAAATAAATTATTATAAGCTTTAAAAAAATGATTCTTAATAAAAGAGCCATATTTTTTTTTCTTTTGAAGTTCAAAGGCCTGAACAAAGACGGGTTAAGTTTATCTTTTAAAAAAAAAAGATGAAACGATATTTTTGTTTCCACTTTGTGAAAGGTACATTTCGGGGACAGGTGCGTGTAAATTTCTATGCAATCTATTAATAAATATCTATATAAAAAAAACAAAAAAACTGAAGGCTGTTACAGACGTGAAAATGGGTTAAGAGATTCTTCTTTTGATAAAAGAATTCAAAGTATAACGATTTTCTCATCATATAGTGTAGAAGCGAGGAAAACATTTGGTGAAAATTTTAATAAAGATACCACTATATCAAATTCCTTTCATCTACAAGATATTTAAAATAATATATAGATTTTTTTTTAGTTGTAAATTTAAGGGCACGTGTTTTATAAGATTGTAGATAACAACATCTTAGTTGGGGGTCGCGATAAAAAGTACGGTAGGTCATGGGCGCCCGCAGAGGGGGGGGGCAATGGGGGCACTTAACCCCCCCCCCCCGGGAGGGTTGGGAAAAAAATTTTTTAGAAAAAAAAAAACAGAAAAAAAATAAAGAAAA
>CAXITT010000495.1:312134-341760 GCA_964033795.1 Lymnaea stagnalis
ACCATAAAAAAACGTTACAATAAATTAAAACTATATTTAAAAATTACTAAAAGATTTTTGCCCCCCCCCTTAAAAGTAAATTTATTTTTTTTGCCCCCCCCCCCCCCAGAAAGTTTTCTGCGGGCGCCCATGCCGGTAGGTATAGCAGATAAATATTTCTCTAAATTAAGTGATCTAAGAAACGTAAACATCATTACATGTTTACTTCTTTTTAACATAAAGAAATCTGATTTATATTAAATTTTATATAGCACTGCGCTATTTAAAACCATCTAATAATAATGATAATAATAATAATAATAATAATTCGAGAACATCCAGCACAACTTCATTATGTGTACGTTCGCAGGTATCCTGTACCTATTTAACGCAAGGGGGCCTTCGGTGGGATACTCGATGATTAAGTAGGCCTACAATTCTAGATAAGCTGCCATTTAAAAGATAAGTCCTTTTATATAGGTCTAGGTAAGACTTAATGACATGGCCGCAAATTTGCTATAAAGATATGACTGTTAAGTTTCTACAAGCGCAACGGCCAGGTTTACGTTGGGCACAGCGCAAGGCAGTCCGTCCAACTTGAGTCCTACAATGCATCATCGTTCGGTAAGGAGGATGTGGCAAAGCATAAACGTGGTGCCGCTCCCCACCTCATTTACCAGCCCCACTCCCTAGCCCCACTTACAAGCCCCACTTACAAGCACCACTCACAAGCCCCATTCCCTTGTCCCACTCCCCACCCCACTCCCCAGCCCCACTCCCCACCCCATTCCCCAGCCCAACCCCCTAGCCCCACTCTTTAGCCTCACTCTCTAGCCCCATTCCCCAGCCCCACATCCCTTGTCCCACCCCCCACCCCACCCCCCCGCCCCACCCCCCACCCCCTACCCCAGCCCCACCCCCTAGCCCCACTCTTTAGCCTCACTCTCTAGCCCCATTCCCCAGCCCCACTACCCAGCCCCACTCCCCAGCCCCACTCCTCAGCCTCAATCCCATCAATAAGTGATGGACGATACAGGTACTATAAATTTATATATATCTGTCACTTCTACTGCAATCAAGCGGCTAGCAGCGAGCTTTAACGCCCTTTATTTAATCGTATCTGATTTGTGCCAAAAGTTAATCTAAACATTTTATGTAGGATGAAATTATCAGATGAAACGGATGGCGTCATAAGTTGATCAATAAAGATGCTGGTGAACCCCCCCCCCACCACCCCCACCCCCGCGCGCCCTAACACGGTCATAGGAGTGCTCATCAAAGACAGAAATATTAACATGAAAAAAGCGTTGAGAAATAGATTGTTAACGCACTCTGGGAAGTCTTAAGGACAGAGTTACCGGACAGTCAAAAGGATTGTGTGAACGTGGTAATTTGATTGTGTCCAGCGGCGAAGCACGATATTGCTGACAAATTGGACCAGGTGGTTTGTAATTATTATTCCTTTTGTGCGTCTATCATATATTCATCTCTCTTACTCAGGCTTGGAGGTCTTTCTTTGAAAATATCACGTCCCTCGGTCTCGTCTTCAGGATTTTTAAACCTCAACTGTGTAACATAGCCGATGTACCGTTTTCCTAGCTACTTCGACTTGGTCTTTTTCCACTAGATTTCTTTACTTTAAAAAAAAAAATTTTTTTTGTTGAAAGGTTTGCTTTATAAATTGAATCCCTTATCTCAGTTTTCTATTTTCAGTTTTTCGTTTCAATTTTCATCACCATTCAAATGCATTTCTCTGTTTCTCATCAACTTTTAAATTATTTCTAGAAACTCCTTCTATAGCAAAATCTGCTTTTGTCTTTGATTAGAGATTATTCCAATCTCGATGCCCTCTTCCCTGTACGTACTCTTCTCTTTTCTTTCACTGCTTTTTTTCCCAAAATATAACTCGTTCTTCCTCTCTCCCTCCTTTTCTCCTGTCAATTTTAAATTGCAAATCCGGATTTTGATATATCTTCCCAATATCACTGGCAGTTTTCCTCTTTCCTTCGATCTTAACATGAAAAACGAATTTGCGTGTAAGCCAACAGTGATGTGTGAAGACATCGGAGAAGGTGCACAGCGTTATAAGATGTCTCAAAGCCACGGACATTTTCAGGCCAAGCGTACTGCAAGTCGGAAGAGTATCGTCATATGTTATGCAATTATTACATGATGCGTTCATTTTAAATTAGGCATTGTTTCACGTGAGGTTTATTTCATACAGTGGCGCTCCATGACTCTCAAAAGTGCTTCCGCTAATACACATGTACACATTATTTATGTGATGTTATGTACTAACTGCACAAGCGCAACCCGGAGTCGTGCCCCCCACTTTTTTCCGCACCAACGTCTATAGTAATGTTTATAACTCATTCCTGCGTGTAAGGCTAAACTTTAGGCAAGAACAGAAATTAAGAGGAGTTATCACTGAACAAGCAAAAAATCTTACTTTCTCACACATGGTCACCATATAGTGACATCACAATGTCTGGTAAAAATAACCAATTGTTTGTTTTTTTCAAATATGTGTATGTATCTCAAATATATAATTTGCATGAGAATCATACTTTTTCTTTATATTTTTTTTTAATAATACTTTATCATCAAATGATGTTATCACGCTTTTTAAACACACTTTTTGAACACACTTTTTAAACACACTTTTTGATCATACTTCCTATAATCATATTTCTCGCAGATGATTTAAACGACGCACGCCATCAGGATTTATGATTATTTTAAAATCAATGTAATTATCTCATTTCCATCACTTTCTTCCTCCTACCCACCGAGGGATAGATGTTGATAAACACATCTAAAATTACGGCATAATCACTTCCATTGTGAATTCAGATGTAATTTTACACTATGAATTTTTAGATCAATTAAACTATGCTGCATATTATTATCACGAAGTAAAATTCAAAATTTATATATATATATATATATATACAGAGAGAGAGAGAGAGATATAGATATTATATGCATATTATTTCAATGTTGGATCGAATTTTTTTATAACCCTTTCCGGCTCAAAATTCGGTGCCTTAATTTTAGACTGCCTTCTAGGTTTAATTGTCCCACTTGTAAAAAAAAAATATTTGCAGGTTTTCCACATCAGCTATAGTTATTTTTTTTAAGGTACTTGGCTTCATCAAAATAAAAGCGAACTACATGGGGAATATTCTTATGTCATTACATTATCACATATTCGTTGTACGAACTTTCCAGCTTTCGGCTCAAAGGGAAAACATGTTTCTAAAGATATCTAAAAAAAGGGAGGGGGGGGGGATCCGCAAGGAATACATGAGATATAAGATTTCAATAACTGTCTTCAACCATGTGTGCATCCTAGATTCCATTGTATCTGGCTTCCTTTGGATGGTCAACTGTTTCACCTTGCTACTTGAATTTCACCTTTAAATAATAAAGACTATCCGGAGAGCGATTCAAATGACGGCAATATCGTTTTTATAAAACAGCTCAGGAATACGGAGCAACAATTTCATGATATGTTACGTATTAGTTTTCTTTTCTGCAGACCATACAGATGTCAAACCTTGAATTTCTTTATGGTAAATGCAGGACAATTATATGATTTGAATTGAATGCATGAACCGTCCGTTTGTTGCAGCTTTGCCAAACACTGCTCATAAGCAGCGTAGCCCCGGCTCTATAAGCAGTGGTCCCAGTTTGATTCTGCCATCTGTTACCAGAGCTTAAGTGGTTTAGTCTTGTCCGCCGGCCGCAAGCGATCCCTCTTGTCTTGCCCTTTTCCTTGTTTGGCTCCACTGTCCCATTTTGTGAACGTAGAAAGAAGAAGATTGAACTAATGCTTCAAGTCCAACCAAAACACCCATTGACGTTTTTCGGTCATGTATACTTTCAAAGATCAAAGAAGCGGCCTTGTACTCTATACTTTCCAAACATTGTATAAATTGTTTGATCCTCTCCCGATGTATATTTTTTTCTTATTTATTTTTTTTCTCTAGATTTACACACCTTTAAAAAAAAATCTTTTATTATTTTAAAATTCTCAAACCACATTCAAGAAAAAATTGAATGGACCAGACGACGTAATACTTTTAATGAGATATAATCACAAGTACGCACATCTGAGATGTAATAGCCCGTTAAACGTATCACGTGATATTCTTTCATTCTTAAGGGACGACTACAACTCAAGACAATGTCTTACGTTTGACACAGATATAGAAACAGGATTTATCGCACGGTACAACCGAAGACAATGTCTTACGTTTGACACAGATATAGAAACATGATTTACCGTACAGTGCAACTGAAGACAATGCCTTAAGTTTGACATAGATATAGAAACAGGATGACCGTACAGTGCAACTGAAGACAATGCCTTAAGTTTGACACAGATATAGAAACAGGATGACCGTACAGTGCAACTGAAGACAATGCCTTAAGTTTGACACAGATATAGAAACAGGATGACCGTACAGTGCAACTGAAGACAATGCCTTAAGTTTGACATAGATATAGAAACAGGATGACCGTACAGTGCAACTGAAGACAATGCCTTAAGTTTGTCATAGATATAGAAACAGGATGACCGTACAGTGCAACTGAAGACACTGTCTTAAGTTTGACACAGATATAGAAAAAGGATGACCGTACAGTGCAACTGAAGACAATGCCTTAAGTTTGACACAGATATAGAAACAGGATGACCGTACAGTGCAACTGAAGACAATGCCTTAAGTTTGACATAGATATAGAAACAGGATGACCGTACAGTGCAACTGAAGACAATGCCTTAAGTTTGACATAGATATAGAAACAGGATGACCGTACAGTGCAACTGAAGACAACGCCTTAAGTTTGACATAGATATAGAAACAGGATGACCGTACAGTGCAACTGAAGACAATGCCTTAAGTTTGACATAGATATAGAAACAGGATGACCGTACAGTGCAACTGAAGACAATGCCTTAAGTTTGACATAGATATAGAAACAGGATGACCGTACAGTGCAACTGAAGACAAGGCCTTAAGTTTGACATAGTTATAGAAACAGGATTACCGTACAGTGCAACTGAAGACCGGACTTAGTGGAGGTTTTGACTCAATTACGTTCTCTGAATTTTTTCTTTGATTGGATTATGGAAATTCTCCCCGCCCTCCCCCCCCCCCCCTCCCGGTAGTGAAGACGACCAGGGTCGTGTGTGGGGTGATTTCTGTGCTAACTAATGACCGTAGGGACATTGCAATCAAGTTCGATCTTGGAGCGCTGAACAGCTGCGAATAGAGGGGCCAGTTTTGTTGGTCTTTTGTTTTTAGCTGGGGGTGGGGGGGGGGAAGGATTTTTTTTTTTTAAGTTTATTTAGAAAATATAAAAACAAGGTCTCCCAATAAAGATGAAGCTGACCAACATTTTTCTTTACATTGATAAGTATATTTTACAACATTAACGTATACCTTCTGGTATTCTACAAAAACGTTTCCCCCTTATCTACTGGCATACTCTGAGCATGCCAGAATAGTTCGGTGACAAGCGCTAGACAAGTTATTAATCGTCATAATCATCATACAACACCTTTGACTATAATGAAATTGACAAAGTAATAGTTTCTGCTGATAATTTGTAACACTTAAAATTTGACATTACAGAAGCAGTTACCGTGAATATGTAGTAGTGCAACTGTCTGGAGTCGTTGTTTATATTTAAGACATTGATTTCGATAGTGGAACATAAAAATGTTGACCTCATCTTCTGAAACAGAGTGGAACAATAAAAAAATTTGACTTGATTCATCGGTCTCCGAGAGCAAATAATAAAAAAAAAAAAGTTGACTTGATTCGTCTGACTCCAAGATTGGAAAAATGAAAAAGTTGACTTGATTCATATGACACCAAGATTGGAAAAATGAAAAACGTTGACTTGATTCATATGACACCAAGATTGGAAAAATGAACATGTTGACTTGATTCATCTGACTCCAAGATTGGAAAAATGAAAAAGTTGACTTGATTCATATGACACCAAGATTGGAAAAATGAAAAACGTTGACTTGATTCATATGACACCAAGATTGGAAAAATGAACAT
This sequence comes from Lymnaea stagnalis, assembly GCA_964033795.1. NCBI lineage: Eukaryota > Metazoa > Mollusca > Gastropoda > Lymnaeidae > Lymnaea > Lymnaea stagnalis. The sequence goes on from CAXITT010000495.1 coordinate 318,194, forward strand.
GTTGACTTGATTCATCTGACTCCAAGATTGGAAAAATGAAAAAGTTGACTTGATTCATATGACACCAAGATTGGAAAAATGAAAAACGTTGACTTGATTCATATGACACCAAGATTGGAAAAATGAACATGTTGACTTGATTCATCTGACTCCAAGATTGGAAAAATGAAAAAGTTGACTTGATTCATATGACACCAAGATTGGAAAAATGAAAAACGTTGACTTGATTCATATGACACCAAGATTGGAAAAATGAACATGTTGACTTGATTCATCTGACTCCAAGATTGGAAAAATGAAAAAGTTGACTTGATTCATATGACACCAAGATTGGAAAAATGAAAAACGTTGACTTGATTCATATGACACCAAGATNCCGTACGCCCTCCCCCATTTCACCACTAACCCAACAAGGTGGTATGGATCCTAGAAGCGAATCAAAGTGATATAATGAAGAGTGCATGGACACTTGAGACTGGCCGTGACCAACAGCACAGTCTAGTTCTATAGGGTTAAGACAGTCCATCAGTCCACTCCTCTGTCCTGTACAGGCCAATATCGATTTCCGAACATTCAATGACAAATGAAATATATTGTGTGCTTATTTCTTCGCACATCATTTTTAAAAAAAAAATTATTACTAGATGAAGTATTAAATGTTATTTGGTCATGTCATCTTAAAAAGAAACGAATTAGCCTTTACAAGAGCGATGATGTCCTTGTAAAAAGTGGCTTTATTTTATATACACCTGTATCAAAGCCAATGAGGCAATAATGATATTTCTCTTGCTCTTCTTACACTCCATAAAAAAAATGGTTGTAGGTCAGAGTGAAATCATAAGGAATGAAACAGCCCAAGACCCCAAAAATGTTGAAACGTAATACTAAAATTTGAAAAAAAGTAAATGCCAGTGGAATGTTCTATTGTACTCGAACTCCAGGAAATTGATATTATATGATCGTAACTTTTGATTCAGGCATGATATGCATACACACGGGAATAAAGTTTAAGAGTAGAGCTAGCTGAAGGAAGTGCTTTAGTACACAGTACTGGCAATTCAAAGACGTAAACGTCCTTCTGGCGTGAATTGTTTTGAGGCCCCTTGCCACTTTTCTGTTTAATACTAATTACACTCAAGGTTGAACCTTTGTTGTTTGTTTTTTTTTTGTTGTATTTTTTTGTTCCAATTCACAACTTTGGGTCCTTTAAAGAATATAGGATCCCCTTCATTTGAAGGAGCCACGCGATGGCCCAGGAAACAAACATTTAGTAGGAAATCTTCAAATTTACGGTTCTCGGCTCAGCACCTAAGTGACCAAAGATTGTGAAACAGAAGAGTGTTGGACTTTTTTTTTGCAGACATTATATTAAATGTGTTTTAAATTTTGTTTTTAATCGTTTTGGCACAGCCGTGCATCCAACATAGGAATCATTGCCCGGAGTCGTACGAAAAAAGAGGGAGGGGTGGGGGCTACTGGGTGCCAACCACAGGCAATAGCCTCAGAGGGTAAAAAAACAGTAACTCGGCAAAAATTATCGTAAAAAGGCCTACATACCAAGGGTAGGTAGCAGAGTGGGGAAAAAAAGGGGTGGGGGTATGTCTAGTGAGTGCCTATTTTTTCAATTGCTTTTGTAACAGCGGGGGTGGTCATTTTAGGTCAAAAGCAGCGAAAATGAAAACTTTAAAGACAAAGAGCATAATTTTATCCTGGAAATCTTACTTCAGGTATGCGCCATAATGCATCCTTACATTTTAAATTTGTCAAAAAATTTAATGCGCCTTCCTTTATCCATCACCGCTCCCCCCCCCTCCCCCCCACATTTTAGCTTAATATTCAGGCTCCATCCGAGCGCCACTTTTTTCCACGGCACGACCAACATGCTTAACATGGCTGTTATTTGAACTCAAAATACCGGCACTTGATATCAGGGCCGTAGTCAAAGGACAACGTGGTTTGTTTATATTGAAGTGCGGCATTTTCGGCCAACGCTGAGACGTTTTTCGTTGAAGTAAGTAACAAAAAAGCTTGACACCCCTAAGGGGAAAGGGGGGGGGAGGGCGGGGTTTGGGTGGGGGGACGGCGTGGGGTGGTGGGGTGCGAAATTCTACGGTGGACCACCGTGGAATATACGATGGTCTTAATCCGGCACTTTTAAGCATGGAACAGTACAAAGATGTACTTGTTTTAAAAATTATTATTTTAGTAGGGGAAAAAAACCCCATTAAAACCCATTGAACCATATGAAAGCCCAACTTAAACTTAAGCTCAACCCAGCAGTTACGTATGGCTTTTGGGGGACGGTTGTTGTTCATTTTTAATTTTTTTTTAAAATGTATCCCATTTGTTGCCCTTCTACCTACAGGTCAATGCCGTCGAGTGGTCATCCCTTTAAATCTAGAGAACGGTTATCAGGGCCGTGAGTAATACGGAGAGACCGTCACCATTCTTTCCAAGCTATGAAAAGTAAGGGGTGGGACTGGTGGACGAAGAGGTGTGTGTGTGGGGGGGGGGGGGGGGGTTGCGGGGGAATAGTTGTGTCTGTAATTGGCTTCACTATAAACTAGTACTTGCTCAAAAATGACCGAAAGTAAAAAAAAAAAAAAGAGGTGTGTGTGTGGGGGGGGGGTGGGGGGTTGCGGGGGAATAGTTGTGTCTGTAATTGGCTTCACTATAAACTAGTACTTGCTCAAAAATGACCGAAAGTAAAAAAAAAAAAAATGTGTTGTTATTTGTTGGTTTTTGTATCTAGGAAAAGAAGCAATAGCTGTTTAAGGAATGAGAACATGTTCATAATTTAGGAATGAGAACATGTTAAGCACTAAGGAATGAGAACATTGACAATTAAGGAATGAGAACATGACAAGAATGCTAATTGAAACTAGGTTTATTTAAAGGCATCCGGCTAGTTTGTTCGTTTGTGTAATGTGTAGCGATTTGAGCAACTAAACCATCCGATTCAGTCATTAATAAATCAGTTATACCGTCATGTGCAAACTTTCAAACGAAGTAACAAAAGATAAAGATGCATTCAATCTTTCAAAACGCAGAAAAGGACGGAAAACGGGAAAATGTGGTGGGATAATAGTTAACATGTTATTTATAGTCTTAACTTGGTTTCTTGTTGCATCTATTTTTTGGAGGGATTCAATTTATTTCTATAATTCAGAGTACGAAGGGCTCTGTGGTCTCAGAAATTTTATACGAAAATCAATATTCCCAGGAAAGCATTCATCTATTATAAGTATAAGAATAGTATTGGTCGAAGGAGGCGTAGATGGATAGTTATTAAGCGAAAAGGGTTTCTTTTTTTTTTCCACATTCCTACATCTATTGTCAGAAATAACTTAAATGGGACGAACGCTACTGTCATAGAGAAATATACGCCATGAAGATGTAGCTTAGAAATCCATTTCAAGAATACCTAATTTCGAATTTAGGAAATTGAACAATTTATTTTATTCATTTCAACTACATTTATATATATATATATGTGTATATATATATATGTGTATATATATATATATGTGTATATATATATATGTGTATATATATATGTGTGTATATATATATATGTGTATATATATATATGTATATATATATGTGTATATATATATATGTGTATATATATATATATATTTTTTTTTTTTTTTTTTTTTTTTAAACATCGTATCGAAAGCTTTAGGCTTCCAAGGAGAGATAGATAAAAATAAAACCAAAAATATTTTTTAAAAATGTAAGAATTCTCATTGGTACAAATTAGAAACATGTAGATATAACCTACACAAAGAAAGCAGCACAAAATTTACGTAAACGTAACATCACATGGAAGGAAGCCAACAGGAAGCAAAATGATCTGAAATTCTACGCGCCACTCCATCCGACCCTGAGAAAGCAGCCTACTCCAGCGCCCCCCGTAACACACAGACCCAAAACTGTCAATCCTCCGGGCTATTATTTAACGACTTACAACGTCTGACCTATTTTACGGGAAGGACGTATTCCTCCATCGCAGTGTGAGCGCCCCGAGATAAAGTAAGGCCCATTTCATGCCCTGCACTCATATAAATCATACTTTTGGCCCGTGGTTCCCAAAATGTTGTTGTTTTCTCTTCCATTCGTGGCGCCCCTCGTGAATCCGCGCTTTCACAAAAGGTTTTCTGTGTCAAAGCCTAGCAAGTAGTTTACACTAAGAAAAGACAAATCATTCTTTTGAATCAAATGCTCAGGTTTAAATTATAAAAAAACACATCGGAATTGATTAAGATCACACTATTGTCATTTAAGATATTTAAAGAAGTATAATTATAAAAATGGCGTGACCGTTTATTGCAAAAAAATGTTTTAAAAATCATCAAGTCAAACCTGAAACAATCGCACTCATTTCGCTCCCATCATTGGTTTTTGCGGAAATAAGGCTTAAAAGATTCCCCCAGGGAGGTACGGTGCACAGCTTTGGATCCACTGTTTTACCCCGAAAACTACAGTTCGACGGGAATTTTGAGAGATTAAAGCTGATGGTATAGGATGCTGAGTTATGGGATGGGGGGGGGACATATTGTGGAGTGGGGAGATAAGAAAATATGTTGGAACGTAGGAAGTCTGGAAACACTTTGGAGAGTTGGCAGATGTTGGAGAGATTGGTAGATGTTGAGTTTAGGAGATATGCTGGAGAGTGAAGGGATGGGGAGATATGCTGGAGAGTGAAGGGATGGGGAGATATGCTAGAGAGTGAAGGGATGGGGAGATATGCTGGAGAGTGAAGAGATGGCAAGATATGGGAGGGAGTGGGATTTTCACGAGATGTGCCAGTAACTGGAGAGGTGGGAAGATTGCGAAAAATGCGGAGATATGCTGGAGAAAGCAGTGGATGGGGAAGTGAAGAGAAATGCTGGAGAGTGTAATGGGGAGATACGATTTAGACTAATGTGAATTTGAGAGAAGGAGATATGCCGGAGAGTGGGAGATATGCCGGAGAGAGGGAGATTACCAGAGAGTGGGAGATATGCCGGAGGACGGGAGATATGCCGGAGAGAGGGAGATATGCGGGAGGATGGGAGATATGCCGGAGAGAGGGAGATATGCCGGAGAGTGGGAGATATGCCGGAGGATGGGAGATATGCCGGAGAGAGGGAGATATGCCGGAGAGTGGGAGATATGCCGGAGAGTGGGAGATATGCCGGAGAGTGGGAGATATGCCGGAGAGTGGGAGATATGCCGAAGAGTGGGAGGTAGGGAAATATGCTCAAGAGTGAGATATAGGAGACATGCCGAAGAGTGGGAGAGGAGGAGATATGCTGCTGAGTACAACAAATAGGCTATCAATAATTGTCTAAGACAGTCATTTTTGCTAAGCTTTAAAAAAAACATTAGTGAAGTACTACATAGCCAATGAAATATCGCTTCGCTCGATATATTTCCTGATCCGACATATTTAAGGCGAAACTAGATACCTCTACAGTACCCGATTCTAAATACCGGATCATGTCTCCTCCCATTATAAGCAGCACATTAACTTCTTGTTCTTCCATGGTATCTGTATTTTCTTATACATTATTGCTTTCTGCCAGTATTTTTTTTTCATGTATCTCGTGGGAGGTGGGTTCAGCTGCGCGACCCACCCCAAAACGAAATGATTTATTTAAGTGCAGGCCTGGTCAACTCCAAATGTAAGGGAGCCGTAATACATTTCGAAAAACTTGTGTGGGCCGAAATAAAATATAGGACAATGGGGAACGCTATTAGGAAAGTGGGAATAATACAGAATATTTCTTGAAATCGCGGGCTGCCAAATGGGTGCTGGCGGGCCGTATTTTGTCCAGGCCTGGTTTAGGTTAAAAACGATATTAATAGAAAAGATATTAAGTTAGCAACAGCTTCAAATATTGTGTTTGTATGAACACAACAAAGACAAGGGCCACGTACATTTTTTTTTTGGATCTTCGATTAAGGGCAGAAACTAAATTTAAAAAATGCGCAAACATGTATCAGCGCATTTTAAAATTAACCTTAAATTTTCCGGAGAAGTGCTCAATGACTCCCCCTCTTCAGACAACCCCCCCCCACCAATCCCCAACAGCAGATTTTGATAGAAAGCCCTGTATTGCTGCTGTACCCCCCCCCCTCTTCTCCCATGCCTCTCATCAATCTGATTGTACAGGGACGAAACTAAATCGGGGCCAAAAGCATACCAGGTGACGCGCCCCACCCGCAATGAGTTCAACCCTTCCTGTTTTTCCGAACGAAAGAAACACTGATCATCAGGTCTACGGAACATTGCCCCCCTTGGTTTTCATTTTTATAAAATTTTCTGGGGAGGTGTTGAACCACTTACCAGACTGCTCCCAATTTTTTGTTTTTTTTTTTGATAGCCATCAGCGACCTCTTTTTCTGTCCGCGTAACCTACTTACAATGAAAATGTTGGCATCTAATTAAAAAAACAACAGCAACAACTACACTGAATGTTTGTAATAAAGATGATTGTCATGCCTGAAAAAAAATAATATTCCTTTAATGTTTCATATAGTGTCGGGTTATGTAGGTTCAAGGTGTAACATTTACCTGCGACCTAAACCGTACTTTTAAATAAAATTAATTTAGTTTATGTTTGGCGAATGAGGTGGAGCTATAGGGGATCATGGTTGCTCAGGGGCTTGGCGGGGCTAGGAAAAGCGCCGCCCTGGGTTAGGCCAAAAAATTGTTCGCCCATTCAACGATAAAAACTCTGCAGTGGGCCGAACAATGGTGTCCCTCAAAACTATTTAAAAATTCCGCCAGGAAACGGCCTGCTCCTTCTGCCAAATCTTCCAATGCCACTGCCTCCCACCCCGCAAATCTGAAATGCCCCTAACCCCACCCCCAAGAGCAAAATGAAAGAACCATCGGTTGGTGACACAGCAGCGGATAAACTTTATAATTTTAGGCAAATTTGAGACGTGGTTAAAAGCCTAGCGGCTTTTAAGGAACCCCGTGCCAAGATATCGAATTTTCTGGTTGTTGGGGGATGGGGTAGGGAATTGTTAAGACATGTAACATACGTGTTATGATGAAATCTATAGTACAGTCGGTCAGGGGCGTAGCGAGGAGGGTGCGGGGGTGCGGACCGCACCGGGTGACACCATTTTAGGGGTGACACCCAATTGAAAAAATTGCATATTTACAGAACACTGCTCGGCCTAATCGAGATTCGTCACAAATATAACCAATCCAAATGCGTGTTTTCTTAAAAGTTCAAGGTTGATGCGTCAGAAATGAGATAACCCTATGTTTAGGTCAGAAAAATACAGTCATTTTTCCACGCCGATTGAAGTGTTCGGAAATTTCCATAAGTAACAGGATGCTATATTTATCTAAAGTCTGAGAAATAAAGATTTCCATCTATACCAAATACGTTACTTTCAGGCAATTCTAAATATAAGTGTAAGAAAATTAAAAACATTGAAAATGAATTTTTACCCATTTATAGAGTTTAAAAATATATTATTTTACATAATTTTCAATCTTTTAATGATTAATTACTATTTATTTAAATTTAAATAATGAAAATTGTTTAAACACATATATAATATTATATATCGAAACCTAGAAGAAACCTAGAAATACTTTAAAAATAATATTTTCCCCCCATTCGTCACTAGTATAGCCCCTTAACATTTTAGCATGATTGTCATATTTCGACTCCTGGGTTCTACCTGCTACCTTTCTGTGTTGAATTTTGGACAGTGCTCTGGCTGTTTGTTTTTCTACTGTCGTCAGTAATTATTTTGTTTGTTGTCTTGAACATGACAAAAATAAATCATTTTTATTGTTCAAGATTTTTATACCACGCCACCAGGCGTACAAAAATCTAAACGGTCAAGTGGCTGTCATCAGTGAAAATCAAAAAAAAAAAAAAACTTGTACTTTGAAAGGCGAATCGTTGAAGTCTCAATTTAAAATAAGCGTTCATTAAAAGTGTTGTGAAAATCACTTCAGTTTCTTCAGTGAATAACTCAATTTTTGTGTACTAAAAATTATGTATATGATACATGGGGGACATACGATTTTTAGAAAGGCTTAGGTGGGACATGGCACAAAAGAGGTTGGGTAACACTGATCAAGTGGGGCATGGCACAAACAAGGTTGGGTAACACTGATCATTTTTAAGGGTCGATGGTGTGTGTGACGTCACTGGAAGAATAAGTGATTTTTTTTTTTTTTATCTTTTTTTTTTCTTTTTTATTTCAAACGCAAAACAGCTGTATCTCGGGAAGCAGATCCATCCCGTCCACACAGCTGATGATCCCATGGGACACACATGTGGTCGATGCGATTCGGCACCATGGGCGTCGCATGAGTTCACTGAGTGCAATGCCACACAGCCAGTGGCCCTCCATCCACAGAAGGCGTTATCATGATGGACACGTTCCATCAACCCGAAAGTACCTGGATGTGTGTTGACCTGATTTCTGGTAATGCTTATGTCACCATCCCACGAGTAACGAAGGTGATATCGTGTCATCAGTTGAACTAGCCATACAGCCACCCACTCACCCAGGGCTGCCACTCACCCACTCACCCAGGGCTGCCACTCAATTTTTCTTTTAATTCCAAAGATTTGGTCAAAGCATTTCCCAAGATTTCCCAAGATCATGAAATTATGAGTTGTTTTTTTTTTAAAGGATTTTGAGGATTTTTATTTTTTAAAGTGAGTTATGGTCCTGCATGGGGGTAGTGAATTCCCAAGATCTTGGGAAATTTCCCAAGGTGTGGCAGCCCTGCACTCGCCCAATATAATGGCGGACATAAATATTGTGATGCAGCTCATGGACCCCTCCCCCCCGTGCAAATTCTCTCGAATTCCCAAGCGTTCCGTTCACATAATGTTAAGATTCACCGTGACGTTAGATGTATGTTTACTAAGTTTGCATAAGTGAAGATCGCTTCGTCGCCATTGGTTAGTTATTATAAAATAGGTCAAGCGCTGGTACCAACGTGTATCAAGAGTGAAGCTGCTTTCACTGCTCTGAAGATAGATTTCACCCTACTGCTGTCGATCTTAAGACATGCCAATCTCATCTTTTCATGTGCATCAGTTTGGAATGCTATGTAAAAAAAATATTTAAAAAAAAATAGATAGCCGATTTGCCACCAAAAGAAGTGTTCAAATTAACGCCCTCGGTGAAAAGTTAGTGTGAACTTTATTTCTTGCAGAGTCAGTTAAAATGAACGGGAGGATTTAACCCAGTGGTTCTCAAGCTTTCTAATGCCGCGACCCTTTAACACAGAGCCTCATGTTGTGGTGATCCCTAACCACAAAATTGTTATCGTTGCTGCTTCATAACTGTTGGGTATATGTGTTGTCCGATGGTCTTAGGCGACCCCCTGAAAGTGTCCTTCGACCCCCCTAAGGAGTCACGACCCACAGGTTGAGGATCGCCGATTTAACCAATTATTATTGTTATTTTTTTTTTAAGACATGAGAAGACAAAATCCTTATTTACAATACCTGTCGAGGACTTTTAGCCGACACGTTTACTTTCTGTTCATGTTCTCTACCCTATGTATATGTGTTCTCTACCCTATGTATATGTGTTCTCTACCCTATGTATATGTGTTATGTGTTCGCTGAAGAAGGTTTTTTTGCGGACACGTTCGTTGCTTTTCATTGCGTCTTTTTTTTTCTTCTTCGTCTTATCCCATTTTTTTTTTTTTTTTTTGTTTCGCTCATTTTCAATATTGGCGCAAATTTGACAAAATAATTCCAGAGTCGTCTGCTAACAAATATCCAGTAAAACCTGTGCAGCAGACGACAGCGTCAGGATAATTTCCCTGGTGGCTGTCAATTTCTTTTCATTGCGTCTTTTTTTTTCTTCTTCTTCTTATCCCTTTTTTTTTTTTTTTTTGTGTTTCGCTCATTTTCAATATTGGCGCAAATTTGACAAAATAATTCCAGAGTCGTCTGCTAACAAATATCCAGTAAAACCTGTGCAGCAGACGACAGCGTCAGGATAATTTCCCTGGTGGCTGTCACGTCCTCCTCGGTGAATCAGACGTCAATGGAACATTGCACGGTTTTCCGTGACTGGACTTCAGAACTCTGTAGCGTTGAGATACAGTGAGGCCATAGCACTCTGTAGCGTCGTGATACAGTGAGGCCATACAATTTTACTCTGCTCTACGGCAACTTTAATTTTTTTCTTTCTTTTTCAGGCGACCAGATACTGACTGAGATAGGACATTCAGTTGAGCAGGGACCAAACAATCGAAAATATCCCCGTCAAAGGGCTTACTTTGGTTGTTATTTGTGTGCCTATTTCATTCAGTACTATAAATAAATCGTTTAGTATATTGATGTATAAGAGATGGAGATACTTGAAATAATTAGACATAATATCACAACAGCCCTTAATCGTTCAGAAGTTTCAAACAATTTTTGTTAAAGTCTTGATATCCACCTACTCAGATATCGAGCTTTACAGTAAATGATTTCTATTCTTGAAGACATGAAAACATTTCTTTGTGCATTCTATAAACACCAGGCGTCCTTTGAGACTTGAACCAGGAGATCGTGAAATGGCTCTTTTGTTTTGGTTAGAGATACGTTGGAAGAAATCACTGAAATAAAAAATGTGTCATTTTGTCTGCACAATGGCTCACGTGTTTATTTGCTTTGATGATAAAATTGGACGACAGTGAGGATCACGTTTTCACTAAATGATTTTTGATTTGAAATTTCTGTTATTTTGGATTGACCAGCTAAACAGTTTGATGGTATTTTGATTGACAAGGTAAACAGTTTGGTGTTTATAGCAAAAGACCTAAAGCTTAAAATCATACGTCAGAGATACATAGCAAGTCAATGATGATCAAAGAAAACATAATTTATGTTGGATATGTATTTTATTCTACTGCTGTGACACGATCAGACATTACCCTAATGACACGATCAGATAATACGGTAATGAGAAATGTACACTGCAGTAATGGCACAATCAGACACTAAAGTAATTACACAATCGGACACTTACGTAATGACACAATCCAACACTATTGTAATGACACAATCAGACACTTAAGTAATATGACACAATCAGACACTAAATCAATGACACAATCAGACACCGGGTATCTCTAAATAACTAATATCTTTGTGTCTTAAGATTTCACCTTAAGAACCCTAGGGTTTTGTTTGTCTGGTTACACACATTGTTAATATGCTATTCCCAGAGGACCTCTCCTTGAATGGTAACACCGAGGTACTTACGCAAAAAATGGCTCAAGCATATGGTCATGCAATCGAACTAGTGGTGTATAGGAGTACAAATTCTAGAGACTGACGGTGTCTGGCCCTCGGCAGTTTGAAATTTCATGTCCCAGCTCATCACGCACTCAGCTAATCGACTGAGATCCTGTTGTAGTTGGTCCTTTGTCAGAAATGTTGCCGATCGTCCTTCACAGCGCCGTATCATCTTCGAACAGTCTTGCTTGGGATGTGAGCTTCTCAAATAGGAACAAACAGGGGCCTAGCACCAAGACCTGGGGGACCCCTGCCTTTACTCGACAAAGGAGGAGCTTGTACCGTCCACCAATACTGCCTGGTATCAGTTACTGAGGAAGCTAGAGATCCATGTTTTAGTAGTTCCTTTGATCCCATATCTCTTAATTTTGTATAAAAGCAAATTATGTTTTACACGGTCAAACGTCTTTGAGAATTCCATCACCAGCATATCTCTTTGCTAGCTGTTCTCCAGATTGGTCATTAAGCCTTCTACAAATTCAAGGAGCTGGTTTTCACATGATCTATAGACTTGGAAGCCATGTTGACAGTCATTGAGTATATTTTAGCTTTCAAGATGCTTCATAACTGCACTTACGGTTATGTTCTCCAACAGTTTGCATACGACGCTGATGAGGGATACAGGACAATAGTTGGCAGGGTCGGAATGCCCCACTTTATTGTAGATTGGCGTGACATGCGCAGTTCTCCAGTCTGCTGGAATATTGCCTGTGCACAACGACCGTTGAAAGAGGATTGTCAGTGCAGGCAGAAGCGATTTCATTAGCCAATTCTTTGAGCACTCGTGGTTTGATGTCAGGATCTCAAGGCTTTTTAGGGGTTTATGGTTTTGAGAAGGGCAAGAACAGCGTGCCATAAAAATGTAGATATATTCCATGAAGGATTAGGCTTTTTTTGAACATGTTGGTCTTCAGAAGGAACTCAGCCTCCGAGTACTCTCTATCGCACTAGAGATCAATTGGAACTGCTGATAGAGTATGTCCGCCTGTGCTTTGGGGTCAGATGTCAAATGGCCCTCCAACCTGAAGGGGAAAACTCCAGTGTTTGAGGATTGTTGGTGCTTGACGTCACGCCAGAAGCGCTTGTTCTTGACACCCTTGGTCGAAGTGTCTTCCACTGAGAAGATGCCGTTCAGGTAGTTCCAGTAAGATCTGCGCAGCAAGCATTGGATGGTTCCGCGGAGCCTGAGTACTTTGTCGTTCAGTTCAATTGAGCCATCTTTCTTTAATTACTTGTACTGGCGGTCTCTCCTGTGAAGGAACCTGCGGATTTCAGTGACTTCCCTTTGGTATCAACGCGTGAGGCTCATGTTTCGTGAGTAGAGATGTAAGAGGCCATAATGGTCTAACTTGTAACACTTCTTTAAAATTGTAGACACGCAGCTGGAAAGGCGTGTTATATTTCTTTATGGTGGCCGTATTATTACCAAATAGAACAATGAAAGTTATCGCTATTGGCTGTTAGTTATGTCTTTCATACTTTGAATAGCCTGCACCGCTTACATCTTTTTTCTCGGTTTCTATGCTGAAATAAAAGCTACTGCGTCTCCAGACCTCCATTTCCTGTACTTAATTTAACTTTAAAACTGTAAACCTGTCCTGCCACTCTGCTATATTCTGATAGTAATTATTAATAAACTCAAATGTCAAACACTACAACGTCTTGTCGTTAATCCACCGAACTCGCCATAGAGAAAGGGATACCAGACGCTGTCCGACGACCAACATCTTTCAAAAAGATAATATCCATTTCATGTAATCTCTCACGAGCGCCGACAGTCCCGTTTCTCACTCAGCCTGACAGTCCCGTTTCTCCCTCAGCCTGACAGTCCCGTTTCTCCCTCAGCCTGACAGTCCCGTTTCTCCCTCAGCCTGACAGTCCCGTTTCTCCCTCAGCCTGACAGTCCCGTTTCTCCCTCAGCCTGACAGTCCCGTTTCTCCCTCAGCCTGACAGTCCCGTTTCTCCCTCAGCCTGACAGTCCCGTTTCTCCCTCAGCCTGACAGTCCCGTTTCTCCCTCAGCCTGGCAGTCCCGTTTCTCCCTCAGCCTGACAGTCCCGTTTCTCCCTCAGCCTGACAGTCCCGTTTCTCCCTCAGCCTGACAGTCCCGTTTCTCCCTCAGCCTGGCAGTCCCGTTTCTCCCTCAGCTTGGCTTGCAGCTTTGACAGGACTCGATGGATTTGTTGACATTTCGATTTGTTTGTTCTGGCGGGGGAGGGGGGGTGTATAGCGTGCTTTATGTCCATTTAAGATAAATCCCTAAGTCCGAGAATGGTCATTTCTCCACTCCCCAGACTGGAATACTTTTTTAATGGAGCTTTGAACACTGCAAATGACAACATAGAGACCCCCCCCCCGCCAATGACTCGCACCGTTCTCTATGAGGTGAAGGGAGAAGTTGAAAAATGAAGTAATGTGTCGCCACGTCGGGAGTCTCCGAAGGGATGTAGGTGTAATTTAGGTCAGATTGTCTTTAGGAAAAAATAAAAATAAAGTAATAACAACAGGAGAGTTGCGTGACAGAAGATCTATGTTCTATCATCTGTGAAAGTTGATCTTGTATAATAAACTCCACTGACGTGACCCATTGACTGATACAACTTACCATGAATGTTAATTATGGTTTGCTTTTCAAGTCTCGAAAAATTCCACTCGCATAATGTCATGTCTTGCTTAGTTTCATCTTGTGCTTTACAAAGCTTTATAATAAACTGTTGATAACCTCTCAACAGATGTACATAGTTTACAAAGCTTTGAAATTTTTCTGTTCGTCTGCCTCTAGACAGCTATAAATAGCTTACAAAATTGGACAATTAGCTGTTGATAAGCCGCTTACAATGTAAACAAACTATTTAGAAAGCTTTGAGTTGTGCTAATGAGTAGCTGAAAACACTGTAGGAAAGCCCGGATAATCAAAACAAACACCAGCACTCCGAGTGGATGGACCAGCACCCCGGTTGGGTGGACCAGCGCCCCGGGTGGATTGACTAGCACACATTGACCAGCACCCTGGGTGGATGGACCATGGGACTCGTTAACCCAGGATGGGAACTCATTTAAGTGAAGGCAAACTCTGAAATCAGACCCAGAGTTATAAGCCTGTAAGCGTTTTGACACTGACACGAATAACTTTCCGACAATGGCTGCGACGTGGGCCTCGTAAAGACAAAAACGCAAACACAAAACACACACGGGTGCGCGCGCCCCCATTGCTGGTGACCTACCGCATCCTGGTCTACTTCAAGTCGTGTTAGTTTAGTCTTGCCATTGGATCAAATACACAAGGACGAGAGAGTGACGTATTGAGCAACTCTCCTTCACTTTGAACAAAATACTGCTCAAGTCTAGGCTGCTGCTCAAGTTGAAAATGTTCTTGGTCATCTTCATTGCCTTGGTCATCTTAATTGCCTTTGTCATCTTAATTGCCTTTGTCATCTTAATTGCCTTTGTCATCTTCATCGTCTTTGTCATCTTCATCGTCTTTGTCATCTTCATTGCCTTGGTCATCTTCATTGCCTTGGTCATCTTCTTTGCCATGGTCATCTTCATTGCCATGGTCATCTTCATTGTCGTCATCGTCATTGCATTTGTCATTTTCATTGCCTTTGCCATCGTCATTGCATTTGTCATTTTCATTGCCTTTGTCATCTTCATTTCCTTTGTCATCTTCATTGCCTTTGTCATCTTTATTGTCTCGGTCATCTTCACGTATTAAGGGCGGGCAACGAACTGTACAAGAAATTATTTTAAAACGCCGAATTTTTTAGGTTTGTATTCTTTTTTTTTTTTTGCATAAACTTTAAATCCATCCTATGGCGCTACAGCCCGAATAATGCTTTTCTTTTAAATGCTTGGCTTCCCAGTTGCTGTAGATCTACCATCTTCGCTCCTCTTTCTTTGGCATTCTCTCTAAGTGTCCTTCCCAGCGTAGCCTACCCTTTTTATAGTTCTGCTACTTGGGCGGAATTCTGGGCGGACTTCTGCTATAGACTGTGCCATTTCGGGTTGGTTCGTAATTCTCCATCCATTTACATCATTTGTTGGTCCTTATATTTTGCGTAGAACTTTTCTCTCCCATGTGTTTTATAGATTTTCTGCCATTTTTGTTAAAGTTCAAGTTTCCCTTGCGTATGTTATAACTAGTCTGATTACAGTTTTATAAATAGTTTTCTTTATTTTTCTGGTACTTTTTTTTTTTTACTTTTGAGTATTTTTTGACTGCTGAAGTACGTCCTGTTTCCGGTCGATTTTCATTTCTTTCATTTCCTAAAGATCTAGGTATTTTAATTATTTTTTTTAACACTGCGGTTCATAAGTTTAAAGGTTTCATCTGTCTGTTCTTTTCTTTATCATAGTCATGTATTTTTTTTTTTTTTGGTTCTTAACTTCCAGCCCTGCTTGTAGGGATACGTCTAATTCAATAAAGGATTTTGATACATCTTTACTACGTTTCCCTAACAGTGCCATTTTAATTTTTTTTTTTAATTTTGTGTTTCATAAGTTTAATGTTTTTTTTTGTTTGTTTTTTTTTTTTTCTTTGTCTTGTTTTTTTTTTTTTTTTTTGGTTCTTAACTTCCAGCCCTGCTTGTAGGGATACGTCTAATTCAATAAAGGATTTTGATACATCTTTACTACGTTTCCCTAACAGTGCCATGTCATCAGCATATGCAAGATACTACAACGGCTGGTTGTAGAGAGTGCCCATTGGTTTCGGGTCTTGGATGTCCCTCAGAAAGTATCCTGTTATTTTTGCTCGGGTGTCAATGTGTATGCTTCTTATAACTCTCTCTAATGTTATGTTAAATAACATAGATGACAATGATTCTCCTTCTCTTAGGCCTTGTCCAATCTGAAATTGCCCTAAATAATCTCCCTGACCTTGATTTTGCTGTTTGAGTTCTTTAATGCTACATGCATCAGTCTTGTTAGTTTTCTGGGTATGCTAAACTTCTGCAGAGTTTCATATAGATATTATCTTATGTTACTGTCATAGGCCATTTTACAGTCTTCATAGATTTGATGTACTGGGATATTATGAGCGTACCATTTCTCTAATAGGCATTTTATGGGAAAAATCTGATCCACACTGGTAGTTATCTAGTATTTCTTCAATGTACGTATGTAGTCATTTAGCAGTTAGTTTTGTCCGTATTTTGCATGTAACAATTAATAGTGAAATTCCTATGTGGTTTGTTCGTTGAAGTTTGGAATCTTTCTTGTGTATTTGGGGTTATTAATGCTGTTTCCCATTGTGTTGGAATTTTTCTCTTCTTGACAAATTTTAGCTATAGGTTTATGTGTCTGAGCGTGTAGTTCTCTGCCTCCATATTTAATCAGTTCTTCTGTGTTGAGGGCCTCTCCAGGGGCTTTGGGGTTTTTCATAACATTGATTACTTCTGTACTTTAGAAGAAAGAAGAGAGTTGGGAGTTTATTAAAAGTTCAAGTCCTCCTTGTGGTGGCTTATTATCTTCATCTTGTCTAATATCTGCCTTTAGTGTGTCATCAAAATATTCAGCCCACCTCTCCAGTACTTTACTATTTACCGTAATTATTTCTCCATCCTGGCTCTCACGCATTTGAGGTCAGGGTTGTTGTCCATTCTTTTCATCTTTTATCTTTACGTCCATTCCTCTGATGTTTCCTTCTCTTAACAAGTCTGCTTTTTCTTTGACTTAAGCTTTTTCCCACGCCCTCTTTTTCTTCTTCCATAATGTTGCGGTTTTCCTTGTGGCGTCCCTGTATGTTTGTATTTTCTTTCTGATTTGCCTTTGTACCATGGTCATCCGTGACTTGTTCCTTTCTTCGAAAATCTCTCTTCGATCATCATCATCAAACCAGCCTATTCTGTTAGTTTGTTGGAATCCTACTACTTTTTTTGCTGATCATTTCATAATAAATTTGTTTATCCTATCCCACTGTTCATGTGTAATGTTTTCCTTGTCTATTTCCTCCTGTGATGCTTCGAGTTGTGCTTCTGCTTTATCCTGGTAAGCTTTTGCAGCCAGCGGGTCTTCTTTGGTTAGTTTTTGGCAATCATGTCGTGTCTCTCTTTGATCACGGCCATTGTGAAGTATGCATATTCTCCTGATTATATTTAAACTTACACGTAGATAGAGTCTGCATCTTCCCTTCGATAGTTTCTTATGTCTAGTATAGCTGGTCCTTGCCTCCCATCGATTAGAGCATGGTAAATTTGGTTGTGGGTGATTCCATCTGGTGAGTTCCAAGTAACTTAATGAATATATTTTTTGTGTATGGAAACTTGGTGCTGCTAACTGTCATCTCTTTTAATGAAGCAAAGTCTATGAGTCGGATCTCATTGTCAATGAATTCTTCATGTAAACTCTCCTCGCCAATGGTTGGCATGAACACATTGTTTCCCAATTTCGGCATTAAAGTCAGCAATCTCTATTTTAATATCATTAATATCATGTCGTGGTACCTCTTCATATATGTTTTCCAGTGTCTCATAACAGCATTATTTTATCTGACCTTCTGTATCTTCGATGGGAGCGTGAACATTTATAAATTATGGAATGTTCAATAGTTTTTTCCAGCGCACGCAAAGATCGCATTTTAAATAAATCCATTAAATAAAAATGCGGTTTATACGGAAAATAAAATCAAACCAACCAAGTACGCATGTGAAGCTAGAATAAACATTTCAAATGTTCATATCATTTTAAAATCAATAATTATTTTTTTTTTCATTAAATGAAACCAAGATAATAACATGTCATGTAGGTATATAAATGGGGGATATCAGACTTAAAACAGTTTGTGTGTGCTAAATAACGTATTTTTTTATCATCTTAATACACTAGCAAAGTATAGTTTCAGTTACTGTCTGAAGCAATCCATTGCTTTTGATTATCCCTTGGGTAAAGACCACTGAGATTAAGTGATACCATTGTATTGGGCTTCAGAGACTTGCTATCAGAGTGATGTCGATACCACAGCTACACTTACTGTCATTGACTCTTTACGTAAAAGCTATGAGCGAACATAAAGTCACTTGGAAGAAAAAAAAAAATCAACCACACGCGAATGTCACAGAGAGTCTCGCGAGAACAACGCTTAGTCGCCACTGTAATCTCGCGAGTGTGTGTTGTTGCCATGGAGCGCACGAGACTTGGAAGCTGGTGGTGATAAACATTCTTTGTGTCTTGTCAAGATGTGGGGGGGGGGGACCAGAGAAGCAGTAATGTTTTCATTACGGCTTGGGGGTGGGGGGGGGGGGCTGTGAAACGAATATTATTTGCGGCGCCAGGGGTGACATGGAAATAACAATCTTTAGTGAAGGGGGGAAGGAGAAAAGAACCAGAGAAGCAGTAATGTTTTCATTACGGCTTGTGGGTGGGGGGTGGGTGCTGTGAAACGAATATTATTTGCGGCGCCAGTGGTGACATGGAAATAACAATCTTTAGTGAACGGGGGAAGGAGAAAAGCTGGATGTCTCAACGCCAAGGCAAAGCTGGGCTTCAAATATGTTGGATGAATGTGGAACGAGCCAAGTGGCTCAACGCTCAGCTGATAAGATGGCGAATTGATTAACATGAGTTTTAGTGTATAGCTGATAGAGATACATTACTGGTGGTCCACACTGATGAAAAAAAACGCATTTTTGGGTAAAGTGCTCGATCAAACTTAAGATAGTTAATGTGGCGAAGAGACATCGTGAAAATTGAGATGGTTAATGTGGTGAAGAGACATAAGTCAAGAATAAGATAGGCTTTTAAACACCAGTGTGTTGTTCCAAAAAGTCTACAATACCAGTGTGTTGTGTCTCAAAGTCATACAATACCAGTGTGTTGTTCCTAAAGTCTACAATACCAGTGTGTTGTGCCTCAAAGTCATACAATATGTTGTGTCCCAAAAGTCTACAATACCAATGTGTTGTGTCCCAAAAGTCTACAATATCAGTGTGTTGTGTCCCAAAAGTCTACAATACCAGTGTGTTGTGTCCCAATGGCCTCAAAATGTTTAGTCCCGAATGTCTAGAAAACCAGTGTGTCCCAAAGGTCCACAATACCATGGTGTTATGTCTCAATGTCGTACAATATGTTGTGTCCCAAAGGTGAACTATACCAGTGTATTGCGTCCCACGGGTCTACGATACCAGTGAGTCGTTTCCCAAAGGCCCACTTAGGAAAGAGTGCTAGTTACGCCATGGGCTGTTGGCGTTTGTTTAAGGCAATTTCCTAATCTACATGAGTTAAAGTCCGGCTTGCGGTCACTGCCTCTGGCAATCAATAACCAGTGTTCGCCGCAAGTTGCTGTAGGTCGGCGCTATAATCCCGATTGCTGTCAATTTAACTACCGACGTGGGACTCTTAAAAGCTGTACTTTAAGAAAACCCTATCCCATAATCCCTATCGATGTTTGCCGTGTGAACGATCCTGCGTGAGGTTCACTCCACATGAAAGAGTCTGAAATCTCGGGGATCGAGTAAAGTGAAATGTACGTGAAAGTCATTGTAGGAAATGTGGCTTTTAACATTTGCACTCCCACGTGGCACATTTTTTAAATAGAATTTCAGGTTTCCGTCTTTCTTCTATTTCCACCCATCTCTCTGTGACTTAATTGAATTCTCCCCCCCCCCTCTATTTTTTCCTTTGCATCCTATTCAATCACGCTGTCATTATGATGAATTGAAATCTCTCGCTGGCCTTGTTGTATTGTATCTCCCCCCCCCTTTTTTTTTGTCTTACATATTATCTTTCCTTCTATCCCTTATTTATACTCAATTCTAACTTATCATTCTCTGTATCCCTCCCATCATTGTCTGTATCCCTCCCATCATTGTCTGTATCCCTCCCATCATTGTCTGTATCCCTCCCATCATTCTCTGTATCCCCCCCCCTATGGTGTCCTCTTTTTTTTCCTTTACCTTT
Organism: Lymnaea stagnalis; assembly: GCA_964033795.1. Classification (NCBI taxonomy): domain Eukaryota; kingdom Metazoa; phylum Mollusca; class Gastropoda; family Lymnaeidae; genus Lymnaea; species Lymnaea stagnalis. Next base: position 338,366 of record CAXITT010000495.1, read on the forward strand.
ACATTATTCCTTCTTAGCACTTCAAATGTCTCTGGTCCTTTCCTCAACTTCTTAATGCATACTTTCTCTCTCTTTCTATCTCTCTCTCTCTCTTTTCTCCCTCTACATCCCCCCCCCTTTCTCTCTCTCTCTTACTCTTTCTCTTCTATTTTTTTTCTGACCGAGATCTGACTAGACTTGATTTATTTTAGCTCATCCAGTCATTATAGAGCTGATGGCTTAGTTGACGTCAAATACAGATTTTCTGGCAAGGTCTAACATCAGTGGCTTATTACATGTCATCCCAGTGTCCTAAGATTATAATAATCGTATCAAACATAGTAGCCCTATTAAACAAAGTAACCCTATAAATGATAGCAGCCCTATCAAACATGTCAGCCATATTAAAAAGTAGCCTTATAAAACATAGCAGCCCTATCAAACTTGGTAACACGATATGCATTATAGCCCTACCCAACAGAGTAGCACTATCAAACATAGTAGCTCTATCAAACATAGTAGCACTATCAAACATGGCGGCAATATAAATAGTAGCCTTATAAAACATAGTAGCACAATAAAACATAGTAACACATTAAAACATAACCCTTCCAAACATAATAGCTCTATCAAACATATTAGCTCTATCAATCATAGTAGCACTATTAAACACAGTAGCACTATCAAACGTTGCAGCCCTTTCAAGCATAGTAGCACTATCAAACACAGCAGCCCTGTCAAACGTAGTAGCACTATCAAACACAGTAGCTCTAGCTAAACTTGACCATTCATTAAATGCCTATGACTTCATGACAACAGGACAACTGTTGACGTCATCTATTGACAGCTGTCTCCCAAGTGTCCTGACAGGTTGGGCTTAGAAATTGAATAACAACATTTCACAATCACAACAACTATTACAAGTAATCTCAAGAATTATTCTAGCGTAGAAATCAGCCATCGGTGAACTCCGATGGTGACAACAATGGCATTTTTTTGGTGATCATTTAAATTTGGCAACAGCTTTGCGGAGCACGCTGGTAAATGCGTCCATAATAGGAACAAAAATAATTTGTTTATTTTTCGGTCAAAACCTTAAGGGAAAGAATTCGCCCTGATCGAGCTGACCTTAGAGATCTTTGCTGAAGTGGCTGTGCTGCGTCATCTTATTTATTACTTACTATTTTACAACAGCATTTTTCTTCAAATAGTTTTTTTCAAGTGAAGAATGTTAGGTTTGCGTGATGTTACTGGCTCTCTTGATTTGTCAGTTTCATCGGTGTTCGATGTCAGACGACGGATCTCCCACACCAGCAGGTAACACTGAAGTTAAGTATAACATAGCTACGTATCAATCACTTAAATGATAATGATGTGCAGAGCGGGAACGTTTCAGGTCTATCATACTACACCTTAGGAATAACAGACAAGAAATAGAAACCAGTTGAAAACTTCAGTGACCGCCATTGATCGCCGGCTTCCGGCAATAACAACGGCGAGATCACTTCATTCCTATTTTCAACTGTCCTGTCTGTTGAGGAAGGCTCTTAGCCGAAACGTTCATATCTTATGTTCCTGTCTTTCAATTCAAGCTTCCCACAAACCTCGTTCTGCTATTTCATATTGACAAAGAAGCTGCGCTAGTGAAGGATACATCAAAACAAGATCTACGGATGACAAAAAGAAAGTCAATCAAAGACGGTGAGACACCACCGGGAAATAACTGAATTATTTTATACAAACTTTCACGTTTTCACTGAAAATGTGAAATTGAAAATTAGAAACTGCAGCTAACTGGAGGGCTGTATGAATTCGCGTCAGATAATCGTAAAACACATAATTAAAATAGTAGCACGGGAAATATTTTTTTTTATGGTTCGGGGGTCACCATAACATGAGGAACTGTGTTTAAAAAAAAAGGTCGTGGCATTAGGATGGTTGAGAACCAGTGCTTTACAGCGAAAAGAAAGGAGGACCCCCCCCCCCTCACTCTCCAGCCTGGTCGCCACGTATGCCTAAGGTGTGGACCAAAATGTTCAATATTCTGTTTGCTGCCCTCTCGGACACGACATCTCAGCTAAGTGCTTTTTTCTTTTGTTTTTTTTTTTAAAATTTAAGTCTTTTTTTTTTCCTATTGTTTGTTCGCTGGCGAAGGCTTGCCGCCGAAACGTTCGTTGTTTTGTTGCATTCCTTTTTTTTTTTTTTCCCGGTTTTACCATACTCCTTTTTACTCACCCTACTCATTGCTTATTGTGTATTTTTTTTTTTTTTTTTTTTTTAAAATTTAAGTTCTTTTTTTTTTCCTATTGTTTGTTCGCTGGCGAAGGCTTGCCGCCGAAACGTTCGTTGTTTTGTTGCATTCCTTTTTTTTTTTTTTTTCCAGGTTTGACCATACTCATTTTTACTCACCTCACTCATTGCTTATTGTGTTGTTTTGGTAGGCGCACGGACTAATTCACCAGGAGGATTTAAACTGCGGGCCCTCCGGTCTAGTGTACGGTGACAGGTGTGCACATTGGCGACAACAGTCAGATGGTGCGTCTACCCTGAATGGGAACTACAGGCCATGCGACTGCGGTGCAGGGGCGTCCGCCACCCTTTGATTGGTGGAAGCCCAAACACCTCTCCTTCCTTGACTTTGCACTTGGCAAATGTTTGTACTCCGTCTTCCACTCATGATGTTACTGTTTGTGCTTAATTCGAGCGCTCATTATTCAGTAATCACATTAATAACAAACTAGTTCGCATTTACGGCAAATTAAATTATGAAATCCTGTGACGGTTAAAAAGGAAAACTAATTTTAGTTGATCAAAATCTTTAATTTTACTTTTAATTCTTCACATTCGATAGTTTGGTCAAAATACATTTTTATTTTTCCATATTAGAACAACGTTTTTTTTGTTTTTTTTTTGGCTATATTAGTTTTGCTACTTGGAGAAGTTAAAAACGCAAAAGGGGGTGGAGGGAGGGTGCGGATATTATTTCCCAACCCTCACTATTCAAAGTAGAGACCGACCGAAAGTGATTTTCTGATTTCGGCCGAAGCCGAATATAGGCCGAAAGTTTAAAATGACTTTGGGCCGAAACCGAAAAAAGAAACCGAAAATGAAATATTAAGATATTTTGAAATTCGTTCCCGCATACATTCTGCTTACATCGAAAATGATGTGGAAAAATATAAATATTAACATTATTTTTATAAAAATGAGATAATCGCAAATATTAATAAATAAAAATCTAATTTAGGGTTCTCAAACTCGCGGCCAGCGAGCCATTTGTGACCCGCAAGACGATATTTTGCGGCCCGCTACATGACAGAAAAGTTTAGTGTAAATGCGCCGGCCCGTTTCCCCCATTCTCATATCTATAACGTGACTCTCCGCGACGGTTTCAGTCGAATCTCACCGACTAATCT
>CAXITT010000495.1:353282-369467 GCA_964033795.1 Lymnaea stagnalis
CCCCCCCCCCCCTTTACACACACACCAACACAATAAAACAAATACCATGAAGCCTGCGCTTGTAGCTGTCCGTTAAGCAAACGTCTTTTTTTCAAGACTAGCTTTACAAGTTTATGAACATAAATATCATTATAAATCTCCAAGGTAATAACAACATGTATCTAAAATAAAGAATAAAGTGAACCGTAAATTTAAAGCTAATGAGTTACCACGAATGAAATTATTTTTATTCTTACTAAATTATGTTTTTTTTTGTAGCAAATAACGGATCTAACTTCTGCGAGGGATTGAAGCATAGTCACATGCCGAGATGGTGTGAGGTCGCTGCATTAAATACATATGTTGAACAGCAGCGTTGAAAGAAACTTATGTTTTGTATTTAAATATAGTATTCAGCCAATCACCATTAAAATCTTTTAAACACACACAAAGTGTTTACAATTTAATATTGCAAATACATTGTACAATTACATTTTAGAATTACAATAACATATTACAATTACATACTACAATTACATACTACAATTACATACTACAATTACATACTACAATTACATACTACAATTCCATATTACAATTCCATAATACAATTCCACAATACAATTCCACAATACAATTCCACAATACAGTTACACATTACAGTTACACGTTACAGTTACACGTTACAGTTACACATTACAGTTACATATTACAATTACATATCTTCTCCTATATTTTGAGGGCCCCGCGATCAATGTATTGATCATATTACATATTACAATTACATATTATTTAATTTAGGGAATATTCTCGAAAATTTCATCAGGTTCTAAAACCCCTTCACATTCCCGACTCAAGGGAATCAAATTTCTGCGTCCGAAATTCACGTTACTCAAGACACTGCTAAGACCGAAATAAAATCGATCAACTTCTATTTTTATATGCTTCGCCCTTAGGGCGATAGTCGGACAGAGATGGTAAAATACGTTCTGATTAACAACGTAGAGAAAAGAATGACAACCCCGAAACTGACGTAGAGAGTCAAAACGTTTTCAATACGTTCAAATAACGTTTGGTATCACGTGATGGCTGGATGGTTAAATAAAATTTGGAATCACGTGATGGCTGGATGGTTAAATAAAATTTGGTATCACGTGACGGCTGGATGGTTAAATAACGTTTGGTATCACGTGGGTGGCTGGTTGGTTAAATAACGTTTGGTATCACGTGATGGCTGGATGGTTAAATAACGTTTGGTATCACGTGATGGCTGGATGGTTAAATAACGTTTGGTATCACGTGGGTGGCTGGATGGTTAAATAACGTTTGGTATCACGTGGGTGGCTGGATGGTTAAATAAAATTTGGTATCACGTGATGGCTGGATCGTTAAATAAAATTTGATGGCTGAATGGTTAAATAACTTTGGTATCACGTGGGTGACTTGGTGGTTATATAACGTTTGGTATCACTTAGTGGCTGAATGGTTAAATAACTTTGGTATCACGTGGGTGACTTGGTGGTTATATAACGTTTGGTATCACTTAGTGGCTGAATGGTTAAATAACTTTGGTATCACGTGGGTGACTTGGTAGTTATATAACGTTTGGTATCACTTAGTGGCTGAATGGTTAAATAACTTTGGTATCACGTGGGTGACTTGGTGGTTATATAACGTTTGGTATCACTTAGTGGCTGAATGGTTAAAGCAGGTGATTATGGCAAGTGCAATTCAGGGCACGCTGTCAATAATTTTTAAAAATAATTATGGGCATTGACTATGGCAAAGTTTATGTGGCATAGCTTTACATTAAAATCTGCATTCCCACCTCCTTCATCAACCCCACCTCCTTCATCAACCCCTGCCCCTTTTATCATCTCCACCTATTTTATCTTCCCCACCGATTTCATCGCCCCCACCTCCTTTATTACCCCCGCCCCCTTTATCATCTCCACCTATTTTATCTTTCACACCGATTTCATCGTCCCCACCTCCTTCATCACCCCTGGCCCTTTTATAATCTCCACCTATTTTATCTTCCCCATCGCTTTCATCGTCCCCACCTCCTTCATCGTCCCCACCTCCTTCATCATCCCCGCCCCTTTTATCATCCCCACCTATTTTATCTTCCCCACCGCTTTTATCGTCCCCACCTCCTTCATCATCCCCGCCCCTTTTATCATCCCCACCTATTTTATCTTCCCCACCTATTTTATCTTCCCCACCGCTTTCATCGTCCCCACCTCCTTCATCATCCCCGCCCCTTTTATCATCTCCACCTATTTTATCTTCCCCACCGTTTTATCTCATCCCCACCTCTTTTATCTTCCCCACCTATTTTATCTTCCCCACCGCTTTCATCGTCCCCACCTCCTTCATCATCCCCGCCCCTTTTATCATCTCCACCTATTTTATCTTCCCCACCGTTTTCATCATCCCTATCGCTTTCATCATTCCCACCACTTTCATCGTCGCAACCCCTTGGAAACTGCCAAAAATAAAAAGGTTATATCACTAGACTTTCATTAATGTAAGATGATCAAATTGGAAATTAACGTCTAATCATAAAGCACTAAATAACTAAATAGTTTTAGTTAATTGAACGTCCAATAATACATTTTTAAAAGATGAAAGAAAAAACATAACTTACAAACAATTCTGCTAACAGAACCACCGTCGCAAGACGAACATTTTAGTAATGGTTTTGTTTTTAGGGGGGGTGGGGGGTGGGGGGGGGTTTGGCGAAAGTGGATTTGCCAGTTTGGCTGCTGTTACTGGTAATTGAATCAGTCAGCAACAACGCCGGGGAGAGAGCACACATGTCACTTACAATTATGAAACTTAACGCCATTAAAAGGTCGCACGGGATAAACAAATGACATCACCCAGACATTAATTGGTTTCAAGAAAATATTTAATTTGTCCGACATGGCCGTTAGATGAAGCCAGGATGTTCCGTTCATCTATTAACTGGCGCGGCTTGGCAATGTTTTTTCCATGTCATACAAGCTGCAGCCAACATACATTTTTCATGTAGCAATGGGACTTTTTTGTTTTTTGCAATGGAAATAAACTTGGAAATGCCTCTGGGATAAATAGGACCAATTAGTAATAATTATAGATCTGAGATAAACTGTTAAGTGTGTTCTATGTTTTTAATCAAGACATTTTAGATAATTTCAGTTAGTCACATGAACGGAAGGTGAGAGCCAGTCCCATAACAATTGCATCTAATCTAAAAGTAGCTGCTCACGTGTAAGCAACCATCTTGACGTGTACACAAATTTGGCCGATTCGCCGATTCGTATCTATTAAACAGTACAGTAATTCTTTTACGGAGGTTGAGAACCGCTGGTCTAGTTGTATCACCATTTTTTTTTTTTGGTCAGCGTCCAATTGGTGGGGGCGATGAAAGGATTAGATGGTTAAGTTTTCTTTATGATATTAGTAGTCAACCTGGTGCACAGTCGCAGTACTCTCCCTTATAACAATGACGTTGATTCGACTGTTGAATATACATGACTGAATTTAAGATTTTGTATGAACATTAAACAACATACATGAAATTATGTTCGTTAGATTCAACCAGTCCATCTCTTCAAGACCATCTATAACAGTGCATTTCCGTCCATATTTTTTCTTGCTTTGAAAAAAAACTGGCTTTCATAACAATCAGTCATATTTAACGCCATCACTAGAGTAAAAAAGCCTAATGATTTAATAACATATTTCTGCGTCCGGTGAATGTATTGGAAAAATATGCCGATGGTTCCTCGTTAAAGTGCATTCAGTAATTGTGTATAGTTATTGATTTTGCCTTTCAAAGTAATTATTTCTTCTTGTCAAGAGTCCCTTGTACTGTTTGACTGATTTGTAAAAAATTTTCTCATGTTTTTAAATTTTAAAAATGTATTTTTTTAAATTTAATCCACCACCGCGCCCTTAAGTATTAACTAAATCCATCTAGCATTCCATTGCATCCCGGAACATCCTACCGTTCCCTTTACCGCCCTTCTTTGAGAACCGCTGTCGTGTACAATGCCACTCGTCAACAAGGAGAAGGACTTTTCCGTCGATTCATCCATTGACAATTTGCTGGATTGATTGAGGAGTTGTTTACCTCAAACATTTTGCTGACATTGCTGTTTAGTATGGTAATTATGTGATTGGCCCCGATAGGACACGTGTGTGGCAGGTGGTTACCACTGCAAACAAAATACGGTGGATCTCAAACAAAATCACAAGAACTCGTAATGCCAAGCTAATAAGCACCGTGTATAACTTAATTATGTGGCTGTTGAAGCGAAGTTATACGTAACACCTTTTTCTCATTTAAATAGCAAAATGGAAATTATTATTATTAATTTTTTTTTGTGCTATTAATATTGCAATTCGAGTTGTTCCTTTTTTGCGTGTGAAATATTTTTTAAGCGCTGTAGACTTTGACAGAACATTGTTGTTGAAACAAGGCAGGACTTGACGGAACATTGTCTTTGAAACAAGGCAGAGTTTGACAGAACATAGTTGTTGAAACAAGGCAGAGTTTGACAGAACATTGTTGTTGAAACAAGGCAGGACTTGACGGAACATTGTCTTTGAAACAAGGCAGGACTTGACGGAACATTGTTGTTGAAACAAGGCAGGACTTGACGGAACATTGTCTTTGAAACAAGGCAGGACTTGACGGAACATTGTTGTTGAAACAAGGCAGAGTTTGACAGAACATTGTCTTTGCAACAAGGCAGGACTTGACGGAACATGGTTGTTGAAACAAGGCAGAGTTTGACAGAACATTGTTGTTGAAACAAGGCAGGACTTGACAGAACATTGTTGTTGAAACAAGGTAGAGTTTGACAGAACATTGTTGTTGAAACAAGGCAGGACTTGACGGAACATTGTCTTTGAAACAAGGCAGGACTTGACGGAACATGGTTGTTGAAACAAGGCAGAGTTTGACAGAACATTGTTGTTGAAACAAGGCAGAACTTGACGGAACATGGTTGTTGAAACAAGGCAGAACTTTGACTAGTGTGGTTCTTTGGCTGATAGGGAAAAGGGGAGGGCAGAAGAGAATAGATTGGATGCACAGATTTGGTGATAATTTAAGCGACGATTTGAAAAGTTCCCAATAGCATTGCACTGGGCCGTTCGACAGATGTCTGCTTTAAAATCCACAGACTTCCTGAGTGGACAGCGCGAAAGCAATGATGTTTTTTTTTTGTTCAAAAGTGGAACTTAAACCAGTGGATACAAATAAAACCTATTTATAACAAGGCTTAAAACTATATTTTCAGATTTCTCTAAGCTAGATCTTGCGTTCTATTTGCCAGGCGCGAGCTTCCGCCCGACCAGTCAGGGTATAATTTGGGACACTCCGCTTGCTCCGTTCGCCTAATCTCAACGTCCCTTTGTGTCCTTTCATTCTGCGCTTTCAAATTAGGGTCAATTTAGCCCGCGACTCACCGATGTCCCCTTTTTCCGTCGTAGTGTCGATTCCTCAGGTGGATACGATTATTTTAATGAGCACTCGATTCACCCCTCTGTCTGAAGGGGGGCGTTGACAGAGTGGTGGGTGTAAGGTAGGAGGGCGCGAGAATTTGGTTGTGGGGGTGGGGGTAATTTTGATCAAATTCGACGAAGATTAATCTTTTTAAAATGTTGATGTGATCTAGAAAATCTTCTGGTATCGATAAAGTAGACGGTTCAGACGAGACTTGAGTATTGGAATCGCCAAAAGTGAACTTTTAAATTATCAAGGCTAGGGTATCGAGCAAGTTAATTTAAACAATGATACTTGCATAGTTAACTCAATAGAGACCTTCGAAATTTGTCCATAAATTAAAAGTTTGGTCTCTATTATTGCACAAGAAAAAAAAATGTATAAATTAGGTACATTTGTTTGAATTCGTGTTAATTATACATTGGGGTTTCTGTGAAAATATTCAGTTTGATTACAGTAATGATTTCAATTAAAATGGACAAGTTGGAGAACTTAATCTAGTGAAGTGACATTGTCTTATCTTTTGTTGTGTACCATAACCTATTTGTTTCTATTTGTTTCATTCAAATATGTATGCTAACGTTAAAGAATCGGATTGTATTTTTTTTTATAGAAAAATGTCTTTCTATCGCTCAACAGCATACGAACAGACCTTGTATTTTTATGATCAAAATTTATACCCAAAAATAGAAGAGTCAGGTAATATTATAATAATCACGTAAATGCCAGAGGAGATGCTTGTTCTCTTCAGTACACCGGGATAAAACAGCACTATGAAAGGTATTCAAAGAAAGTCACTGTGAAGATGTGTGCATTTGGTGGAGATTAATGCATCATTATCGTCTGATAAAGCCTGGTGAATCTTTGCCACACTCGACAAGTCATCACCAACTTTATATTTTCGAATATATAATAATAATTATCTAGTGAATCTTTCTCTCTTCCGCCACCGTTCTCATTGCGCACCGTGCTGCGCTCTCATTCACTGCCCTTCACTGTCGAGCACTTCATCACGCACGCAACGAATCCAAATAATAGAATCAATGACTACGTCACCGAGTTACAAGAGCGAGGTCCGCCACATCGTCATCCCAACTTTATACTTGGCAATGATGGTAAAAATCAGAACAGTGGAAAAATTGATAACTGTTGTTCGTCCGTCGAAGTCGACTATGACCATTGAATCATCCGGTTAGGGGAAGGTTGGGATTACGGTGAGCTCGTATGTGGCTTGCTAGGCCGATCCTTGCTCAGAATAATCTATGACACCGTGGGCATGGAATAGTTGCTTCAGACGATGACCTAATGTTGCTCTTTCGGACAAGCCTGCGTGTCTCAGCTGTGGTTACTCTATTAGCTTCATGGGATTTAGCCCCCTTCTTGACAGCAGCTCTCCACCTGGCTCTGTCCTGGGCTGTCTGCACCCATTGAATAAGGTTGATGCTGAAGGCCTTTAGTGTCACTTTCAGTGAGTCTTTGTAACGCTTTTTTGACCTCCTTGGGAGCACTTGCCTATCGTGATTTCTCCGAAGAATAATTGTTTAGGTAGCCGGTGGTCTTCCATGACAACTTCCGGGTACAACAAGATGGCGGTATAATAATACACAAATGGAAGGAACTCTTAATTTCACCCAAAAAATAGTTATAGGAAATAGTCATTTAAGTAGAAAATATTCTACAAACTATGGCCATCATTTGATAACAATAGCTTGTGCTGAAATACCAGATAAGGGCGCAGATCTTAGAGCTTTATGGCAATGTAAAAAGTGAAACGGTTCATGGTATGAGTGGGCAAGAGAACCCTCAGAGTCCGTGCATCTGGAATTATTATGTAGAGTATGCACCACTTCGGGTATTTTACACGAAAAAATGCGGTTGAGTCTCCTCATCCAGTTAGAGAACCTTTGGTTGATTTGATCTCCTGTTTGCTCGTTTATCTGGCGCCAAAGGCAGCGCTTTCAATAGAAATGCCCTTGAATGCTGTTAAATTAAGTGATTAATTAGAAAAAAAAAAAGAAGAAGTCATGTGACAATAATCAATTGAATCATGTTAGCGAAATGACATTCACCAAGCCTTTCAACTTAACATGCATTATAAACAAGTCCCTTAACATCGGAAACATATGTGGCATTGAAAGACCCTTTCAAAGAAGATTTTTTTTTTTTTTTTTTTTTTGATTAACAACTTTTTTTTTAATAGATTTAATGAAGGTAAAAACTTTTTTGAATAAAAAAATATAATTTTAAAAGAAAAAAAAAAAAAAAAAATAAAAAAAAATTTTTTTTTTTTTTTTTTTTAGATGAACAACTCTTTTGTCAATAGATTTAATGAAGGTAACAACTTGTTTGAATAAATAAATATAATTTTAAAAGAAAAAAAATTATTATTATTTCTCTTTCAATCAGCTTTTTAATTCATGTTTCCAATAATTAGCAATCCTGTTTGGACGATGACAAAAATTATCGTAAGTTTGTATTATTATTGCAAACGTGTCTCTCTAAACTTTTTTTTTTTACAAACGCTTTATATGAGAAGGCCACATTTAATCACGTGAATTGAGCATTCCAAGTAGACAGCAATTTTCTGACAGACAGACTTCCGTATCCTGTCTTCTTATCAATTAATATTTTCTCTTTTTCTTAAAAAAATCATTTGTTTAGCTACGAACCGTCAAAGAAAGACAATTTTTTTAGGCACATTATCGAGAGAAAACTTCCCAGCACTTTATTTATTGAGATTCGTACGTTGTTTGGTGGAACGCGCCGCTAATAGGAAATATAGCAAACATATCTCCCGACAAGTAAAACTGCTGGCCTTTGTATAGGGATTAAATCAGAACCATCCAGTAAAGAAATTCTAGAAATTTTGTCCCCTGATATAATTCTTTAGATCAAATAGAACGTTTTCGAAGGTAAACAACTTTTTCCCAATCAAGGGGTGTTGGCACAGTGCGAACCATTTAATCAAAACTAAAAAAAATGGGACGTTAAGGGTCGACAATTTAGCTCTACGCTGAAGTAAAAACTGGTTAGGACATGTCGCGACCAATGTTCCCTCTACGGTGCTGGTGCGTGTGCAAAATCCTACAGTCGCGTGCAAAGATTTACAGCATTAATGTGTATGTGTGCAAAATTTTACAGCTCGCAAATATAAACACATACTTGCATGGAAATTTGCTGCCCGGATACTCAAAAATGCTGCGCGGCGTCTGTGAGAAAGCTGCGCGGCCGCGCAGCTTAAAGGGAACATTGGTCGCGACCCTGTAATACAGTTTCATTATTTTGTGGTGATCCCCAAACATAAACCTATTTTCGTTTGCAATAATTAGCAATCCTGTTTGGACGATGACAAAAATTATCGTAAGTTTTTATTATTATTGGAGACGTGTTTCTCTAAACTTTTTTTTTTTTACAAACGCTTTATAGGAGAAGGCCACATAAAAATGTGATTTCTTATGGTTTTAGGCGACCCGTGTGTCAAAGTGGTCGTGACACACAGATACTGATCCGTCGGTCTTTACAATAACAATGGACAACCTATTCAAAGTGTAGCTGTGAAATATTTTTAAAAGTCTCACTAAATGAACAGCTTACTTGCGTCAGATCGCACCTTAACCAAATCCATCAACTTCCAGTAAGCCATAATAGGCCGCACATAACATATCTCATATCCCATTATCGCCAGCGGCCCGTCAAGGCACGTGGGAAAAGAGGAATCTTGTGTTCGCCTAGACTTAATTGTGCCTAACTACACGGGCGGTCGGTGTATACAGATATGGCCGAGTACTATACTGCGTTAGAGTATTTATAACCGTAACAGCCGGACTTTTAGTCTTTGTGTACTTTCACTTATTAAATTATGTGTATGGCTATTTATTTCTCTATTTACTTAGGTTGGCAAATAGAATTTTGGATGGATACGTCACGATGTTATTTAAGTTTTGAGCAGTGGCTTCTAAAATGAGACCAAGTGTATACATCAAACTAATTATGGTAGGTCAATACAGTCATAAATCAAAAGCATATTTTACGCATTACCTAAATTGTAATTAAAATCAGATGGACTGGTTTAACACTAAAATTAAGGGGCGGAAAAAAAGCTTTTGATATAAATATTTAGGAAAAAAATTATGGAATGCGTTGTCGTCGTCAAGGGTATGCGCAGAGATTCAGCGCGATAAGTTGACGGAAGGTGGGTAACTTAGCCGTCCGAAAAGATTGTCCACCCAGCGAGCCACCGGCGAAAGCGAGGTTAATATAAAGGATTTAATAAATGCTTAGACTTCGATTGCTGTGCAAAACCAACGTATTTGGTGAGCTTTTAATGTGGGGAGGTCGTCCAGTTTCTTCCTCTTTTTATCAGACACCTTATGTAATATATGTTTATCTGGGACCGGGGATTAATTCTCTGTGGCCGACACAAGTACAATAAGCACACCGAAATAGAAACAAAATAACATTCTAGGTTTGAATAAAGTAGGGCAAGAATAATATATCGATCCAGGATCGAACTGTGGGATGCCCATCTAGTATTCTAAGATGGAATGGTATGGCTACGCACTTAAATAACAGGAAGAAGCATTGTTTAGAGCAGGCCTGCACAACTCACAATGTAAGGCGGGCCGTAACGCTTAATGAAAAACTTGTGCGGGCCAAAAGAAAGTAGGACAGCACTTTTGTGGGCAAAAATAAATTAGGACATGGAGGAAAGTTATTAAGAGCATAATAATAAAAAAAAGAATATTTCGCTACTACGCGGGCCACAAAGTTGGGTGCTGGCGGGCCGCAGGTGGTCCGCGGGCCGTAGGTTGCGTAAGCCTGGTTTAGAGGACAGCAAATCTCATAGTCGTGGTCATCATCATACAAAAACAATGTTTTATTCAGAGGGGTGGGGGAAGGGGTACTGAGCTTTTTGATTGTATCGGGTGTCAAATAGTGTCGGTTTCATAGGAGACTTGGTAATGATACTTTGTGGGTAGTGCGGGGTGGAATCGTAAACCTAGAGAAAATGTAATGTTAGATCGGATGAGTGGTGTGTTTCAAGCTCAATTGGAAACGAGATGTAAGGTTATAGATTGTTTTTTTAATTTTTTTTTTAATTTAAATTGATTTGGTATGTATTTATCCCCCCCCCCCCTTTTCTTCCCAAAACGGAACTCAATAGTGAGCGCGCTTTGTCTGCTCTGTTGATCTCATTAGAGGACATCAACACTTTCTGTTTAAGGTTATAGATTGTTTTTTTAATTTTTTTTTTAATTTAAATTGATTTGGCATGTATTTATCCCCCCCCCCCTTTTCTTCCCAAAACGGAACTCAATAGTGAGCGCGCTTTGTCTGCTCTGTTGATCTCATTAGAGGACATCAACACTTTCTGTTTGATATCTGACCACAGTACGGACGGACACAATTCTTTCTCTTGAGGGAATAGCTCTGGTTTGTTGGCGTGCCATTACCTCCTCATTCGAATACAATCATTGATTCATCTCAGACCTGGAACTCGAGCCTGTGGCGTCTAGAGAGCCAAACATGTGAATCACATCTGAAGTTTAAATAAGATTTTGTTCACATGTTTCCGTTTGTCTCACTTCAAATTGTTCATTTCATCGCATTAGTTTAGCGCCATATTTTTAACAGTCCGAACTCCCGTCACACAAATCTGATTTTATCACAAATAATAAAATATATATGTGTGTGTGTATGGCTGTAAAGCTGTGTTCAATAGGTGCGCAAAACAAAATTGCCAAAAGTTATCACTAATTGCGATGCATATTCCGTCAAGTAACTTCAGTAGATTGGACGCCCCCAGACTGCCGGCGCAACGGTACGGATGAGAAGTTGACGCGTGGTGGCTTACCATTCTTTGGCGTGGTTGTTTCTAGTTTAAAAAAAACAAACAAATACGTCTCTATTCAAAATGTTTGCTCAAGAGATTTGAAACAGTAAAACAAGGTGTGTGGAAGTTTGATTCAAAAGACAGGACGGTAAGATGTGAACGTTTTCGGCTTGTGAGCCTTCTTAGGCGAACAGGACAAATAGAAGTACGGCAGGAAACAGAGCCCAGTAAAAAAAAAAACTTTAAGAGATCTCATTTGTTGTTGCCGGAAGTAGAATTACAGGAAGTGAAAGAATGTAAATATTGGTACAGTGAAAAATAAGGTCCAGAATCTTGGCGGATCAAAATATTTAGGGAGACATAAAATCTAAGCAATTAGAATTAAAAAATAAAAAAAAAAAAATACAGGTAAATTAAGAAACATTGGTGGGAGAGTATTTGATTACTTGCATGTGGAGATATGGTGCCGAAAGAAATTTGATAGGACTTTACATTACAACAAATTTAATTGGTTAATTTTAGAATATATTAATAATAAATTAGTTTCTACCCCCACCCCCACCCCAAAAACAAAAAAAAACAAACAACAAACAACCCCGATCAAACAATGCCATGACATAAAAGTGTGAGGGAAATATTTCGATTTCAAACCGAATGCCCTTTCAGTTTCATTAAACCCAAGAGAAATGTGTACCCGGGTAATGAGTAAAGACAAACACAAACAGCTCATTAGATTCTTTGCCCCAAACAGCTTTATAGTTTATTCTACTTTCATAGCCAGTGGAAGTTCGTGTTTCAAAAAATGAATTTTCTCACTAGTAAAATGGGAGCGGTGCACGTTCGAAAAAGTGTACTCATTAAACCAAAAAATGAAATTTTAGATTTTAAAAAAAAGAAAATTGAGATACCGTAATAAAACAACCGCTAAATACTAAGCTTTTCGGATAAATTCTTGATAAAATGTAAAGTCGTGCAGTAGGGGATGGGGGGGGGGGGGCGAAAATCTGACAAAAGATGCATACATGTAACGAACTTCATAAGAATCCCAATTAGTGCTCCCCCCTCCCAATCCATTACGGCTCGCGTCCACACATTTTTTCACGCCCCTCAACTTTATTAACATTTTAATGATCGACCCACTTTTGCTCCGCAGATTTATTGCATCAACTATTCCAGAGAAACAAAAGAGAATAGTACGCACCAAACGCACTGGTGATATCATAACTATAGAAGAATCTCATTGAGCGCAGTTATCGGTGATTTTATTTCGTGAAATCAGCGCAATCATAATTCCTTTATCTTCCCCTCGAAAAAAAAAAAAAAAAAGGAAGTTTAAAAAACTGATCTTTGGGACGTTGGGGTTGGGTGGAGATGAATATTTGACAGAATATGTTGTCATCGGCAACGAGACTATGTTTCAAGTCTCAGTCGGTTCGGTTGACGGGAAGTGGGTCAAGTAGCCGTCCGAAGATTTTGCCCAGCCAGCCAGCCAGCCACGAACAAAGGCGAAGTTAATATAAAGGATCTAAAAAGCAATTGTAATATGTTAAAACAAGAGCGTATCGGGGGATTCAAAAGTAATGTCTTACTGCTGACTTTTTTCGTAACGGCATCTGACAAACTATCTGCAGAACTGAGCATGAAACTCTAGTAACGGCATCAGACAGTTGACACCTAATGAGAAACTCGCACTAAACACTGTCGTACTGTTATTTAACGGGTCATTTTAACCCCAAGTCGCCCCGCGATAACACTTTGCTTGTAAGATTAGCACTGGGAGGTTATCTAAAGTATTATATTGAGAAGAGCAAAAAATCAACAATAGGCTACGAACATTTTTTTGTAGTGTTGATTGAAATTAATGGCGACTCGTGTGTCCGATGAATGAGATTATTTATGTAAATGGTCATGATTAACGCCCTTATTGCATATTTATAACGTGTAATAATTGCTGTAGGCGTCTAAATCATCATTTATTCTAATTTATTGTAATTTTTCTTTCGTGACGGACTCATTAATGACATAATAAATAAAAAAAAAGAAAGCGTCATTCATCAGTTATATCTATTGAAAACATGGCGTAATCGGAGGCCAGCTTGATATTCATCGATTACAGTGTTTTGTTTTTTAGTTTGTTTAAACCGCCAAATTTTAATTGAAAAACTACTTTGAAAAACGTCTTGGTAGCTATAAACGATAAAAGTGGGTGAAACGGTGGAACTTATTAAATATCGCGTTGCTCGATACTCGATATATTAGATGATCCGATTTCTAAGTACTGAATTGTTTAAAAAATTGGCCGATACTGATTATAAGCTCTGCAATTTCGTCGATGGTAAATTGATAGACGGTAATTTGATCGAACGGAAATATGGTCGAAGCTTTTTTTTTCTTCAGTTTTTATGCTAAAAATTTGCTTCAACTTTCTTTTTGGACGCATTATTTTGTTTTACTATATAGTAGAGTGCGTTCAAAAAGAAATTTAAAGCAAATTTAAACGTGTGAACTGAAAAAATATACGACCAAATTTCCATTCGATCAAATTTCCGTTGATCAATTTACCGTCGACGAAATTTATTTCGATCAAATTTCCCGTAACCATTTTATGTTACTATTATTTGCAATAACCCTATGAATGACTTACATTTTTGGAACAATTGCGGCCCATATGCGAACGCTAGCATTTCAAACTACCTATTTTGACGCCTAGATTATAATATTCCGACAAGTGCATTCACAATATATTTTCGATTTCTATTTCTTTACGAAATGATATCACATTTTAAGGCAGTGCAAGACGTTAATTGTATAATGTCTTCACATTATAGCAATGAGCCCTCTCCCTAACCTCGCCCATTGCTTACACTCTGGAGCCATCGACGACCTCGACTTCTTCTTTCCCAACCCTGCACCACGCCGAATAACGTGACATTACGTGGGCGTCGCTAAGCTGGGACCAAAAGAATCACGACACCACCAGAGTGAATTACTGTTATGTGTGCTGCTGGGCACCACGATGCCTCATTTGTGCGCTAACCGATACTCTGCCTCTCCCGAACCGAAGATTCTGAAAGAAGCACAGAAATCATGTATAAGCAAAACTACAACCCTTTTTTTAAAATGTATACTATTTTTTTTTTCTGGGGAGGGGTTCGCCCCCAAACCACTTTCATTGACGAACCATCGGCACCTTCGATTTCTGCCCCCCCCCCCCCCCCCCTCACAAAATGACAGTGTCGGAACCTCATTAACTACAGAGAGAAAAAAACAACAGCGGATATTGGTAATTATGGTGTTTCTATAGCTGATAAATATATTAATTAACTTTAAATTTGTAAAATACATCTTTTTTTAGTCTATATTATAGATTCTAAAGGTGAAACTTAGCTGACGCCAAGAGCATACCCTCAGGGCCAGCGCAGCTGAACAAAAGTTATTTTATAATGGGCGAAGTTGTAGTTGGCCCTTGTTATTCCTGCATTTGCTGCTTGTAGATAAAATGCCCAGAGGCTTAACTAGGGTCAGTTCTGCTTCGGGCGTCGAGGATTCGGTAGCCCCCCTTCAACGATAAAACCCGACACCATGCAGAACATTCCGACCCTTTATTAAAATGATCTCCGTGGTGGACAGTCAAATGGCACTGCCCACAGGAGCATCTGATATCACCACTGACTAGCCCCGCACGTACATATTTTCTGATAAAAAAAAACAACCTGATCGATTATGTAAAATGAAAAGAAATAGCGCTCATTTCACAATAAAAAGAAAGAGCGCTTATTTCGTTTACTCCAGCGGTGGCCATAGCAAGTGAGAGGATGCATATTACAGGCCCTGCGTTGCAGAGGAAACGCTGAGCCAAGTTTATATCTAATTATTATCTTCCTTATCGCTGCCCTTGTCTAACCTACATCAAACGTGTTTTATAAAGTGTACAGTCAGGTCTTCGTTTGAGCGATGATCCCACGTGGAGTCAATAATCTGTGGTGGAGTAAATAATCTCTTTTGCAGTCAATAATCTCTGGTAAAGTCAATAATCTCTGGTAAAGTCAATAATCTCTGGCAGAGTCAAATCTCTGGCGAAGTCAATCGCTTACGGAGTCAATAATCTCTTGCCGAGTCAATAATATCTGGTGAGTCAATAATATCTGGTGAGTCAATAATCTCTGGCGGTGTCAATAATCTCTTGCCTAGTCAATAATATCTGGTGAGTCAATAATATCTGGTGAGTCAATAATCTCTGGCGGTGTCAATAATCTCTTGCCTAGTCAATAATATCTGGTGAGTCAATAATATCTGGTGAGTCAATAATCTCTGGCGGTGTCAATAATCTCTTGCCTAGTCAATAATGTCTGGTGAGTCTATAATATCTGGTGAGTCAATAATCTCTGGCGGTGTCAATAATCTCTTGCCTAGTCAATAATATCTGGTGAGTCAATAATATCTGGTGAGTCAATAATCTCTGGCGGTGTCAATATTCTCTTGTCGAGTCAATAATCACTGGTGCATTCTTAGTAAAAAACAAAATCGACACAATTAAGTGTCAGCACAGCTGTCCAAAAAAAAGAAAAAAAGAGGACACGGATATCACTTCCGTAAGTGACACACTGAAACATCAGGCGTAACTGACACAATGATTCGGCATGAGTAACTGACACAATGATTCGGCATGCGTAACTGACACAATGATTCGGCATGCGTAACTGACACAATGATTCGGCAAGCGTAACTGACACAATGATTCGGCATGCGTAACTGACACAATGATTCGGCATGCGTAACTGACACAATGATTCGGCATGCGTAACTGACACAATGATTCGGCATGCGTAACTGACACAATGATTCGGCATGCGTAACTGACACAATGATTCGG
>CAXITT010000495.1:370381-389872 GCA_964033795.1 Lymnaea stagnalis
CAGACACAGCTACCAGTACCAGACACAGCTACCAGTACCAGACACAGCTACCAAGAACAGACACAGCTACCAAGAACAGACACAGCTACCAGTACCAGATACAGCTACCAGAACCAGACACAGCTACCAGTACCAGACACAGCTACCAGTACCAGACACAGCTACCAGTACCAGACACAGCTACCAATAACAGACACAGCAGTATCAGACACAGCTACCAGTACCAGACACAGCTACCAGTACCAGACACAGCTACCAGTACTAGAAAGCTACCAGTACCAGACACAGCTACCAGTACCTGACACAGCTGAAAGTCCCAGACAACTAACTGGATGGTTGACCGCTTTATGACTTAGTTGCTTGGTCAGTAGCGCATCTAAGGTCAGTGACAACCGTTGGCGGGACAATACTTTTCCCCTCCCCTACCCTATTAAAAACACTTCGAAATTCCATCAATCAGCATCCATAAGAAAAATATGTACCCCCCCCCCCAAACCCTTGGGGGCGGAACATCCCACGACAAACCCCCTCTCTACGACCAGAAAATCCGATCCGTTGTGGACGCTGAAGTGTCGCAGAAGAGCGTTGTTACTCAGGTGTGGACGGACCACCACCAAGTAAGGTCCTTATTTAATACGTTATACCGCGCCAGGGCCAATAACTGCCGGCATTGCCCACTTAACACAAGAGCAGAGTGTCGACATCTTAACCTAGGGAAGGCAATTTAATTATACTAATCAGTTGATATAAAAATATTTACTCAAATATAGTATACAGAAATGAAAACTATGTTGACTAACAGCGCACAAAGTGAAAAAGTATAACACTAGAAGGGTACAAATATTGATTCACGCAGGCAGTGAAAAAGTATAACACTAGAAGGGTACAAATATTGATTCACGCAGGCAGTGAAAAAGTATAACACTAGAAGGGTACAAATATTGATTCACGCAGGCAGTGAAAAAGTATAACACTAGAAGGGTACAAATATTGATTCACGCAGGCAGTGAAAAAGTATAACACTAGAAGGGTACAAATATTGATTCACGCAGGCAGTGAAAAAGTATAACACTAGAAGGGTACAAATATTGATTCACGCAGGCAGTGAAAAAGTATAACACTAGAAGGGTACAAATATTGATTCACGCAGGCAGTGAAAAAGTATAACACTAGAAGGGTACAAATATTGATTCACGCAGACAGTGGAAAAGTATAACACTAGAAGGGTACAAATATTAACTCACGCAGACAGTGAAAAATTATTGTAAGTCTTGTAAGGCTCCTGGTAGACTGGTAGTCTCGTAATCATGTTGTATATCAACCGGTCACAGTCGACCGTCCTATTTAAATGAGAGGGTGTCAGTCAGAACCCTTCAGAATAGAAAGTCTATAAAATTCAATCGCCAGAGAATATTTCTCCGTCTTTAAGCAGCGTGGCTGCGCGGTCGCGCAGCTAACTGATAGATGCCGCGCAGCAGTTTTGAGAATCCGAGCAGCAAATTTCCATGTAAGTGTGTGTGTTTTTGGGCTGTAAAATTATGCACACAAAAGGGTTATGTTGTAAAACTTTGCACACAACTGTATGATTTTGCACACGAACCAGCAAACCTTGGAGGGAACATTGCTATGGAGTATAATTTAGACCCTCGTGGAAACTGAACAAACTTTTCCAATTAATGGCAGTTAAGGGGAAGGCGTGGCAGATTTAATTTGATGACGTCAGCAACAAAACCAAATTTGGAAGGTAAGGTTCCATGCCACTGCTCAACACCACTATGGCCGAACATAAAATCAGAACAAACTAGGTCAAAACACAGGCTATATCAGAACTAATTTAGTTCAACACACATGAAATACCACATTTACACCAGTTCAAAAAAAAAAAGACTAGACCAGAATTAAACAAGGTTAAAACTCAGACTTAGACAGAACCAAGCTAGGTCAAAGTACAGACTAGAACAGACGTAACTAGTTCAAAACACAGGAGATAACAGTGCTAATATAGGTCAAAATACAGACAAGAACAGAACTAAACTATGTATTAATGCAGACTATAACAGAAATAAACTGGGTCAAAACACAGACTATAACAGCATTAACACACCAAAATCAGTTGAGTATATAACGACCAGACACAACCGTATCGGATTTAACGCGCGGAGCCCTGAAATGTTTCACAGACAGTGGTAACAGGCGTATTGATAGCTCACCGGATAACGCTAGGCCTCTGGCGGTTCTTTTGGCCACCGATTATCCCAGACATTGTCCGCTGGTACAAAATGTGGTGAGGGAAAAAAAAAATCAACGGAAAGGTCTTTAAGGCAACACGTCATGCTATAAGCGGTGGGTAACTCGTTGAAGGGCTGTGAGTGGGGGGGGGGGGGGCGGATGAGGGAAAAAAAAAATCAACGGAAAGGTCTTTAAGGCAACACGTCATGCTATGAGCGGTGGGTAACTCGTTGAAGGGATGTGAGTGGGGGGGGGGGGGCTGATGAGTTAGTTACAGTAACGAGAGAGATTATTGCGTGAGCCCGGAGCAACTTGAAAAAACCGATTCGCAAACTCACATAATTAAATAGTGGTTTTGTACATGTTCTAAACACATTAAGCCCTTTGTTTACAAGGAAGGCGAAATCTTCACAACATTTTATCTGAGTAATGTAAACTATGACTCAAGTAAATAGGACTGTCAGCGGGCCCCCTGGTGCTAGGATACCTGCCAGAGGCTAACTGCCCGGGGAATCTAGGGTACCTGCCAGAGGCTAACTGCACGGGCAATCTCAGGTGCCAATTTTTTTTTTTAATAATAACACAGCAACAAATAAAACTATTTTGAACAATCGTTGAAGAAGATGAAGTTTCGATTTAAACATATTGTTATTTAAAGACTTAGGAAATAACCGAAATTTCCCTTTCTACTTTATACATTTTGTTATTTAAACACTAAAGAAATGACTGAAATCAGCCATTCCCTAAGGCAGTGGTCGACAGCTCTTCATTTTAAATTCAATCAATCTGACTCCCGTAATTTCAAAACTGCAGTATTCAGATTTTCACAATTCCTCTTATCGTCCTCTCGGAAGCTACATTACAGCCAAGGTTTATTTTTATTGTATATATTTTTTAATGCTGTTTGTTGGCTGAAGAAGGCTTATGCGAACATGTTCTTTATTTTGTTGCGTGTTTTTCCCCAATCATTTTTCATTCTTTCTCTATTTCCTCCTTTCGTATTGCTCCTTTTTCACACGTTCCTTCCTCCGTCCGCCAAACCCACCCCCCTCCAAGTTAACCTCTCTTCTTATCTCTAAATGACCGCTACTTGATCATCTCGTTATCTTGCATGTCACTGCTCTGTTTTCTTGCATGTCACTGCTCTGTTATCTTGTATGTCACTGCTCTGTTTTTTTTGCATATAGCAGGGGTTTTTTTTCTTGCATGTCGTAGCTCTGTTTTCTCTAGCTCATTTCTTTGTTGCAATTTTTCGTCCTTTTTATATCATTTCTCTCTCTCTCTCTATCTATCTTCCTCTCTCACTCTGTCTTTCTACTTTAAGCATAATAAAATAATTTTACTCAATAGATTATTTTCTAAATCTTTTATAGTTTCTCAAGTCTTAACTACTATATTTAAGTTTCCATATTATATATATATTTAAAAAACTTTACACTTTATTATAATTCTTTCACTTCTTATATTAAAAAAAAAGTATTAATGATCTTGTTCATTTAATTATTTATTTTTGTCTAGTAATCTCCATTACTTACATAATTCCGTCTTTATTTTAAATATTTAATAAAGTATACTGAATAATTTTTTTTACGGTATTATTCCAATTTTGTCAAGCATCGTTCAACAAATATATACTGTTAAAATATCCATTTCTTCATCCATAACTTATTACACGCCTTTTTTTCCGCTCAGCCTCCCTGAAAAGTGTGACCTCCCAGCCTTACAGTCCAAACACCACAAGCTACAAGATGCGAAAGCTGTGAATTAAACCGACAGAATCTATTCAGACACTGAACGAAAGAGCTCTCAAGAGGCGCGACGTAGTAGCACAGAAAGCCACTCTGTTTGGCCCGGACGTAAAACGTCGTTAAATGGCAATACAGCGACGTTAGCATATCAGTGACAAAGTTAATCAGATGGTATAAAGCAGGGGTCATAAAACTACGACACGCCAGGGGCTCCTTTTAATCCGACCCGCCGGACCACAGTAAAGGTAAATGTCTGGCTGTGACAAATATAAAACTTAGATATCGATCATCTCATTAGCAAAAATTCTCTTTGAAACACTATTAAGTTTATGTTGGAAATTTTTTTCTTCATTTTCAATGTGTTTTTTTTTTTTTTTTTTTAAATTTTCGCGCTACAAATGAGATGTAATACAGTATGGACAGAATTAGTTCATATTATTTTCAAACCGAAAACCGGACCCCGAGAGTGTCTGAGGACAACGAGCCGGCCGCTTGTTCAAAAAGTTTGAGGACCCTTGGTTTAAAGAAAGTAATCAGCCGTGAGAAAAACATGTATTGAGAAGGAAATGAACACTCCGGTATTTTAGCAAAGATATCTGAACACTCCGGTATGTTAGCAAAGATATCTGAACACTCTGGTGTGTTAGCAATGATATCTGAACACTCCGGTATGTTAGCAATGATATCTGAACACTCCGGTATGTTAGCAATGATATCTGAACACTCTGGTATGTTAGCAATGATATCTGAACACTCTGGTGTATTAGCAATGATATCTGAACACTCTGGTATGTTAGCAATGATATCTGAACACTCTGGTGTGTTAGCAATGATATCTGAGCACTCTGGTATGTTAGCAATGATATCTGAACACTCCGGTATGTTAGCAATGATATCTGAACACTCTGGTGTATTAGCAATGATATCTGAGCACTCTGATATGTTAGCAATGATATCTGAGCACTCTGGTGTATTAGCAATGATATCTGAGCACTCCGGTATGTTAGCAATGATATCTGAACACTCTGGTGTATTAGCAATGATATCTGAGCACTCTGGTATGTTAGCAATGATATCTGAACACTCCGGTATGTTAGCAATGATATCTGAACACTCCGGTATGTTAGCAATGATATATGAACACTCTGGTATGTTAGCAATGATATCTGAACACTCCGGTAGGTTAGCAATGATATCTGAGCACTCCGGTATGTTAGCAATGATATCTGAACACTCCTGTATGTTAGCAATGATATCTGCACACTCTGGTGTGTTAGCAATGATATCTGAATACTCTGGTGTGTTAGCAATGATATCTGAACACTCCGGTATGTTAGCAATGATATCTGAACACTCTGGTGTATTAGCAATGATATCTGAACACTCCGGTATGTTAGCAATGATATCTGAACACTCCGGTATGTTAGAAATGATATCTGAACACTCTGGTATATTAGCAATGATATCTGAACACTCCGGTATGTTAGCAATGATATCTGAACACTCCGGTATATTAGCAATGATATCTGAACATTCCTGTATGTTAGCAATGATATCTGAACACTCTGGTGTGTTAGCAATGATATCTGAACACTCTGGTGTGTTAGCAATGATATCTGAACACTCTGGTGTGTTAGCAATGATATCTGAACACTCCGGTATGTTAGCAATGATATCTGAACACTCTGGTGTGTTAGCAATGATATCTGAACACTCCGGTATGTTAGCAATGATATCTGAACACTCTGGTATGTTAGCAAAGATATCTGAACACTCCGAAATGTTAGCAAAGATATCTGAACACTCCGGTATGTTAGCAATGATATCTGAACACTCCGGTATGTTAGCAATGATATCTATTGCTCAAACTGACACTGACTCATACTCTGGTATGTTAGCAATGATATCTATTGCTCCCACAAACACTGACTCGTCCTCTGGTGTTTTAGCCATGATATCTATTGCTCCAACTGACACTGACTCGTACTCTGGTGTGTAAGAAATGATGTCTATTGCTTCAACTTACACTGATTCGCACTTTATTATGCTGGTCGTAATATTTACTTCTCTGACTTGCCCTCTTCTTTTCCTATGAATGACGATTATCTGTAAAACGAATAAGGAAACGAAACAGGCAGAAAATAAGAGCGAAAGAGAGAGAGAGAGAGAGAGGAGAGATAGAGAGAGAGAGAGAGAGAGAGAGAGAGAGAGAGAGAAATACAGATAGGGAGAGATAGAGTGGGAGAGAGAACTGGAGAAAGAGAGAGAGCAAACTGGAGAAAGGGAGAGCGATAAATAGAGAAAGAGAAAGAACGAGAGAGAGAGAGAAAGATAGAGAGAAGACAAAGATAGAGCGAGAAAGAGATAGAGAGAGAGACAGAGAAAGAGAGAGATAGAGAAATAGAGAGAGAGAGAAGGATAGAAATGGATGGACAGAGAGTAACAGAGACAGAAACAGAGAAAGATGGAGATAGGAAGAGAGAGAGAGAAAGTTAGAGAGACATATAATACTACATATAAAGAGAGGGTTTGACATTACAAGAGCTACCCTTGACCTGTACGTACTTTTCTCTAACCATTTGACAATGTTATTACGCTATATTTAGTTGAACAAACGCAAGGGTGACAATGAGCGTGTATTTTAAAATGAAGAAATTTTTGATTGAATGAAATTGACCCTAACCCTAACCCTAACCCTAACCCTAACCTACTAAGATCA
Organism: Lymnaea stagnalis; assembly: GCA_964033795.1. Taxonomy (NCBI): domain Eukaryota; kingdom Metazoa; phylum Mollusca; class Gastropoda; family Lymnaeidae; genus Lymnaea; species Lymnaea stagnalis. The sequence goes on from CAXITT010000495.1 coordinate 377,078, forward strand.
GAAACCTGTTATGACTTGATAAGAAAACGTAAATGAGCAACAAAAAAAATATTTTTTTTTTTTTTTTTTAAGAAAAGGACCTGACGAGGAATGATTGCCTTTAGCCACATGACATAGTCACCACATTCACTAACCATACAACAATTTCAAAAGAAGATATGTAAAATTATGTCCCTTTATTAAATATTTCACGCTGTAGGGCATTTGAACTCGTCTTTCGGAATCTTAATGATAAAAAAAAATGTGAAAACAACTTATAGTCAGCAAAATCTAGAGGAAATATGGCTGAGCATTGTTGAAATCTCAATATGTTAAAATATTGTAAATATATATATATTTTATTTTAAAAAAAAAAAAAAAAAAGCAACGAACAACTAATTTGGGGAAAGTTGGAGTGAACAGGTGTAAAAAAAAAAAATGAAAAGTGTTGGCCTGTGACGTCTCCATAGAAACGGAGTGGAGATCGATCGTTCATAATTGATGACGTAGCAGACCAGAGATATCCGTCCTCGTGAGGACAAGGGTCAATGAAACACCTGCTGGGGCGTTAGGAGAAGGGGTGGGGGTGGGAGGGGAGGGGGGAGGAGGGGTGAGAGGAAGGAAATAAAGATTTCCGTTTATCAGCTGTCTACTGTGTTTGTATGGATGTGAGACGACGCGTGTCAGTCCTGTCAACTAGGCTTGCTGTTAGACAGGTGTCACTCCTGCCAACTAGGCTTGCTGCTAGACAGATGCCACTCTTATTAAACTAGGTTTCATGTCCAGATGTCACTCCTGTCAACTAGGTTTTATGTCCAGATGTCACTCCTGTCAACTAGGTTTTATGTCCAGATGTCACTCATGTCAACTAGGTTTGATGTTAGACAGATGTCACTCCTGTCTTATAGCCTGAATGTCGACATATGTCACTCCTGTCTGCTAGATTTAATAAAGACACATGTCACTCCATTTTACAAGACTAATGTAGACACGCGTCACTCAATTCTACTACGTTTGACACCTAGACATATGTCACTCCTGTCTACTAGACTTAATGTAGACATATGTCACCTCTGTCTATTAGGATTCATATTAGACACATGCCATTACTGATTAATGGACTTGATGTAGACACATGCCACTCATGTCTACGAAGCTTGATGGTAGACACACGTCACTCCTGTCTACCAGGCCCAGCTTATCCAATCTGCTCGTTCGATCTCAATAAAGAATAGCCACTAATTCATTACATAGTTATAAATGGAGGACGAGGTCCGCAGCGGAGAGAGGGTGGGGGGGAGAACAACCCTGATATTTATCAGAGGCCCAAGCCAGATAGGGGCCAGAGCCAGATAGGGGCCCGCCCTTTTTAGAGTTTTCAAAAAATACGCGCATGTTTGAAACACGAAAGGGGCCAGAACTCTGTCAGCTTCCTGGGGTCAAGAAGTTCCTAGGTGCGGGCCTGGGAGCACGGCCTGGGAGCACGGCCTGGGAGCACGGCCTGGGAGCAACGGCCTGGGAGCACGGCCATTGTTGTTGGACAGAGGATTAAAAAGGGTTTTAATACAGACAGTCGCCGATCTTTCTTTTTTTTTTTCCTTTTTTTTTTTGGGGGGGGGGGGGAGGGGGTTGCGGGGCTGACCAAGTGTTGAAAATTGTTGTCATCAAACAAATAGTTTATCCTAAACGATGATGTCACAAGCATTATATTCTTGCCCCCTCAGACCATATTTGTCACCATATGTCTGTTGTGGAATCTCCAGCTATGCTACCTGCGCAAACAACGGAATACTCTCCCATGACACATCCGCAACATACCGACCATCCAAGCCTGCAAAACTGCCTGCAAAACTGCCTCCAAGATACATCTCCTCTAACACGAATTTTCCGACACATTCTCGCCCCCTTCTGACCGATGAACAACGCTCGATGCTGCTGGGAGCCGTCCATGGCTGGACAGGGGTCAGTAGTGCATGCCTGGGAGCCGTCCATGGCTACACAGGGGTCAATAGTGCTTGGCTGGACAGGGGTCAATAGTGCATGGCTGGACAGGGGTCAATAGTGCATGGCTGGACAGGGGTCAATAGTGCATGGCTGGACAGGGGTCAATAGTGCATGGCTGGACAGGGGTCAATAGTACTTGGCTGGACAGGGGTCAATAGTGCTTGGCTGCACAGGGGTCAATAGTGCATGGCTGGATAGGGGTCAATAGTGCATGGCTGGACAGGGGTCAATAGTCCAAGGCTACACAGGGGTCAATAGTCCATGGCTACACAGGGGTCAATAGTGCATGGCTACACAGGGGTCAATAGTGCATGGCTACACAGGGGTCAATAGTGCTTGGCTGCATGAGGTTAATGTTTCTAAAAATCTGTTTTTACAAGAATAATTCTATGTAACTGATGTTTTTTTTTTTTAATTTCATGTTTCCTTCCTTTTTTTTTTTATTTTTGCTAATTTTTATCCTGGGTTACTGCGCTAAATAATACCACTTTCATAATAATATTATAATAATAAAAATGTACTTGCTAATCATTGTTTGGTCTGTGTCTGTCTCAGTCTTTTAAGGGCGCCATGACGTTTGCACCCCCCCACCCCCCACATGACATTTTGACAAATTATCAAGTGTCTTGAAGATGTATCGTGCGAATCCTCAATAAAAACAATGTATTCCATCTTCCCGTTAAGGCCGCACAATTTTTAGCATTCGCCCCAACGACATACCCCAAACCCGTGATCCCTTCGGCACCCACGCAAACACTCGTACAGTCGCTGAGGACGCTTACAATGTTTGTTGACTCACCTTATTTCCGGGCTGATTCCGTAGATATCGTACATGATTGGTTGCGACGAGCTGGCCAGGACTTTATGAAGAGATTCACTTCTCCGGCTGATTGCCTGGTATTACCATAATAATCCCTCGGCGTCCCGGACAAACACTATTCCCGGTGATATTCAGGCGGTGATGGGGTTTTTTATGTCCCTACCAAATTATGTCTCCGGCTCCTTTACTCCATTATGAATAATTCACTCCGCATTTCACAGGAACTTCCGTGTGCGCATAATTGTTAGAGAAGTTGTTCATATGCGTGAATGGTTGATTGACCCTGCCACAAACTTTTGCATGTTGTATGTGCTGTAGCAGTATGCAACAGTTCTCTCTTGACACTGGCGAAAATAGTGTAGTAATCTTCTCCAACGTACACAAAATAAATACTGGCCTACGATGAAGTAAGAGTTCTATGACTGCAGCGGGTTCTTATTTATAGACTTTGCCTGGTAATCAGGAGTCGTTGCCTTTCTGTGTGTGAGTTCTTCCGTTCTCGGTCTTAAGATACCGCCATCTTACGGGAATGATGACCTGGTGAGAAAAGAAGATGGTCATGATTTTGCATGTTACGAGGGCTTGGAATAAGTAAGTTTAATGTCACAACGAAGAGGTTTTGTTAAAAGGAGAAATAAGTAACATCATGTCGGTAACGCATTTTTTTTTTTTACACATAGACGTTATGGTACGGCATCAATATTTTATTCAGTAGCATGGCCGTGACAGCTGGCAGAAGCCAGGTGGCAGAAGCCAGGTGGGAAGGGACGTGGCGTCTAACGTTCTTTTAGAACGAAATTGAAATTTACAAAAAAATAATCAATAAAAACTTAAGCCACATATTTATGAGTATGTATGAGTATGTTGATGTTTGCAACAACACTTCTGACGGCTGACCAAAAAAAATAAAAAAAAATTAATGTAATGTAAATATCAATGTTGTAACTGCAACAGCTTTAATTTTCTAGTTCACGCTGTAACGCTACTGATTTAAAAATGAATTGAAACTTTCTAATGTTGCTGTGACTTTAAGATAGTGGCGCAGCCAGGTTTCGTGCAGCCCAGAAAGGACCAGGCTATTTGCCGTCCCCCTTCTACGAAAAAACCTGCTCTTTGTAAATAATGCCACCACTCTAAACACAAAGGAAAAAACAGCCACCCGGGGCGTTCCATCGTCTCCTCCTCCTCCCCCACCCCCGGAAGCCATTGCTTAAATAACCTACACTTTTAAGGTTGCTAAGAAAAATCGTAGAAAAATCTCAAAGTGATCTCTAAGTAACTTTTTCCAAAGACCTCCTGCCCCGATTATAACAACTTTGGTGGCTCTAATACGTTTTAACGTGGGTGTGTTAGTGGCATAGTGATGTTTTGACACTAGAACAATGAGAAGGTTGGGAGGTGTTAGTGGCATAGTGATGTTTTGACACTAGAACAATGAGAAGGTTGGGAGGTGTTAGTGGCATAGTGATGTTTTGACACTAGAACAATGAGAAGGTTGGGAGGTGTTAGTGGCATAGTGATGTTTTGACACTAGAACAATGAGGAGGTGGGAGTCGCTAGTGGCATAGTGATGTTTTGACACTAGAACAATGAGGGGGTGGGGGATGCTAGTGGCATAGTGATGTTTTGACACTAGAACAATGAGGAGGTGGGGGTGCTAGTGGCATAGTGATGTTTTGACACTAGAACAATGAGGAGGTGGGTGATGCTAGTGGCATAGTGATGTTTTGACATTAGAACAATAAGGGGGTGGGAGTTGCTAGTGGAATAGTGATGTTTTGACACTAGAACAATGAGGAGGTGGGGGCTGGTAGTGGCATAGTCATGTTTTGACACTAGAACATTAGGTGGTGGGTTATGCTAGTGGCATATTGATGTTTTGACACTAGAACCATGAGGAGGTGGGGGTGCTAGTGGCATAGTGATGTTTTGACACTAGAACAGTTTGGAGGGGGGGGGGGCGGTGGCGTTGCGTAACAATTTGTGTGCATATGAAAGCATGGCAAGAAAAGAGAAATTGGCGGGCCCCGTGATAATATGTAGGAATACAAAGTTCTATTTGAATAGATTGAAGTACAAACAATTATGCGCGAATAGAACGCTATATTTTGAGATTTAAAGACAAAAGACAAATTTAAACGTTTCGGCCAAACGCCTTTATTGATACCACAAAAAATGTATGTAAATTAAATATGTTAATATATTTATTTCCGGGGCCGACCTAAGCACTTTGGCGACCCAGCCAGCTCAACAATATTAAGGATTTTTTTAAAAAGCAGTCCTTGGCATATCTTTAAATATTACATGATACCATGAATAATGAGCTAGATTAACTGACACACAAGGATTTTTATTATTTTTTTTTTTTTTTTAAAAGGAGAAGTGTTTAAATATCGCATACGAATAAAGCTCATTTCCTCTAGAAACCCTATTATTAAATTCAAAGCATTTGAATTTTTGTTTAAATTCATTACCTTTAAGACATTTTCCTGAATAACAAATAGGAATGTTAGATACCTGTATAGTAATAAGTGTCATGCAGATTTTCTTCAATATCATAATAGTCTCCAGCTCATAACATCATCGCCGAGTGGCCCTTGCAACCAGTGAAGTATCCCCTTTGTCAAATATTTCGTTGTCTAAATGTCTTATGATGGTGGCGACCTTTTCGATGTCATGCACTCCTTGATCGCACGGACTAGTTCGATTCAACCAACACTCAAGCTTCATTGGTACGTAATGCGTTTTATTCTGACAGCAACTAAAACATCTGTCTGGTTCACATTGATGTTGAGAAATGAATCCATATGCAGAACAATATTCTCCTCGGTCAAAACACCTCAGAGCGAATTTCTATAGAAATACTATCCTCTCTTTTGCTCGTTCTATCTCACACACTGATTCTCTAGATCCCTAGTTCACTCTCTCGCTCAAATCATTGTCTCCACTTTTATCACGCAAAATTCACGCACCGGTCCATGACTTGAAAACAGTTGACACTCGTTCACTTAACCCCATTGTCACAACATCACAAAACACACACACACCCTACTTCTGATGCCATGACCTTGACACCCTTCAAAAATCATGCAAAGCGTTATCGCGAACCCCTCTGAAACGTAGGAGCAAGAATGGTCAACACATGGACCGCCCTCCCCCCCCCCCTTCCCCGGACACCTGGTCGTCCAGCGTAACAAACTTACCCCACAATTTAGACAACCTGTCAACAGATCTTCACAAATTCGCGATCCTCTTCCACCCTTTGTTGCGTGACGCCCTTTATGGTAAAACTTGGAAAAGATTAATTTAGAAAAAGGTCATTATTATACAAAGTTGTTGTTGTTTTTTTCATCAGTGTTCAACGCGTATGATGTAAATAATGTAACCAGTGCTACTTTGTGATGGGGCCCGTTTGGGGTGGATATATTTCTGTGGGTTTTTTATAAAAATTAATCTATAGATCAATTGATTGAAACAAATACGTAATTTAAATCTTGAAATTTCATCTTTTGTATTTAAAATACATATTTGTTTCAACGAGGGGCGAACAAATGAGCCGGGGCAACACGCAAAGCGCCAAGGGCGCCACAACCGGAATGAATTTGGTTTATTTCGGGCTGGGGTGGGGGTGGGGGGGCTGTGGCGGAGTTAAGAGCTTGCCCTGGTCGCCGTTATGGCTAGTTTTGGCTTCTGCTATTTGCACTGGCCAGCCGGAACACATTGTCTGAAGGAAAGACTGGCATTACATCATGGCCTTTATGAAGCGGGCTTAAGGACGCAGGTTTTCCTGTAAAAATAAATTCTGATTGGAAAAAAAAATAAAGGAGTCAGTTATCAACTCTTGCTCGTGACTTAAAAAAGGAGTCAGTCATCATCTCTTGCTCGTGACTTAACATTGAGTCATTTTGATAGCGGCCCGTAGACACACAAAGTTTGCGTGGGAGAAAGCGTGGAAGTTTATCCAGTAGGATGGTCTTACATGACGGTGATGGTAGCAACGTTCAATGGTTGGAGGAGAGGGGGGGGTTCCCGGAGATTGTAGAAAATGTAACGGTGGGATGGTTTTAGATTGGTATTGCTTTAAGAGAAGATGAGGAGGGGTGGGGTGAGAAGAGAGAAGAGAGAGATGGAATGGGAGACTGGAAGGGGATGGAGGGGTTAGTTGCTTGCTGAGGGACGGGTGTGTAGGTCGTCATGGGTCGAGGGAGAATTAATGAAACTTTGGAAAAGGGGGGAGGGGTTGGGGGTAGAAAGGAATGATTATGGTGTGTGTGTGGCGAGGACCAGAGGTGTGGGGGTCATGGCCATTTTTTCGAAGGTGGTGATGGTTTTTAATGGGGCGATGTTGTTTAATATGGCATTTGTGTTTAAGGTGATGATTGTGTTTAAAGTGGAGGTTGTGTTGAAAGTGGCGATTGTGTTTAAGGTGGTTATTGTGTTTAAGGTGGCGATTGTGTTTTAGGTGATGCTTGTGTTTAAAGTGGCGATAGTTTTTAAGGTGATGATTGTGTTTAAGGTGGCGATAGTTTTTAAGGTGGCGATGATATTTCATGGGTCCATGGTGTTTGAGATAGCGATTGTGTTTAAGATTTTGTTCATTATATCATTCATTGAAGAGCCACGGGTTTTTTATGAGACTGTCTTTAGGACTGTCTTTTGGACTATCTGAAGGACTGCTAGTATGAGAATCCGCAGGACTGTCTGCAGGACTATTGTTTAAAGGCCGGCAGTTAGGGTTGTGGAGTAGGCGTTGATTTAAGGCCGGCAGCTATAGTGTAGGACTGTCTTTAGGCCTATTGTTAGAGTGTAGGATTGACTTTAGGCCTATTGTTAGAGTTAGAGTGTAGGATTGTCTTTAGGCCTATTGTTAGAGTGTAGGACTGTCTTTAGGCCTATTGTTAGAGTGTAGGATTGTCTTTAGGCCTATTGTTAGAGTGTAGGATTGTCTTTAGGCCTATTGATAGAGTGTAAGACTGTCCTTAGGCCTATTGTTTAGAGGTTAGGACTGTTAGGCCTATTGGTAGAGTGTAGTACTGTCTTTAGGCCTATTGGTAGATTGTAGGACTGTCTTTAGGCCTATTGGTGGAGTGTAGCCCTGTCTTTACGCCTATTGGTAGAGTTCAGAACTGTCCTAAGGCATTCAGTAAGGTTGTATTGCTGTCTATTGGCATATTATTCAAGGCCGGTATATATTATAGAGAATGAGAAGTTAACAAAACAATAACAAAAAACAACTACACCCGATTTAGCCCAGGTATTTTCATTTTATTTTAAAGGTCATTAATCGATTCAATTGCAATCTCCAACGCCTTGCACGGGTTAAAGGGTATATTTGTTAGTTATTTTTACATTCTAGAAGGTAGTCCAGTTTATCCTAGTAATAAGACAAAAGATCAAATTTAACAGATCAATACTGTCTAAGATTTTTTTTAAAAATATATAAATATTTTTTTTTTAAATTTCATTAACATCAAATATTTTTTTTTGAAGGAACTCCTCCTGCAGTGGCGGGTCTCAAAGGCAAGGTGAACATGCGTGACGTCAACTTTATTGTTCTAAGTAAATTGGTTTAATTCAAAATTATAATGATATATGGATAGTCGGTGTGCTAAGGTGAGATAATTCGAAACGAAGTTGTTGCCCCTTTATTCGGTAAGAAGTACGTCGTCACGTGATATTGATTCCTTTGATTTCTGATTTTAAGAAATGTCTATGGCAGAATGTTGATAGACATTTTATTAAGTGCCCATAGGAGTGTGTCTGTAAAAAAATTTTTAAGTGTCTAATGGCAGTTTGTCAGTAAACATGTTATTAAGTGTCTATGGCAATGTGTCAGTGGACATTTTACCGTACACTTGTTTTAACGTCTTAGATTCTCGTTTGATCCATTGTGTTTATTGAAAAACACTCATTTATTTATTGTTTGCCCATCTTTGCGGTTCATCACAAGTTCAAACATAAATTAATACGCGACTAGCTGTTCTATGCCAACCGCAGTTGCGGATGTCAATGAAATGTTCTATGCTAATGGCAGTTATTTGATGTCAAGTGTATAGTTTCCAATCCATTAAGGGTGGATAGAGTAACTATCGCTTTATTGAAACAGACGATTTTCTCAACAGTTGTTAAATGAAATTTAATGTAATAATAAAGAATAAAATGGAGAAATAAATTCAGAAAGAAATAAAGATAAAGATATCAGAAGATGCGTTAGTTGTATTGTCGAAATATCTTATTAATAAATTGCATAAATTGCTTGCCATCAACTTTGTAATGTAGTATGTCCTGAATTATCTTACCTTTAACAAATAAATTGCTTGTCATCAACTTTGTAATGAATTATGTCTTGAATTATCTTACTTTAAAAAACCGACTTTTGCCCTTTTAAAATACTTAAACAAAATGGCTCAAGAATTTAAACAAATGTGGCAAGCTAAATTTTGACATCATGTCTTGTTATCAGTCCTTAAACATTCTTGAAATAAGTCTTGCTCGTCTCTCGGCCTTTTACTTCATCCAAAAACGATTGTATCAGCATCAGAGCCACAAGTCCACGAAAACAGTTGAATCGTCACGTAGCACAGGTCGTCGAATCAAAATTATTCCATCACTTTTCTGTATCGGATTGTACAAGAATGTTTTCCCTCCATTGATGAATTCAGCAAATGACCGAACGACACCATCTACCTGTGATGCGTCAATCTATCACCTTTGTGATGGCCTCTGGAGACCCGACTCAACATATGAGTGAGTGGTCTTGCTGTGACACAGAGAAACGTCTGGCCACGGCCCGGGCGAACGAGTAGGTATCTTTTCAGATGTCGCCCGATCGACGTCACTCGTTGGCTGTTGAGTCGTCTGCCCGCGCGCAAAGTTTGAGGCGCTCCACACCGACTCGGCTGAGCTCGGGTGCTAAAATAACTGTCGCAGGTGGGGGGGGGGGGGAAGGGGTCAGAATAACCAACATTGATTGTTGTTAAAAAGTTCTAAAAGTTGATACAACGTAACTGACGTGGATTTGATGGAGGATCCCGGTAATTAGTTGAAACGTTATTAGACGTACACCTTTATCATCGACACAATTTCCACATAGATACGTCCCCCCACCCGCCCCCCTTCCCCCCCCCCCGCCCACTTCCAACCTTGGTGTAAAGTTAGGTCGGGCTTGATGTCGAGACGCTTTCATAATTTACTGGTTACTCCCCTCCCCCCTCCCCCTTTGTATTTCAGTTTACATAACCCATGGTCTTAAATTATCTTTAGCTTTTAACATCGACTAAATTAATTACTCTTTCTTCTTGTCATTTCCGGTGTTAAAAGTAGCATTCAGTTTCAGACCGGGTCATTCAAATCTTTCTTGGGTATTTGTTTCTAATACTTCAATATAGAGATGGTGTTGACTATATCAGTGTAGAGATGGTGTTGACTATTTCAGTGTAGAGATGGTGTTGACTATATTAGTGTAGAGATGGTGTTGACTATATCAGTGTAGAGATGGTGTTGACTATTTCAGTGTAGAAATGATATTGATTATATCAGTGTAGAGATGATGTTGACTGTATTAATGTAGAGATGGTGTTGACTATATCAATGTAGAAATGGTGTTTGTTATCAACTGGTTTGTGAACGTGGTCTGAGAAGGGGGTATAGAAAAGTTATTTATCGTGAGTCGGTCAATAGTGTTATTGAGGGCGACTTTCGATTGGTCAGTTTACGCAAAGCCAATAAACAATGGAGGTGTGTAAATGATGCGTGAACACTGGGTGTGTATTAGTTATGTTAAGATTTGTTGGGAGTTCTGCAGTTATCGTCATATTGTGAATTGCACCAGTCCTAGTTTGTCAGTGGCAGTCAGTGTGCCTTGAGGTGCATCAGTGTGAGTGTGTCGAGAGGTGTGTAAGTGTCAGTGTGTCAAAAGGTGCATTAGGGTTCAGTGTGTCGAGAGGTGCATTACTTTCAGTGCGTAAAGAGCTGTATAAGTGTCAGTCAGCGTGTCGAGAGGTGCTTGAGTGTCAGTGCAATGAGGTGTTTCTAGGTCGCTGTGTGAGCCTGCAATCTAGCGTGGCCGTGGATATAAAGAGCTTGGGTGTTTTCAACCTGGTGTTTGTATTTGTTGACGCTATCAAGCGGAGATGAAAGCATTCGCTGGGTGGAGTGTTTGGCCGAGACACACAAAGAGCCTCGCCAACTGACCGCTGGTCAATGTTTCCGAAACGCGAGAGCTTGTTAATCGTCAACTTGACTTAAGAACGAAGCTGGCTAGTGTCGACTGTATCCCATGGAGATGATGTCGATGTCTCCCGTGGAGAAGATGTCGACTGTATCCCGTGGAGATGATGTCGACTGTATCCCGTGGAGATGATGTCGACTGTATCCCGTAGAGATGATGTCGACTGTATCCCGTGGAGATGATGTCGACTGTATCCCGTGGAGATGATGTCGACTGTATCCCGTGGAGATGACATCGACTTTATCCCTTGGAGATGATGTCGACTGTATCCCGTGGAGATGATGTCGACTGTATCCCGTGGAGATGACGTCGACTATATCCCGTGGAGATGATGTCGACTGTATCCCGTGGAGATGATGTCGACTGTATCCCGTGGAGATGATGTCGACTGTATCCCGTGGAGATGACGTTGACCGTATGATGTAGACATGGTGATGAATGTAACAATTCAGACATTTTGCTGACTGGGCCAGTAAAGGGGGTGGGGGATTGATGATGACTGTATGTGCTTTGAGTAAATAGGTCACCAAGGGCCAAGCTGTTCTGTGCGTTATGTAGAACTAGCAATGAGCTGGTCGATAGGATTCAAACAGTTTCATGTTAACTTATGTGTATCAATCAACGCACCCACACCAGTGGCGTAGCGAGGGTGTTTGGCGCCCGGGGACAAGATTCGCGCCCGGGGACAATATCCATTTTTAGCGCCCTTTTTCTTTTTTTCAACTCTCAAACCCATTTTTTTCATTAATAAAATAATATCAAAGCACATTTTGGCGACCCTAACTAACTGGCGCCCGGGGACATCTGTCCCCCCCTGCCCCCACCACGCTACGCCTCTGACCCACACAAAGTTGAATAAACTGGATCTCAGGATAATATATTTGCTTCATTTACCACATTTTTATCTTAACAATACTTTCATTCTTTTTTTTTTCGACAGAATATGTGTGGTCCTTATATCTTGCCGTCCTCCCCCATGTACACTAGTTACACCTGGTTTGTAATCTATAAAAACAACTATTGTTGAAGTTATACTCCTGAACAGGCCCAGTGGCTACCTAATGATACTTGGATTGTTTCAGTGCCTGCTTTTGTGACATCGTGTAGGGACATTTTATGTGACTGCTTAGATGGACAACTTAATTGGCTGCTTTTATGGACATCTTAAGTGGCTGCTTTTATGCAATGCTTCAGTAACTGCTTGTAAAGACATCTTATTTGATCGTTTCAAGCAACAGTTTCAACCTGTGGGTCGCGACACCTTTGGGCGTCGAACGACCCTTTCTCCGGGTTAGCCTCGAACCATCGGGAAACGCATACACTTTACAGCAATGCATAGCATCGAAAATAAATTTTTGGTAGGGGGTTGCAACATTATGACGAGCTGTATCAAAGAATCGCGGCACTTGGAAGGTTGAGAACCACTGGTTTAGAGGGATTATTTCTGTGAATGCTCGAATGAAAACCCTCCGTGACTGCTTGAAGCATCCCCTCCTTTGTCTTTTCTGTAGTCATCAACTTTGTGATTTCTTGTATTCTTTCGTCCCGGCACAGTGACACATACAGTTCATTTTCAAAAAAAATCGACTCAACAGCATTCCTTTTTAATTCCTTTTGTGCCCGCCTTCCTTGACACTTTCCACATTCAAACCAATTAATTCTATCCCCACGCCCCCACGAGACACAAATAAAGTTATACGACAAACACTACTACACACTAGTCATTTAAAAACCAAAAAAAAAAAAAAAAAAAAAAAAAAAA